>JAGFNQ010001518.1:214837-343821 GCA_024364735.1 Boesenbergia rotunda | reverse complement strand
AAATTTTAGGAGAACATCTCTCTCTCTCTCTCTCTCTCTCTCTATATATATATATATATATATATATATATATTTTGTTTTGTTGTACTATTCACCTTACCTACACAGTCATGTGCACTAGGTGATGCGGCTTAATCCTAATCACTGATCATCATCACCAACATTTTAATTAGTGATGTGCAAGTGGCCACCTCAGCCGTTGCACATGGTTGTGCAGGGAAGGTGGTAGTATATCAGGGCATCCGCAACCGTTTAACACTTTTAACGTTATAACACCTACCACCTCATCAAAAAGTATGAGACTCACATGTCATATACACATTAACATTAACATTTTTATTCTCTCACATTCGTTTAACATTCAACCCCTATTATTTGTGAGGTTTACATGCCACATACAGATTATCTCACATATACATTCTTCATATATACATTCTCTCACATATTTATTATCTTACATACATATTTTTTATTTTCAATTTCATTTACCAATTTAAATGATTATTATTTAAAATAAATAATAATAATATTTTTAAATATATTTATCATTATTTGAAATTTAAATTATTTTTATAAATTTGAAATGAAAGAGAACAACATAAAAAAAATACACTTACATATAATTAAAAAATAACATATAAATTAACATAAAGCGAAACAATAAAATACTAATTCAGGGGTTGTTGTATTGTGACTAAATATGTTCAACTAAGTCGGCACGAAGTTGGTGATGCACATGACTATCACGTAGTTGGGAATTTATCCGGAGATAATCATGAAATCCTCGGTTTGAGCCTTGGACAGGTGTGTGGGTTCGTTACCTTCATCGTTATACCAATTTATCACGTGATTCCCCTCATCTTCTACAATCATGTTGTGCAAAATAATACACGCTAACATAATATGTTTTAACTTTTTTCTATACTAATAACGAGCTGGACCTCTGACAATTGCCCATCGAGCTTGAAGCACCCCAAATGCTCGTTCAACATCTTTCCTTGCAGCCTCTTGTCTTTCCTTAAACAATCTCCTCTTGGGATCTTCCGGGCAAGGAAAAGCCTTCACGAAAGTAGCCCATTCCGGATATATTCCATCTGTTAGATAATATCCCTTCTTATATTGAATGTCGTTGACCGTGAAATTAATCTCCGGGGCATTTCCTTGCAAAACGTTATTGAATATGAGAGATTCATATAACACATTAAGATTATTACGTAAACCTGCGACACCAAAGAATGCATGTCATATCCATAAATCTTGAGACGCGACCGCTTCAAGCACGATTATTGGTGATCCATGTCCTCTTGTAAATTGGCCTTTTGAAGCAACTGGACAATTTTTCCATTCCCAATACATGCAATCAAGGCTGCCTAACATTCCAGAGAAGTCGTGCCTCTCATTATGCAATTGAAGAAGACGTTGAACATCATCAGCATTTGGTCTTCTCAAGTATTGATCACCAAAGAGTTCAACCACATGAATGCAAAACTTGAAAAGACACTGAATGACAGTTGATTCACCCAGTTTGGAATTTAGTCGATCTTCCTCTGAGCCGAAGGGCTATTGGAAATAAGTGGATTCTCAAAATTAAGAGAAAAGTGAATGGGTTGATTAATCAATATAAAGCTCATTTGGTTGCAAAAGGATATACCCAAATGAAGGATATTGATTTTGAAGAGACATTCTCCCCAGTTGTGAAGTTTGTGTCAATACAAGTCATCCTAGCTATAGTAGCACATTTTGACTTAGAATTACATCAAATGATGTAAAGACGACTCTCCTTAATGGTAATCTTGACGAAGAAATTTATATGACACAACCAGAAGGTTATATAGATGAGGGCCAAGAGAATAAAGTATGTAGACTTAAAAAGTCTATGTATGGGCTAAAGCAGACGTCAAGGCAATGGAACATAAGATTCAAAAATCATTTTATCTTATGATTTCAAAATGATCAATGAGGATCATTGTGTTTACCTAAAGAAGGATAAAGGAAAGTTTATCATTTTATCATTATATGTTCATGATATTATTAGCTGGAAATGACCTAAAGTTTGTGATTGAAATCAAGTCTTGGCTTTCATCACAATTTGACATAATAAATATGGGAAAAAGCTGAGTACATCTTAGGAGTAAAGATCATTTTTGATCAATCAAAAAGACTTTTGGGTTTGTTCCAAGAAGTTTATATCACTAAGATGCTACAACAGTTTAATATGTTGGATTGCAACATTGAATAAATACCTACAGCGAAAGGTGTTATTCTGAGCAAAAGTATGTCTCCCAAGACTCCTGAAGAGATAGCCGATATGAAGAAAAATTATATGCTAGTGTCATTGGTAGTTTGATGTATACGATGTTGTATACTCATCCCGATATAAGCTTTGTTGTCGGCTTAGTTAGTCATTTCCAGTTAAACCTTGGATCGAGACACTGAAAAGTAGTGAAAAGGATCAAAGCTGAGCCAGAAGGGCTCCACAGATGCATATTGGGCAAGGGACCTTGATAACAAAAAATCCACATCTAGCTATGCCTTCTTGATGAATGGTGGCGCTATCTCATGGAACAGTAAGAAACAAGCTTGTGTAGCGCTGTCGAAATAGGCTTGTGTAGCTCTGTCAAACAGGCTTGTGTAGTGCTGTTAACAATGGATGCTTAGTATGTGGCTTGTGCAGCGACTGTACATGAAGCTGTCTAGTTGAGAAAGTTCTTAAAGCATTTGAAGATTGCTGAGGATAGTGAGAGTCCTATTACAGTGTATTGTGACAATTAAGCTGCTATAGTTTTTTTCAAGGATCCTAATTATCACAGCAAAGGCAAACACATAGAAATTTTTAAGGGATATTGTTGATAAGAAAAGGATAATTCTTGATTCCATCCCTACACGAGCAATGTTTGCAGATTCTTTTACTAAGCCATTGACTAAAGAGTCATTTCATGGACATGTGAAGTCTTTGAAACTACGCAAGATATAACACATTGTAAATACTGTTATATATATGAAATGTCATGATTTATTCAATGTAAATGTATTTGTTACATTTGGATAAAAGTCTCGATGAGCATGTTGGCAGGTTGATATTGGTTCACTCACATGGACAATCATCTCTATTTGTTGAGTATAAATAGAGGTAAGACTATTATTTATGAGACATCTTATGTAGTTGTGAATAGAAACATACTCATAAGTTGAGGTCGTCTTGATAGTTGTGTCAAGATGAGATCATTTGTATAATGATCGAAGTAAATGAACCCACCATTTACTAAACCTGTTAAAGGTCAGATTGGAATTCATAAGTTGAATTCGGATTAGACATTAGGTATGTCTAGATCAAAATCTGTACAATGTTAAATATATGAGAAAAACATGCATTCTTGTTGGTAAAGAGAATAACATTGTAGCATGTGATTCATACCACATGTGCTATAGCAACAATAAGGGTAGTAGAAAAAAGATCTCTGCTTCTCTACTATGTGAGACCCTTGAGATTATAAGTTAATCTCAATCTTACCCTAAGTGACTATTTAGCTGTCTACTTGAATTCTAATCAGTGTTTTCTACTTTAGTGTGTATCCTATTGACTATGGATGATTCGGTCTACAGAGCATAACTAGGAAAATAATTGATTAGAATGAATAGATTCTAGCTATAAAGGAAGATTCAAATTGATTTACATCTATGATATTTATTCACTGGTCGACCAGTTATATATTTTTTTGAGTACTTAAAAATATAATTGTGAATAAATGTATTGATTAGAGATATTGAATATGCTCTTGACATAGTAGTCAAGTGAGGGATTATAGATGTTTATATTGATGTAAATATTTAATCTGGGATAAAGACAAGTTATTGATGTCTCTGATTCGTTCTATAGAGCAGCTAAGTTAAGTGCAACAACTTTCTTAGCAATAATTACTCAGTGTGTTTGCTGCCGCACGAACCATTTTCCCTAGAGTATGAATTGAATGTTCTTATATAGTTTTTGTGACTTTCTTATATGGTCTTTGTGACTAGATGACCTATATGAATTGACTTGGACGAGTGGGAGATGTTGGAGTTATAGGAAGATGAAGAGGCACCCGTTCCTCTTCATCTTCTAACTCATTCATATTCCCTCATTAATGGAGGAATACGAAGAGACCTTCTACCCCTATATATATTGCTTCCAAGGCAAAGGGGAAGACAACAACAAGAAGAGAAAGGACAAGTTATGTGTGTGCATCAAAGCCAATGGAGATCGTGTGAGATAAGCTATGTGCGAGATCTGTGCGAGGTCAGAGAGAAAGGGTTCGTCCGAGTGCACATGACGAAGAAGGGTTATTAAGAAGAACATTCAAGATTGGTTCGTCTAATTATATAAAAGGGATTTGGTTTGTGAACTTATGAAGAGCTTTTTGATTCGTTCGTGATCGTTCTTCGGATGACAAAGCCTTTCGGTTTCTTCTCCAAGTACAGATCACTATAAGTGTTTAGATTTACAGAATTTATTTTTGTAGTTCATACTTTAGAAATATCAACATAAATAGTTATCAGCCACGTTTGAAATATCAGAACTCTCTCACTTTCACTCAATACTATTTTCTTTTTTTCTAATCAACTGTTGATTTTAGCGTTGGAGTGGGATCGCCGGAGCATCTTCCGGCGCCCTTTTAATATTTTCTTAAGTTTTTCTCTCAGATCATTCTCCTCGCCAGAGCATCCGTCATTTCATCGAGAGTCACCGTTCTACCTGTCTACCTCCGGATCAACCTAACTCAATAATTTTTTATGTGTTGGATTTTTAGCTAACTAACAGCTAAAGATTTCTTTTACGTGACTCGTTGCAAAATGATTTTGTTTGCTAGCCCAAAGGTATCTCATAACTTTCTTGCAAAGCCCGCCGGTCGTGCAAGAAACAAACGTAACCACTGCAAATTTTTATTTCAAAAGGCACCCTTATATTCTTCCGCTTGCCAAACGCTTACGCATCCATTTAGTTTCTCATTGCAGTTTATAAAAATTAAAACTATCCAAAAATAAATAAATAAAAAATAAAAATACGGTCGACTTCTACAAAAGTGACGGCCAACTGATCAAGAAATCGACCCATTCGGTAAAAGCATCGAAATTCGGGCAAAAATTAAAGGAAGTCACAAATTTTGCTCTTTTTCCATATAATATATATATATATATATATATATATATATATATATATATATATATATATATACATACGATTTTATTCTCCTACGAATATGATGTACACACTCCCGTACGAACATCACAGTTAGACCGATCAGGCTTATATATATATATATATATATATATATATAATATATATATATATATATATATTATATATATATATATTCCTCCCATAATTTATTCTAAAATTACTTTTTTATTCAAAAACTATTGTAAAAATTATCAGATAATTCCATAACTTATAGCTATTAGTGAGTAATTTTTATAATACGTAAAAGTCATCGAATATCTACTATAATATATTTAAGATTTAGAAATTAAATCGTATAGATGAAGCTACTCAATAGCTAGTATAATTACCTTGAGTTATAGTGCAGCGGTAGAGTGATTAATTGTTATCTCAGGTATCTATGATCCGATCTCTAACTACGACGTATTTATAAGAATTTTTTCTCCAAACAGGGCACGAACCCTGGGACGCTGGACTTCTAGACCGCCCACTGCGAGCGCTTCCCGATTTATCCTGATGACCGGTGGAAAACTTCCGTGGAGTTAGGTCAGTCACTCCAGGCTCACTACCTAGTCAATATTTTTCTTTTCAATAGCTAATATAATGTGTAAAAATTACTCAATAGCTTCTCCAACATATTTAGTGTGAGTTTAGGAATTAAAATTTTAAGTTTAATATTAGAATACTATATATCAAAATAATTTTTACAACGAAAAAGTTATTTGATGTAGATTATATAATTTTATCAAATTAATAAATAATATTTTAATATATTAGTATTTAGATATCTTAAATTCCTAAATTCTAAACTCACACTAAAATATATTTAATAGTTACCGGATAGTTTTACGTTTGTAATAGATACTTAGTACTTCTACACGTAATAGCTGCAAGATAGCTTCTACACCATATAAATCTTAAATCCACTCTAAATATGTTGTCCCAGCTACTTAGTAGATTTTATATGTTGTAGCTACTGAGTAAATTATACTTGATAAAAATTTTAAATTTTAAATTTATCCTAAAGATGTTGTAACAATTAAAAAATAACTTCTACACATTATACAAATTATCCGACAGCTGCTATATATTATATTTACGTTAATCTCGAGATATATTATATTTCTGCCAAATATTATGATTTCGGACATCTCACATAGTCGATTTCATAAATATTTATCTATAGATAAATCATAAAATCAAATAGACCACCATATAAAAAGATTTTTTTTTAACTTCCTCGAAAATCAATCCTTATTTATTTTTATAAATTTATCCTACGATAATCAATTTGATTATACTCTGAAGACATTGTAATACTTCGCAGAAGCTATAAGTGCAATAATAATGAATCAAATAATAATTTCGTGATAAAATTATTAGAATGACGTTCATTTAATATAAGAGAAGCTCAACTAATATTTGTTTTAATCCCATTTAATTTGGGATGTCGCTTTCATGTTTACCTTTAAATTTTTATTAACAAATGTTGAAAAAAAATATTATTACTAACCCAACTTTTTTTTTTTGGGGGTCAGAATGCACTTATTTTGACAAAGCATCTCGTAGACCGCGTCACACAATTCCACTGCTTCACCACCATCTCCATGGCCATCGTCGCTTCATCTCCATCATCTGCTACCTTCCTCCAACCTCCATGGCCATGTCTCCCTTCACCTCCACTCCACCTTCAGCTACCTCTTCGATGAAAGCACCCCCGCACCTCACCTCCTTCTTTAACCTCCTTCAATTTCCTTGGCTCAAATGATCAAGTATCAAGAATCACCTCCATGGCCAGGAGAGCTCAAGTCCCCCACCACACCCACAAAGCTCTCTCCCTCAAGAAGCACTACAAGTGGCTTCTCTGGTTCTCTCTCTCCGTCTACCTCTTCCTCTCCACCACCTCCTCTTACTCATCCTTCCTCTTCCTTCACCCCCTCCGCCCTAGCTCCAATATCCCATCTCGAGCTCTAATCGAGCCCAAAAGTCCATCTTCCCACTCTTCTCTGCCCAAAGTGTATGTCTACGAGCTGCCTTCCCGGTTCAACACCGACTGGCTCGCCAACGAGCGCTGCGGCACCCACCTGTTTGCGGCGGAGGTGGCGATCCACGAGGCGTTGCTGCAGTACGCCGGCCGCGCGCTCGACCCGGAGCAGGCGGACTTCTTTTTCCTCCCTGTGTACGTGTCCTGCAACTTCAGCACCGTTAATGGCTTCCCTGACCTCCACCATGCCCGCCCCCTCCTCGCAGCCGCCATCGAGCTGGTAGCCGGCGAATTCCCCTTCTGGAACCGCTCCCAGGGCCGCGACCACGTCTTGGTGGCTTCACACGACTACGGCGCCTGCTTCCATGCCATGGTAACTGAAACAACCCTGCCTTTTTCTTTTGGGGCTTTATTGCGTTCATTCAATTCGTCTCTATGCCGATCGATTTCGTGGAATAGAACAACAAATCAGCAAAATTTATGTGCAGATCTGCATTTCCTTTCCCAAATCCCTCTTTTGCTGTCTGATCTTCCTAGGTTTACCCCTTTTGTCGATTACTCTCATATGTAGTTTGATTTCGGGAATTAGAGCAATAACAGAGCAAAATTTGCAGGAAGATGTAGCGATTGCCGACGGGATACCTGAGTTCTTGAAGAATTCGATCATCCTGCAGACATTTGGGTTGCGGCGGCCGCACACGTGCCAGGAAGCAGAGCACGTGCTGATTCCGCCCTACGTGCCGCCGAGCATCGAGGATGAGTGGCCGTCACCGGAGAAGTCAACGCGCGACAACTTCGTGTTCTTCCGCGGCAAGATGGAAGTCCACCCCAAGAACGTCAGCGGCCGCTTCTACAGCAAGTAATTCTTAATTAGCTTGTTGATTTAACTGTCCGGCGTTGAAGTCCTGTAGCATCCCTGATTATTGAAGTTTGCAGGAGGGTGAGGACTGAGATCTTGCGGAAGTACGGCGGGAATCCTCGGTTCCGACTGGAGCGGAAGCGGTCGGGCGACTACCGGAGGGAGATGGCGCGGTCGGTGTTCTGCCTCTGCCCGCTAGGGTGGGCGCCGTGGAGCCCGCGGCTGGTGGAGGCGGTGGCGCTAGGGTGTGTGCCCGTGATCGTGGCGGACGACATCCGGCTGCCTTTTACGGAGACGGTTGGGTGGCCGGAGATATCGTTGACAGTAGCGGAGGCTGAGGTCAACCGGCTGGAGGAGATCCTTGACCGGGTGGCGGCGACCAACCTGTCTTCGGTCCAGCGAAACCTGTGGGAGCCGGCGCGGCGGCGGGCGCTGCTCTTCCGCCGCCCCATGGCTGAGGGAGATGCCACGTGGCACGTGCTTAGGGCTCTCGGAGGGATGAGGCTCCGCCAGCTGCGGCGGCCGAGAGACGGGTGGCGTTACCGACACGTGGAGGCATCAGCTCATGATGCGATGCAATGCTTTTTTTTTTAGAAAAACTTCAGTGAGAATATAAAAAGAGAAAATGGGAAAATTGAAATTTGCTACGACTTTTAGAATCAAGTTATACTTTTTTTTTTGAAAAGTGATAATTATTTAGATATGAAATATTAAAAAGGAAAAAAATGTAAAATTATTAATTTTTGCTATACTAATTTAAAATATATATATATATTTTAATTTTTAGCTTTAAAAAGTTGGAGAAAATAAAATTAATATAATATAAAAGGTAATTATAAAAGGTTTAAAATCGATTAGTTTTTATGGGAGTCGATATGATTTCATAAGTATTGAATTTTTATATAAAATTGAGGATAAAATTTAAGATTTAATTAAAAATTTTAAAGATAATTTACAATCATATCAATCCTTCACGAAGGAAAATTAAAATTTATACGTTAAGCTTTCGAGATTTAGATAAATTTTGAAAAATTAAGAATTATCGTACTGTCCGTGCCAGATTTTTTTTACGTGGCAAAAGGTAAATCGTCATTATGACGGCCATTTCAGGACAACAGTAAAACAGGTAGGAGATGAGATAATTAATACAATCTCCTGTTCACACTAAAAATCAATTCAGCCTTATTTATAAAAATATCGTGTATGAACCATACGTCTTAACTTGGGATATAAGCTCCAGGACTATAATACAACCGTATAATGATTAATTATTATTTTAAATATTTATAATTTAATCTCAAATTATAATATATTTTATAAAAAATTTCTTTCAAATAGAATACGAATCTTAAATGTTAAATTTTTAGACCTCCATCGCTAGCGCTTTCTAATTTATCCTAATGACCAATAAAAATTTTTTTATGAGACCAGACAGATCACCAGGCTAACTCAAGATATAAACTTGATTAATTAGATAATACCGAATTCAATACAATCTCATTAAAAAATTTTATCGATCATAATAATAAATCAAAGAAATACATGTAAAAACTTATCCTAATAATTAACATTCACAGATTCACTGTCCATTAAAAAATATCTTTTTTTTAATTATATACCTAACCATGATACCTGTCTCCTAAACAACTCGGACCATAAATGACTCTACTCTGATGCCTATTGAATACTAACTGCATCCACTAAAGTAAATCACATATGAAAATTTTAGTCAATAACTTTTTAATCAACAAACGTTCTTTGTTTGTTTTCCTTCTATCCGGAAGTTTAAACTCCATTATGGACCCCTAAAGCCAGAACAACTCCATCACGAGCCCTCCATGCTTCATTATTGAGTTGGGTTCCCGGTCCCAGCGCAAACCCTAACAAAATCCAAGCTCTAAATCACGCACTGAATCTACCAGATCCAGAACCAACTCCATCCATAATAAAAATCCGTGTCGGGGGAAATCTAAGTTCCGACTCCCTATTGGGCCAACCCTCGCCACGGTGGCTTCTCCGGGTCCACAACTCTATCCACTTATCCTCGCCACCCTTCTTCCCCATTTCGTTATAAACCTAAAGCCCAAACTCTGGTTTGTCCAACGATTATTGCCTTCCCTTCCATGGCTCTTCAGGCTTCCTTCCTTCCTTCGGCTCTCTCAGCTCACAAAGAGGTCAGCCTGCTGGTTCATTTCGTATTCCCTTTTCCTTCTCCATGGTTTGGTTTCTAAATGAGGGGAATGCAGGGGAAGGCTAATGGAGGACTCAAGGAATCGGCTTTCTTGGGGCTCTCTCTTTCTGAGCACTCCAAGTTCGAGTTTGGTTCTTCGGTCCTTAGGAGCAACAAGGTATGTGCATGCGCAGTTGGTATTTGAAATTTCCATGCTTGAAAGATTGGATGGATTTTGGAGTTCTGTCCTGGTGATATGTGAGAAGGTTGGATTTTTCTTGGCAGAGGTTGAATCTTTCGGTTGGTATCCGAGCCCAAACGGCGGCCACCACCCCGGCCGTCACCCGCGCCACCCCGGACACCAAGAAGACGCTCCGCAAGGGGAACGTGATCGTGACGGGAGCCTCGTCGGGGCTCGGGCTGGCGACGGCGAAGGCGCTGGCGGAGACGGGGAAGTGGAACGTCATCATGGCGTGCCGCGACTTCCTCAAGGCCGAGCGCGCGGCGAAGGCGGCGGGCATGGCGCGGGAGAACTACCAGGTGATGCACCTGGACCTGGCGTCGATGGACAGCGTGCGCCAGTTCGTGGAGACGTTCCTGCAGTCGGGGCGGCCGCTGGACGTGCTGGTCTGCAACGCGGCGGTCTACTACCCGACGGCAAAGGAACCGACCTACACGGCCGACGGGTTCGAGATGAGCGTGGGGGTCAATCACCTAGGACACTTCCTTCTCGCACGCCTGCTCGTCCACTACTTGAAGGACTCCGACTACCCCTTCCGCCGCCTCATCATCGTCGGCTCCATCACCGGTAATACCCTGTTTCTTTTCTCATTTCACCGAATCGAAGTCGACTCAATTATACACGAATTGGAAATCGTCTCAATCAGGAAACACAAACACCCTGGCCGGAAACGTACCACCGAAGGCGAACCTCGGCGACCTCAGAGGCCTCGCCGGCGGACTCAACGGACTCAGTGGCTCCACCATGATCGACGGCGGCGAATTCGACGGCGCCAAGGCCTACAAAGACAGCAAGGTGTGCAACATGCTAACAATGCAGGAGTTCCACCGGCGGTTCCACGAGGAGACCGGCATCACCTTCGCCTCCCTCTACCCAGGTTGCATCGCCACCACCGGCCTCTTCCGCGAGCACATCCCCCTCTTCCGCCTTCTCTTCCCGCCCTTCCAAAAGTACATCACCAAAGGCTTCGTCTCCGAAGAGGAATCCGGCAAAAGACTTGCACAGGTATTGGGATTTTTTTGTGATTAATCGTCGACAGAAGCAATACTTGGGACTTACGATTGATGCAGGTGGTGAGTGATCCGAGCTTGAGCAAGTCGGGAGTGTACTGGAGCTGGAACACCAACTCGGCGTCGTTCGAGAACCAGTTGTCGGAGGAAGCCAGCGACCCTGAGAAGGCCAAGAAGGTGTGGGAGCTGAGTGAGAAGCTCGTTGGGTTGGCTTGATTAGGAGGAGTTCGTTCTTCTGGGAAACCAAGTTGCTTTGTGTTTCAGTCTAGTCGAGTTGTGCCATGTGGAACTTCATTAAGTACGTCTTTGCAGAAATTGATTGTAAAATTTTGAGGTGCAGAGGGAATAAAAGGTTTGGGATGTTGAAGCATTTAGTTAGTTAGTTGATTGAGGCACGCACTGCTCAACCTATGATGTGATTAAGCAATGCCTACAAAAGATAATTGCACCTGATGATTCAAACTAAAGGACGTTCGATGAATTTATTACTCATGGTCAAACAAACAACTCAATATGTGACAAATAATGATGGTTTAATGCTTAATCTAATGCACTAATTGAAGCCATCGGTCGTATTGTGAAAAATCTGAAACCAATGAACTGACCCATATAAATGCAATGCCATGCCACGACTCACTTCTTCCACAAAACCAAGGAAGGAGGAGGAGGAGAAGAAGAGGTGGTCGTCTCCTGAGAGGCCGGCAGCGGCAATGGCGGCGTGGAACTCGAGGGCGTATCAGTCTCTGGCGCCTCAGAAATGGCGGCGAGCCTGGATTGGAAGAGCAATCTGGCGGCCCCATCGACGTCGTCCCAAATGGAGCTCCCCGGCCCCCACGCGTTGAGCCACGCCTCCTCCTGAACGCTCTCCCACGACATTTCAGGCATCTCCGGAAACATCGGAAAGTGCGAAGCTGGCTCCAAGCTTGGAGCTAAGCTTGCGGCCTTGGCAGAATCGCGCGGAGAAGAGGAGGACGAGGAGGAAGCGGCGGTGCTGGTGGAGGAGGTCATGGCGGAGCACAAAGCTGCGTCTCTGCTTTCCCCGTGAAAAAGATTGGGGAAGTTGAGCTTCGCGCTCTCGCCTCGCAGCTTGAAGGCCTCGCGGTCGTAGGCGAGAGCGGCCTCCTCGGCGGTGTTGAAGGTGCCGAGCCACAGGCGGCTCCGGTTGCGGGGAATGCGGATCTCCGCCACCCACCTTCCCCAGTGTCGCTGCCTTACCCCGCGGTAGAGCCTGGCCCGGGCCAGCGAAGGCGCTGCCGGGCGCAGGAACAGAGGACCGAGGCCATTGAGTGCCGCGTTCCAGTAGTGGTACCCGAGGAGTTGCTCGCGATGAGCCTGCCGGTGATCCGACGTTGCACACGTCACCGGCGATTGCTCGACCGCCATTAATGGAGCAGAGTTTGTGCGATCTGCAATTCTTGGAGCGACAGCAACAGGAACAGAGCTGCCAGAAGCAAATGGAAACGTAGGCTGAGAATTAAAATCAGGAAGAAATTGAGGAAACGACGGCAGTGAAGCAGAGGAAGATTCATCGATTCGATTCGGACTTCTAACTCTTTTCGAAGGAAGCACATTCTTCTGTTTCCCTCCGCGATCAGTGCTTCCTTCTTCTTCCATGGCTTCCTTCGATGCCAAGAACAAGCAAAAGACCAAATCTTTAAGAGTTTGATTGGAAAGGAAAAGAGAGTAGAATGAGTAACGAAAGAATCCACGAACGAATCAAAATGCAGGGATAAAAAGGGAAGGATCAAGCTTTCCCTTTTCAAACTGAGAATCGAAAACAGATGGAAAGCGAGAAATCAGGAACATGGAACAGTGACAATTCGAAAGATGGAAGGGAAATTGGATCGAGCGTGTAGAAATAGAAGCGTTGGTAGATGCGGAGAGACGCGTGGCTGGATTTAGGAGCAGGGAATAGATTTGGAGGGTGGCTGGTCGGTGTGTGGGTCCAGAACTCCGCCTCCGTTTGACTTTGTCGGCCATACTCCGCCGCCCACGTAGACTTTGAGATCCTTTGTCATGCCGGCTCAATTACGGCTTACACCCCAAATTCGCTCAACTTTTGGGGGACAACCATGGAATCCTGTCGATAGTCTGTAATATCATCAGATATTTTGAATGTTACCACCCTTTGTTTTTCTCGCACCAAATATATTTATTATTATTATTACTTTATTTTAAATTTAAATTTAAAATTCAAGATCTCATCTCTAAGATTTAAGATTTAAATTATTTTTAAAAAATAAAAAAAATTACAGACTCATAGTAAAATAAATACGGTACCATGTGTGTATTAATCGTTTTATTAATCGATTAGAATCTTCATTGGGTGCATCCCTCAATCCACTGAGATACGTCGCGACATCTCAAATTGATTTCGAAACGTGTCATCATGATCAATTGTAGTTGGATTTCGACAATAATCCGATCGGAATCTAATCCTCTTCTCCCATGGGGTCGGGTGTCATGCACAGTCACACAGGATATCAAGACCGTATATCACTTTTGTCCGTGACTGTGTGCGACTTCCCCCCTAATCGATTGGTGTCTCCAATAAATTGGTAAATCGATTGAGGCATCTTATGATCGAAACATCTGTGCGCGCCCGACCGCTTAACTCGACTCAAACTATAATCCGGGGGAAAAGTAAACCCAAGGCAAGAGAACTAATTTCGACTAGATTACAATCGAATCCGATCACAATTGATCGCGATGCTACGCCTCGGATCAATTCAAGAATTGATTTGGGATGTCGCGACGTGCCTCAATCGATTAAGACATGCCCCCAATCGAGGCAGTAATCAATTGCTGAATTGATAGACCTTCTCAATTGATTCACCAATCGATTAAGAGACTGACGTGCACAGGTATATATATATATATATATATATATACTACGGACGATGTACTATACGACTATCCACACCACAACGATCTAGATGTCTGGATTTTTTTTAATTAATATTTTTTTTTAAATCGTAAATCCTAAATACATATACTATAACTCATGAAGACTTAAAAAATTTTAGTTTTATATATTTTTTAATTTGAACATTATAATTTATTTTTTAAATTAAAAAAATAATTGATGTAATCTTGAAGTAAAAAAAAAAACATTATTAAATGAATCCTGTGACCTACATCATGATCGCGAATGCAACGAAAGATTCACAGCTTTATATATTTTTTAATATATAACCAATAAGATAAATAATAAAAAAAAAAAAAAAAAAAAAAAAAAAAAAATCATATATTACGTAATAATATATATATATATATATATATTATATATATATATATATTTTATGGTATAACTGTCATAAAGAAGTCCACCTGACCATTTTGTTCACCTCCTCTGGTCTGTATCACCCATGAGAGAGTCAAGGTAATGTAGCTCTGCTATCATCTTCTGCGAGGTTAGAATTTTGGGTGATGAATTTAGCTCTTTCAATTAATGTAGCATATTTATACAACTCTTTTGCATACAAACTCATATTCAGAGTAATAAAAGTATTTTATGCAAAATGTAGCGAAAACTAAATAAGCAACTTGTGTGTAAAAAATAGATATAATAACTTTTTATTGTTAGGACCGTGAATGTAAGTGGTAGGATGAGTAAACGGCGGTGAACAACATTCGACATATAAATATAAATCTATAATCTTAAAATGTTATAATAAGACGAATTAAACACAATTCGAACAAAATTATTTTTATTTGTGACCTATTAAGCTTGACTTGACTCCTTAGTTATGCAACTTAACTTAGTCCCTCTAGGTATCATCTCTCATTCCTTATTCACGTAGTTTGCCTTTGTCCATCTACTACCATTGTTGTACTTGATGTTTCTGATCATATGATCCCTTGGATTTCCATTCCATCCTTCTCTAAACTCCATTGCACCTCGAGTTACTAAGTCAACAAACCTAATTGTACCAAGTAAAGCAACGCAAGTTTCTCAAAAACCAACCAATGTTTCTTGATTTGTGGTCTCTCAACCTCATACAATCCTTCTTTGAACTCTATCAGACCTTCAAGGTACTGAGCCTCTCTCCTTTTGCGCCAAGTCATCATCCATACACAACAAACTCCCCGAGCTTTATATGTGTCCTACCAAGTTCATGCACAACTTCATGCACATATCAAAAACCCAAATAAAGTGTAATTTAAACTCTCTGTCCAAATATTCAAATTTATAATCGAACTTGTTCACTTATAACACCATTGCATTATTTATGATGCGTATAAGACAAGTGGTAGATAGTTCAGGATGGAGCATACCTTTGGGGCTTGGGCTTGGAGAATCAAACGGACTAATAAGACACGATCTCATCAAGGTCAAAATTTCTTGAGTTTGTAAGATAGGTTGAGCCTGCCAAAAGTCCTAGCACAACCAAAGCTGCTACTCCATGTTAGAATGCATGTTAGAAGTTTAACTTTGTCACACTATTTTAGATAATGAACACTCTCGCAGGCAATAGATTAGATTTTTTTTTAACAATATACGAAATTCAAATCCTATCTTACTAATGAAAACATGGAACGCTTTTTGGAAAAAAGAAAAAGAAAGAAAAGAAAATCCGAAGGAAGAAATGGGTGTAAAAAAAAGATCTTTTAGCTCAAAGAAGTCATTCCAATGGCCGCCTCCTCCTCGGCGTAGCCGTAGCCAGAATTGCTAGCGCTACTGTACAAGAGGTAGTAGGATACGGAGAGGATTGCAGTGAGGAGAGCAAAGGCCGCACCGGAGGCGAAAACACCTTTCCGCAACACCTCACAGGATGGGTCGTTCATATAATAGAAGCCCCGGTAATCCGTGTGGTAGGCGTTCTGTACCGATGCCGCAAGCAATAACATCTCCGCCACCAGAAAAGTCAACCTTCATCGAGGAAACACCAGAAAGGTCACAATTGACCATCGCATTGCACAATCGGAACAAAAGGGAAGGGGGTGGGATCGGATTAGGGTATATTCGAATTACCAGCAGGACCAAAAGACGAAGACGGTGCAAGAGCGGGATTTGCGGCGTCTGATCGAGGGGCCGCAGAAGTAGCACCTGGTGACGGACATGATGGAGGCCTGACTCGCCAACAGCAAGAGGAAAGCGCCGACGCCAAGTCCAGTCGCGATGCCGGAGTCGTACGCGCAGTGGGTGTACTCCTTCTCGTCGTCCGGAACCACCTGGGCCTGCATAACGGAAGATCGAGTTCGAGAATTAGAATTGGAAGTCGGATTTCGGGATTGAGATCGCGGGGAGGATTGTCGAGGTACTTGCCGTGCTCCGTAGCTGCTCGGCGGTGATGGCAAGGGCGAACGCAGTAACGTCGAAGACAACGGCGACCGGGAGGACTACCTTGGAGGCCATGGAGGAGGAAGAGGATGGTTGGGGAAGGCGAAGCCCCATCTCAAGGGATCTGAAGAGCGTGAAGAAAGGGCTGCTTCCCCCCTGTGTTTTTTTTTTTTTGGAGCAGATGCCTAGCTGTTTCCGTGTTTCGATGAGTATTAGTGCGTTGGACCGAAGGGCTTAGGAGGCGATTTGTTGACCCTTTTTTACTTAAAAATAAATAAATAAAATTGGAAAGCTCGAGGAATTATGTGCTGCTTAATAATGAATTATTTAATAAAATTAAAAAAAACTAATGATAAATTATCTTTAAATCCTTAATACACTTTAAACTTTGCTGTCAATTCCAACTATAGAAAAGATTCATTTTCACTCTTTGTGTAAAATTATTTGTACTTCTTAATATATATCAATTTATTTTTATTCTCATTTTTTGATATAAAAAGTTTAAGAAGAGATATAATTCTTTTTAGATTCAGTATCATTTAATTTATTTTTTTCAAATTAAGTATAATTCTTTTTCAAACTTAATTGATTGAGAATCGATCAGACTTGTCCACTACTCCAATGTATCGGGACAATCTATTAGGGAGCTCCGATCGATTAGGAATCGATCGGTAATCGATCAATTATATTTGTTATGAGAGAATATAATCTTTATTTTTTATAGGTAGAAAATTTTAAAATTAAATATAATTGTTCTTAAATTCAACACATTTAAGTTAAAATTACTATATTTTTATCAAATTGAGCACAATTATGTTTCTGTCTGAGTGAGAATGCATATCAATCGATTAACTTAGGATGAATCGATTAAGTCATATTTAATTTGATAAAAAAAAATATATTAGATTCTAGTTAAATAATGTTGAATTTAGAATGAATTATATCTTATTTTGATTTTTTTTACCAAAAAATAGGGTAATTAGGTAAATTAGTATATATTATAAAGTTAAAGTAAATAATATTTTACATCAAAAAAGTAAAAATAATTTTTTTCTAACGTAAAAATTGAGGAGGAAATTAAATTTATTAGGGAGTTTAGGACCATCTATCCATTAAATAATCGTTTCTAGAAATTTTTAAAAATATTTTGTTTTTCTAAAAATAGTAGTGTACATGATCTGCCCACGCTACGGACGGCAATGAGACAAATTTGTCAATTATATCTTTGCTTCAATATCCATCCTCATTAGTGATTCTATATCATCAGTAAATTTTCATTCTCAATTTTGCAGAGATTAAACCTTCATTCCCGTCCTAATCTCCGAAAATAAATCTAAAAGAATAAGCATCTTCATTTTTCATCTAATATTTTATCAAACTGATCGGAAAATCACCATCTCCATCTCCATTCTCATCCCCATTACCAATCTTGTCTCGCATCGTGTCATATCGGAGCGGATTCAGAGATGGGGATAACATTTTCATATCCATCCCAGTTCAAATGTGACAATTTAAAATTTCTTTGAACCAAAATTCATATCCGAAAATATTCTCCGAATCCATCCTAATCCTCGACCTGGCGGACTAGTACGGGGACTCGAAAAGCCATCTTGAGGTGCTCAATCCAGACCTACGGGATTAATTACATGAAGAATAAGGAAACGAAAGTTGATTAAGTTAATTACCTTTAGCATAGAGTTATTCAATTTGGAGTTTACTTCCAATATACCTTCCTACTTCAGCTTTTCAGCGTATTCCTCGCCGCAAAGCTTCTCTAATAGGCCTCCTGGGCGGAGAACATGAGTTCCTGAGGAGGCTTGGGAGTCAGGGGTCTGAGATGTCTCCCATTATGGATAAGCAGGAAGGTGCTCAGTTGGCCGAGAAGTTCTTGGACTGGCAAAGGCTGGAATGGACTCCCATGGATGATCGGTTGCTGGTGGCTTGCTCCCGCTCAGCTTAGGGTCATTGGGACCTTCCATATGAATCTTTACTCTCTTGGAGGCCTTTTTGGATGTACAAAGCTTTTGCCTCTTGTGAAACCCTGTTAGGGTGCTCAGCTCGGTGGCTGAGGGCCTAACCGGACTCGACTTAGAGTCGGTGTGGCCTCTGTTGGAGGTTCCTCGAGTTCTTCGGTTCTGATGGGAGGATACAAGAGAGCTATTCCCTTTTCAAGGTGATTGGTGCCACCTGCCGAGCTTGCCTCTGTGTAACCGGTGGCCATAGGATCCCGAGCAGGAGGCAAGTCAGTATCTCTTGCTCTATTATGCTCTTCTGAGACATTGGGTATTAGCAAGCCCGCTAAGTTGACCTCGTCCCACTTCATGAGCTTTGTCATGAAGATGTTCAGTATTGTTTCTTCTACAAAATAAGAGAATCATCAATTAGTATTGATAGAATATGAGAAATTAAAATTTCTTACCAAGGTCAAGTTCTAACTCAGTGACGTTGGGGCTGAGGCCTGCCTGATAGAGAAACCCTTCTGTGCGGATTATTTCGGGGGGGGGGGGGCATCGTATTCTATGTCTGCCAAGATTGTTTGAGCCCTGAGAAACTTGGGCTCTTCTGATACTTGCCGAGGTGTGGAGGTGTCGACATCTCTCAACTATCCACCCGATCAGGAAGTTGAGTATCTCAGGAAGGTTTATATAAAAGAACTTATCCTTCCATCCCATGTGGGAGGAAGGCAAATAGCTCCAAATTTTCAAATTTGATTGAGCCCTAAAATGAAATGACCCTAAGCTAGACTATTTGAGATGGAAAAAATAATGAAAAAACAGAGGAGTAAGGGAATACCATACAACTTAAAAATGAGGGTGACACCACTAATTTGGGCGAAAGCATTAGGGGTTATTTTTGTTGGTGTAGTGAGCACTAAAGTCAAACCTATGTTTTGATAATGGCAACAGGGTTCAAAAGTTAAGTCTTACTTGTTATCTGACAATGTTACTTGAGTGTGCAGGAAAAGTCCTAGCGAAGGGCTGCTAGGCAGCTGGCGAAGGGCTGCCAGGATAAAAAGCCCTAGCGAAGGACCGCTAGGCACTTGGCGAAGGAATGCCAAGATACAAAGACCTAGCGAAGGACTGCTAGGCGCTAGGCGAAGGACAGCTTGGAACTGAAGCCCTAGCGAAGGAATGCTAGGCACTGGGCGAAGGACAGCTCGGTATCCAAGACCTGGCAAAAGACCGCCAGGCAAAAGTCCAACCAAAGGAGCGGTTGGCATCAGGTACATTCTCCCGAGAGGAGTAGGTGAGGACGCGTTCCCCGTCGAGGGAACAGTAGGCGTCAGTTCAACCTAGGGCTCCATTTTGGAGGCCCAAAGTCAGAACCAAGACAGCTAAGGCTGTATAAATAAATATTTTATTGTTTCATTGTGTTTTGGACTAACCCTGGATGCAGGACCAAAGGAATGTGTGTCTGCAGCTCAGAGAGCCTCAAAGGAATGAGGCAACAGCTAACCAGGGCGCACGGAGTGTCCCGGGCGCCCCCATGGTGAACACAAAACACAAGTTGCAAAAACAGGCTTCGACAGTACAACTCCCGGGCGCCCCCGTGCTCCCGGGCGCCCCCATGCTCCCGGGCGCCCCCCAGTGCCAGCTACCGAAGCACACCCTCGCGAAGCCAAGAAGATGGAGTTTTGACCCGGTCAATGCGGGCGCCCCGAGCGCTCCGGGCGCCCCGGTCAAACCTGATCCCGAAGGTAAAGGGATCATATGTTGACCGAGCATTGTGCGAATCAACTGCCACGGGGGGGGGCCCGACGTCCCGGGCGCCCCCAGGCCCTATATAAAGGGCCCTCGACCCCAAGCTTCACAACAACTTCCAATCAACGCTTCTACGCTTTTCTGCTCTCGCGCTTCGCCCCGGAATCCTTCCAACTCGAGCCGACGACGTCCCGCTACTCCGAAAAAGTCGATCTACCCCGGACGTCGGTAAAAGAGCGATTTAAGTTTACTGTACTTAATTCTGTAATAGTCTTTTGTAAACTATTTGCGCCTTATATAGAATTGCCCAAAGTAAACGGTCAACGACCGTGGGCCTTGGAGTAGGAGTCGACCCAGGCTCCGAACCAAGTAAAATCGACCGTGTCTCTGTGTGATTTTGTTTTTATTAATTTCCGCTGCGTACTTGCTCTAAGTGTTTCCGAAAAATAATTTCCGATATTCACCCCTTCTTTATCGGTTTTCTCGATCCAACAAGTGGTATCAGAGCGGGGAAGTTCAAACCTGGTGCAACCACCAGTTTGAAAGTTTTTTTCGGATTTTTATTCTCTATTTTTTTTGTACGAATTTTCGTTAAATATTTCGTTCGATTTTTTTTTTAATCAAGGTCGGTGCAACACCCCTCGTTATTCCATTTTATTCATCCAACACTACTAATCCAAGACCTAGTCTTGGGAAATTTGTTTCTTTTTGTTAGTTTCTTATTTTACAGATCATATGTCCATGCAAGAGGGATTTAGCACCGCTAGACCTTCACTTTTCAGTGGAGAAGACTTTTCCTACTGGAAAAGCCGAATGGAGGTCCACCTGAAAACTCAGGTGGACATGTGGATTATCATCCAGTCCGGACTGGAGATTCCCACAAATGCTGAAGGCTTACCTCAAAGCTACTCAGAATGGGACACCACTCTCAAGCGCAAAATAGAAGCCGATCCAAAAGCAACACAAACCCTACAATGCGGCCTGACAAAAGAGGAGCTGAACCGAGTGGGGCCCTTCAACAGTGCCAAGGAGCTATGGGCAAAATTGATCGAGCTGCACGAAGGAACATCGGATACCAGGATCAGCAAGAGGGATCTGCTCCTGAACAAATTGTACACCATCAAGATGGCCGACAACGAATCAGCAGCCCAACTCCACGCACGCATACAAGAATTGATGAACGATCTTCACACTATAGGTCACAAGGTCGAAAACCGTGACCTAATAAGGTATGCCCTAAACGCATTCCCTAGAAATACCTTGTGGGCATCTATGGTAGATGCATACAAGGTTTCAAGGGATCTCTCTAAAATTAAATTAGACGAATTGTTTTCTGAGTTAGAACTTCATGAACAGACTAACTGCAATATGGCCGAGAAGAGTATTGCTTTTTTTGCAGGAAAAACTGGAAGATTGACAAAGAAGAAACCTCAACCTGAACCCGAGTCTACCTCAGACTCAGACGCAGAAGATGAAGAAGGAGATCAATCTGAGCTGGTCCGACTAGCCCGAAGTTATTATAAAAAATTAAAGAACCAAGCCAACACACGGAGAACAAGCCGAAGAAAGGACGAACCAGCTGAACCCGCAAACAAGCCCAACGTGACCTGCTACGAGTGCAAGAAAAAGGGCCACTACAAGTCAGAGTGTCCTAACCTAAAGGACACTAAAAAGACGAGAAGAAAGAAAGCACTGCAAGTAACCTGGGACGAATCTTCCTCAGAAGAAGAAGAAGAGGCACCCCAGTCAAACCTACTAGCCCTGACCGCCTCAGAAGAAGTCGAGACCGAATCAGAATCAGAGCAGAACGACGACAAACTGACTTTCTCAGAGGATGGCGAAATCAAGGTGAGTGGTTTTAATAGAAGTCAGTTAAACGATTTAATTTCATATCTTTCTCGAGATTTGGCGAAAGCCAAACTCCGAATCGAGTCCCTCCGACAGGAAATAAAACTCCTGAAAGAGGGAGCTGACTCTAAACCCTCAACCGAGAATGTTCAAGAAGGAACTCCTATTCAAGTTGAAAAACTTGAGAAAGAGAACTCCTCCCTGAAAACTCAGGTTAAGGATCTTAGAGCGGCCTTAGAACGATTTACTTCTGGTTCCAAAAATCTTGACATGATTCTTGGAAAACAGAAGTCCGTTCTAAATCGATCCGGACTTGGCTACAGAACCAAATCCCGACAAAGATCGTATTTTGCTGTACTGAATCAGTCCAGAGGTAAAGTTCAGGCATGGGTACCTAAACTGTGCCTGAACCAACCAACTGGATCAAATCAGTATTGGATCCCCAAGGACAAGATTCACATCTTGCCTAATTATTATCGTGGCTATAGTCCAGGGGGAGCCAAATTAAAAACTATTTTTATTGTCAAATAGAATTTAAATTCTTGCAATTTGCCTGATTGTTTGTTTATTTAAATTTATGCAATTTACCATGCTTAGACTTAGGTTAATTTAAGAACTAAACAAACTTAACTAAAACTTGACAACATAGTATTGGGTGGAGGTGAGATGATAGTACGTTAGGGAAACCAATTCTAATAAGATCAAGTTCACTTGGTCTCTTTAGACTGGTGAAACTAGCCGAAGCTACCGATTCAAAATCCAAACTAGTTAGACCAGAACTTTTTCAAAAATTAATTTTGAAAATGAAATTTCATTAAACGGCTTTGTCAAGGAAAGGGTTGATGATCCAATAAGGCTACGGCCAAAGAAGGCCGAGTGTCTCGCTAAGACCTGGAAGCCAATTTTTGAATTTCAAATTCAAATTACTTTTTGTTAAATTCAAATCTAACACAAATCTTCAGTTAAGTATAGATTCAAACATTATCTTTCAAAATAAACTTAACTGTTTTCAAAAATTAATGCAAAGTTTTCAAAATAAACTAACTTTTTCAAAATAATTTTATTATCAAAACCTGTCTCACAAAACCTATAAGACAAACGTGATTGAAAACCCTAGATTGGGTGAGACAGTAAAAATAAACTCAATTATAATTACTTTAATACCTATATAGTAGTCAACTTGGTCAAACCATGGTCAACATAGCCAAACCATGGTCAAAGCAGTCAAACCATAGTCAAACAATGGTCAACATAGTCAAACCATGCTCAAAACAGTCAAAACATGGTCAAACCAATTAAACCATGGTTAAATGATGACAAAACATAAGATTTGTCCTTACCCATATTATTCCAGGCGCCCGGGACCACACGGGCGCCCCCTCCCATACCTTTTCCTTCCCTCGAGACATAAAAGCTGCCTCTGCCTTTGACCAGGGCGCCCAGAACCACGCGGGCGCCCCCATCACTCTCAATGCAGCAAAGGCTGTAAAAGCAGCCTGATGAGGGCGCCCGGGCTGTCCCGGGCGCCCCCAACCAGTCAAAGGTACTGCCTTTGGCAGTATCCACTGACCAGGGTGCCCGGAAGCTCCCGGGCGCCCCCGTTGATATGCCTATATAAGGCACCCGAATTCCCCTTCTCTTCCCACACCAAAATCAACTCCCTTCTTCACTTCTTTCCCTCCAAGGAGATCTTGCAAGTCTTCATCCTCAACCATGCCTCCCCGAGCCGCCCGGTATAATTTTTATTTACTTTTATTGCATTTTAATTTATTTTTTTTAATGCAATATCATCATGCTTCTTTTAATTTCCTTAACTTAGAAGACGCCGACCAAACCCGGCCAACCCCGGTGCCGAACCAAGTCCTGACCCTAGGTTCCCCACCCTAGAGTTATGCAACAAGTTTGCACAAACCATTTACAAGCCTATTAAAACAAGCTATCTTAATAGGCACTTCTTTACCCAATCATGCCCCGTAGCCATGAATGTTATCAACTTCTATCAATTAGATAATCTTGTCTACTGCACCCATACCATTAATGAATCTTTATGTGCAGAGTTCTACAATAATATAATTCGACAAGATAATCTAATGTTTCACACTACTGTCCAAGGAATACCTCTGTCTATCACCCCTACTTTGTTGAACTGATTCCTTGGACTGCGACCCTCTCAGTCCACATTTTGCTGCTATCCACCTAGGAATCCTCCATTTGATCCTCCCTATTCTCACATTACCTTAGACACCATCCACTCCTATTTCTATAGGGAAGGACTCCCCGCGAACAGACGATTCCAAGCCGTTGAACTTCAGGCACAGGACTATGCCCTGTACAGAGTCCTGGTCCGCTGTATTTTACCCCTCTCCACTAGAGATCTCGGTACCATGCGACCTTTTCCTGCTTTCCTTTTGTATGCCCTAGTCCATCACCTTGACATAGACATTGGCCTACACATGTTTCATACTATCCTACATGCGTCCAATGTCACGACCCAGGGACGAGTGCGCACTCCATTCTGCCACATCATCACCTCTCTCCTTCATCACCACGGTCGTGACATAACCGTAGGTGAAATAACTACTATGACCGACTTTGACGAAATAGGCTTTAGGAATTTTTCGTTAGCGGGTCTAGAGGTATCGGCCACCGGGGTTCTAACTTGGAGACGACAGCAGGCCGGGGCTCCGATCGGTTCAGACGAGGAGGTTGAGGTCGATGTTGGGGATCTGGCAGCAGCAGCCCGAGCGCACATCGACGAGCCCGCTCCACCGACACTCTACCAGAGAGTGACACATTTAGAGACACAGGTTCAGAGTCTCCGAGAGGAGGTCGAAGCCTATCATATCGAGCAGATGGATGCTCGTCGAGCCGATCGAGAAGTGGCTGATGCACGATTCATTGAAATGATGGCACGATTCGATTCATGGCAGCCTGGCCCATCCGATCATCCCGGTCCCTCGTCCTAAATTTGCTTAGTATTGTACTAGTACCTATTTGACTGCCCCTACTCAGTAGGGTTGACTTATGTTTGACTGTATGACTATGTTGACTATTCTCTGTTGACTAGGTTATAAGTACTTGTTTTTTTCAATTCAGCAGTTAGGATTGTGTTCTGTAGAATAGATTAACTCATTTTTTTGCTTTATTTTTTTTAAAAATCAGTTCAAAAAAAAACAAAAAAAAGGAATTTGAAAAAAAAATATTTTACTTAATTTCAAAATCAGTTTTTATTTTTGTTATTTTTTCTTCTTCTTAGTTTTATTTCAAAACTACCCCTTTTAAAACTAGGATTTTTTCGCAAATGGACTTAGCCTAGGCCCTAACCCTAGAATTGCATGCACCTATAGATTTAGAAGTCAGCATCTCACAAGCACATTAGGATACTTTGATTGATAACCTAGAAAGGGTTGAGATGCTTAGGTCTTTGCCTTAATTCAAGATGCTTTAAGTTAGTGCATCTGCAGTAATTGGGGCACTAAATACAAATTTCACAGCAATCAAGTTATGTGTCAAGTTTAGAAAATCTAACTTGAACAGAAACACTTAACATGACTAACCCTAGCAAAAACTACTGTTTATAACAGTTAGTAAGTAGCTAAATGGGTTAGACAGGTCGCTACAAGAGAAAATCAACTGATTTAGTTTCAATCTTGAATTGGTTCAGTACAGCAAAATCATGTAAATATTTTTATGAAATTTAATTTCTGCTGTATTTATCTGTTTTTTTGATATATGGCAAAGGGGGAGAGATAAAAAAGAGAGAGTTATTTAAGAGAGTTNGCGCCCTGCTTAGGGCCTAAATCAAGGTTGCTTTGTCTTCGGTTCTTGGTACCTGCAATATCCACAAACACAAAGCATAGATACATATAATATTGGTCTTAAGGACTTGGTTCGGACTTCGGATTTGTACGAAACCCTAGGTCGAACCGGCACGAGTTCCTATCCCCGAGAACTCGCCCTTCACCTACTCCTTTCAGGAGACGGTTGCCACCCAGTCCTTCGGGTGGACTTTTACTTAGCTTTCGATACTCCGGATCTCGAGACGCCCATACCCTGACTCGTCTCTACTCCTGTCCTTAGTCATCGCTCAGCTAATTTGTTTAGTCCCTCGGACCAAGTCTTCATTTCCTAGCAGTCCTTCGCCAGGTGCCTAGCAGCCCTTCGCTAGGTCTTTGTTACCAAGCGGTCCTTCGCCTGGTGCCTAGCAATCCTTCGCTAGGTCTTCTATGCCTAGCAGCCCTTCGCTAGGTGCCTAGCAGCCCTTCGCTAGGTCTTCTATACCTAGTAGTCCTTCACTAGGTGCCTAGCAGCCCTTCGCTAGGTCTTAGGGTTACGATACTTAGCAGCCCTTCGCTAGGTGCCTAGCAGCCCTTCGCTAGGTCTTGAGGTTTCGATACCTAGCAACCCTTCGCTAGGTGCCCAGCAGCCCTTCGCTGGGACTTAGGGTTTCGATGCCTAGTTTAACTAGGACTTTTCTTCAGCTTTGGTTACTTCACTTTTGCTCCCCTTTGTCTATTCATTGTATCACTGACTTAAGTATATTGTCAAACATTAAAACACCTAAAGAGGAATATCATTGATGCAACTTGCACCAACACACCCCTCGTTATTACATTTTATTCATCCCACACTACTAATCCAAGACCTAGTCTTGGGAAACTTGTTTTTTTTTAGTTTTCTTATTTTTCATATCATATGGCCATGCAAGAGGGATTTAGCACCGCCAGACCTCCACTTTTCAGTGGAGAAGACTTTTCGTACTGGAAAAGCCGTATGGAGGTCCACCTGAAAACTCAGGTGGACATGTGGATTATCATCCAGTCCGGACTGGAGATTCCCACAAATGCTGAAGGCTTACCTCAAAGCTACTCAGAATGGGACACCACCCTGAAGCGCAAAATAGAAGCCGATGCAAAAGCAACACAAACCCTACAATGCGGGCTAACAAAGGAAGAGCTGAACCGAGTGGGCCCCTTCAACAGTGCCAAGGAGCTGTGGGCAAAATTGATCAAGCTACACGAAGGAACATCAGACACCAGGATCAGCAAGAGGGATCTGCTCCTGAACAAATTGCACACCATCAAGATGGCCGACAACGAAACAGCAGCCCAACTCCACGCACGCATCCAAGAATTGATGAACGGTCTTCACACTATAGGTCACAAGGTCGAAAATCGTGACCTAATAAGGTATGCCCTAAACTCTTTCCCTAGAAATACCTTGTGGGCATCTATGGTAGATGCATACAAGGTTTCAAGGGATCTCTCTAAAATTAAATTAGATGAATTATTTTCTGAGTTAGAACTTCATGAACAGACTAACTGCAATATGGCCGAGAAGAGTATTGCCTTTTTTGCAGGAAAAACTGGAAAATCAACAAAGAAGAAACCTCAACCTGAACCCGAGTCTAACTCAGACTCAGACGCAGAAGATGAAGAAGGAGATCAATCTGAGCTGGTCCGACTGGCCCGAAGCTACTACAAAAAATTGAAGAACCAAGCCAACACACGGAGGACAAGCCGAAGAAAGGATGAACCAGCTGAACCAGCAAGTGACAAACACAAGCCCAACGTAACCTGCTACGAGTGCAAGAAGAAGGGCCACTACAAAACAGAATGTCCAAATCTGAAGGAGTCCAAGAAGACAAGAAGGAAAAAGGCACTCCAAGCAACCTGGGACGAATCTTCCTCAGAAGAAGAAGAAGAAGCACCCCAGTCCAACCTTCTAGCCCTGACCGCCTCAGAAGAAGCCGAGACCGAGTCTGAACCAGAAAAGGACGACGGCAAGCTAACCTTTTTAGAAGACGGCGAAATCAAGGTAAGCGGTTTTAATAAACATCAATTAAACGAACTTATCTCTTATCTTTCTCGAGATTTGGCGAAAGCCAAACTCCGAGTTGAATCCCTCTGACAGGAAGTAAAACTCCTGAAAGAGGGAGCTGACTCTAAATCATTAACCGAGAACGTTCAAGAAGGAACTCCTACTCAAGTTGAAAAACTTGAGAAAGAAAACTCCTCCCTGAAAACTCAGGTTAAGGATCTTAGAGCGGCCTTAGAACGATTTACTTCTGGTTCCAAAAATCTTGACATGATTCTTGGAAAACAGAAGTCCGTTCTAAATCGATCCGGACTTGGCTACAGAACCAAATCCCGACAAAGATCGTATTTTGCTGTACTGAATCAGTCCAGAGGTAAAGTTCAGGCATGGATACCTAAACTGTGCCTGAACCAACCAACTGGATCAAATCAATATTGGATCCCCAAGGACAAGATTCACATCTTGCCTAATCATTATCGTGGCTATAGTCCAGGGGGAGCCAAATTAAAAACTATTTTTATTGTTAAATAGAATTATATTCTTGCAATTTGCCAGATTGATTATTTATTTAAATTTCTGCAATTTACCATGCTTAGACTTAGGTTAGTTTAAGGACTAAACAAACTTAACCGAAACTTGACAACATAGTATTGGGTGGAGGTGAGATGATAGTACGTTAGGGAAACCAATTCTAATAAGATCAAGTTCACTTGGTCTCTTTAGACTGGTGAAACTAGCCGAAGCTACCGATCCAAAATCCAAACTAGTTAGACCAGAACTTTTTCAAAAATTAATTTTGAAAATGAAATTTCATTAAACGGCTTTATCAAGGAAAGGGTTGATGATTCAATAAGGCTGCGCCAAAGAAGGCCTAGTGCCTCGCCAAGACCTGGAAGCCAATTTTTGAATTTCAAATTCAAATTACTTTTTGTTAAATTCAAATCTAACACAAACTTTCAGTTAAGTATAGATTCGAACCTTCTCTTTCAAAATAAACTTAACTGTTTTCCAAATTTAATGCAAAGTTTTCAAAATAAACTAACTTTTTCAAAATAATTTTACTTATCAAAACCTGTCTCACAAAACCTATAAGGCTAACGTAATTGAAAACCCTAGATTTGGGTGAGACAGTAGGATTAACACTCAATTGGAAATTCTTTGATGCCTATATTATGAGTTAATCATGTATTTAAGATCACAAGTCAAACCATGGTCAACATGGTCAAACTAAAGGTAAACATGGTCAAACCATAGTTAACATAGTCAAACCATGGTCAACATAGTCAAACCATGTCAAAGCAGTCAAACCATGGTCAAACCGATTAAACCATGGTCAAACGATGACAAGACACAAAACTTGTCTCGTTGCTACAGTCCCGGGCGCCCGTGACTCCTTGGGCGCCCCTACCCCACCTTTTCTTACTCCCTAGGCAAAAAGCTGACTTTGCTTTTGACCAGGGCGCCCGAAACCACGCGGGCGCCCCCATCTCTCTCAATGCAGCAAAAGCTGCAAACGCACCCTGTTGAGGGCGCCCGGGCTGTCCCGGGCGCCCCCAACCAGTCAAAATACTGCATTTGGCAGAAAACACTGACCGGGGCGCCCGGAAGCTCCCGGGCGCCCCCGTTGAACTCCCTATATAAGGCACCCGAACCTCCTTCTTTTCCCACACCAAAAATCAACTTCCTTCCTCACTTCTTTCCCTCTAAGGAGATCTTGCAAGCCCTCATCCTCAATCATGCCTCCCCGAGCTGCCCGGTATGATTTTATTGCTATAAAGTTATTTTTTTTTGCAATTCCTTCAAATTTACTTTAAATGCATAAATTCTTCTCTTAGAAGACGTCAACCAAACCCGGCCAACCCCGGTGCCGAACCAAATCCTGACCCTAGGTTCCCTACCCTAGAGTTATGTAACAAGTTTGCACAAACCATTTACAAGCCTATTAAAACAAGCTATCTTAATAGGCACTTCTTTACCCAATCATGCCCCGTAGCCATGAATATTATCAACTTCTATCAATTAGATAATCTTGTCTTCTGCACCCATACCATTAATGAATCTTTATGTGCTGAGTTCTACAATAATATAATTCGACAAGATAATCTAATGTTTCACACTACTGTCCAAGGAATACCTCTGTCTATCACCCCTACTTTGTTGAACCGATTCCTTGGACTGCGACCCTCTCAGTCCACATTTTGCTGCTATCCACCTTGGAATCCTCCATTTGATCCTCCCTATTCTCACATTACCTTAGACACCATCCACTCCTATTTCTATAGGGAAGGACTCCCCGCGAACAGACGATTCCAAGCCGTTGAACTTCAGGCATAGGACTATGCCCTGTACAGAGTCCTGGTCCGCTGTATTTTACCCCTCTCCACTAGAGATCTCGGTACCATGCGACCTTTTCATGCTTTCCTTTTGTATGCCCTAGTCCATCACCTTGACATAGACATTGGCCTACACATGTTTCATACTATCCTACATGCGTCCAATGTCACGACCCAGGGACGAGTGCGCACTCCATTCTGCCACATCATCACCTCTCTCCTTCATCACCACGGTCGTGATATAACCGTAGGTGAAATAAATGCTATGACCGACTTTGATGAAATAGGATTTAGGAATTTTTCGTTAGCGGGTCTAGAGGTATCGGCCACCGGGGTTCTGAGTTGGAGACGACAGCAGGCCGGGGCTCCGATCGGTTCAGACGAGGAGGTTGAGGTCGACGTTGGGGATCTGGCAGCAGCAGCCCGAGCGCACATAGACGAGCCCGCTCCACCGACACTCTACGATCGAGTGGCACAGCTAGAGACACATGTTCAGAGCCTCCGAGAGGAAGTGGAGGCCAATCATGCCGAGAACATGGAGGCAAATCTGGGCTACTACACCGAGTATATGAGCGCCCTTAGAGCTGAGAGGGAGGCCAGAGAGGCACAGTATAGAGCTGACAGGGAGGCCAGAGATACACAGTATCACGAGATGATGACCCTATTTCGATCCTGGCAGCCGGGCTCCTCTGATCATCCCGGTCCCTCGTCCTAGATTAGCCTAGCATTGTACCAGTAACTATTTGACTGCCCCTACTCAGTAGGGTTGACTTATGTTTGACTGTATGACTATGTTGACTATTCTATGTTGACTAGCTTATGAGTACTTGTTTCTTATCTATTCGGCAGTTAGGATTGTGTTCTGTAGAATAGAATAACTCTGCTTGTGATTTTTCTGCTTTATTTGATTTACAAATCAATTTCTAAAAGAATTTGAAAAACTGTTTTACTTAATTTCAAAATCAGTTTTTATTTTTGTTATTATTTTTTTCTTCTTAGTTTTATTTCAAAACTTCCCCCTTTCAAAACTAGGGTCTTTTTCGCAAATGGACTTAGCCTAGGCCCTAACCCTAGAACTGCATGCACCTATAGATTTAGAAGCCAGCATCTCACAAGCACCTTAGGGTACTTTTGATTGATAACCTAGAAAGGGTTGAGATGCTTAGGTCTTTGCCTTAATTCAAGATGCTTTAAGTCAGTACATCTGCAGTAATTGGGGCACTAAATACAAATTTCACAGCAATCAAGTTAAGTGTCAAGTTTAGAAAATCTAACTTGAACAGAAACACTTAACATGACTAACCCTAGTAAAAACTACTGTTTATAACAGTTAGTAAGTAGCTAAATGGGTTAGATAGGTCCCTACAAGAGAAAATCAACTGATTTAGTTTCAATCTTGAATTGGTTCAGTACAGCAAAATCATGTAAATATTTTTATGAAATTTATTTCAGTGATGAAGTTTAATTTCTGCTGTATTTATCTGTTTTTTGATATATGACAAAGGGGGAGAGATAGAAAAAGAGAGAGTTTATTTAAAGAGAGTTTATTTAAAATTTTCTTAAAATTTTCTATCCCAAAATTTTTTTTTTCAAAAACTCTCCTTTATTCAAAAAGTACCAAGTTCTAAAAATTTTCTAAGCTTGTTAAAATTTTCTAAGAATTTCTAAGTACTTAAGTTTTCTTTTTCAAAATTTTCTAAGTTTTTTTTACTTAAGCTTTTCGAAAATAATTAAGCTTCTCAAGAATTTACTAAAGTTTTTTTAAAGTTTTCAAAAGTTTTTTTTAAAATTTTCTTACTTAAGCTTTTCGAAAATAATTTCTAAAAGTACTTAAGCTTCTCAAGAATTTACTAAAAGTTTTTTTTACTTAACTTAATGTTTTCAAAACTTTTGAGTACTTTAAACTTAAGGAGCATTTTAAAATCTTCTAAGTACTTAAAGTTGTTCAAAACTTTACTAAGTACTTAAGTTTTTCTTACTAAGTACTTAAATTAATATTTTCAAAACTTTTTGAGTACTTTAAACTTAAGGCTTCAAATTTTTTTTAGTACTCTAAACTCATTTAAACTTAAGTTATCCAAAGATTTCCAAAGTACCTGAACTTAAGTTTTCAAAGTACAAAATCATTCTAAGTAATGTTTTTCTTAACCCCACGAATTTTTGAAAAATCTAGGGGGAGATTCTCTCCAGGGGGAGGGAACAAATTTTTTTTATGCTTTTGATTAAACTTAACTTTTTGAACTAGGGTTGTCATAAATCAAAAAGGGGGAGATTGTTGGTGCAGTGAGCACTAAAGTCAAACCTATGTTTTGATAATGGCAACAGGGTTCAAAAGTTAAGTCTTACTTGTTATCTGACAATGTTACTTGAGTGTGCAGGAAAAGTCCTAGCGAAGGGCTACTAGGCACCTGGCGAAGGGCTGCCAGGATAAAAAGCCCTAGCGAAGGACTGCTAGGTACTTGGTGAAGGAATGCCAAGATACAAAGACCTAGCGAAGGACTGCTAGGCGCCAGGCGAAGGACAGCTTGGAACTGAAGCCCTAGCGAAGGAATGCTAGGCACTGGGCGAAGGACAGCTCGGTATCCAAGACCTGGCAAAGGACCGCCAGGCAAAAGTCCAACCAAAGGAGCGGTTGGCATCATGTACATTCTCCCGAGAGGAGTAGGTGAGGATGCATTCCCCGTCGAGGGAACAGTAGGCGTCGGTTCGACCTAGGGCTCCATTTTGGAGGCCCAAAGTCAGAACCAAGACAGCTAAGGCTGTATAAATAAATATTTTATTGTTTCATTGTGTTTTGGACTAACCCTGGATGCAGGACCGAAGGAACGTGTGTCTGCAGCTCAGAGAGCCTCAAAGGAATGAGGCAACAGCTGACCAGGGCGCCCGGAGTGTCCCGGGCGCCCCCATGGTGAACACAAAACACAAGTTACAAAAACAGGCTTCGACAGTACAACTCCCGGGCGCCCCCGACGTCCCGGGCGCCCCCAGGTCCTATATAAAGGGCCCTCGACCCCAAGCTTCACAACAACTTCCAATCAACGCTTCTACGCTCTTCTGCTCTCGCGCTTCGCCCCAGAATCCTTCCAACTCGAGCCGACGACGTCCCGCTGCTTCGAAAAAGTTGATCTACCTCAGACATCGGTAAAAGAGCTATTTAAGTTTACTGTACTGAATTCTGTAATAATCTTTTTGTAAACTATTTGCGCCTCATATAGAATTGCCCAAAGTAAACGGTCAACGACCGTGGGCCTTGGAGTAGGAGTCGACCCAGGCTCCGAACCAAGTAAAATCAACCGTGTCTCTGTGTGATTTTGTTTTTATTAATTTCCGCTGCGTACTTGCTCTAAGTGTTTCCGAAAAATGATTTCCGATATTCACCCCCCCCCCCCCCGCCCCTATCGGTTTTCTCGATCCAACAAAGTGTTGGGTTTAATTTGGGAAACCAAATACGCCTTTGCAGGAAACCCTAGGTTTAGGGGGAGCTAAGATTAAGGGGGAGCATGGTTGCTCCATTCTTGGCGTAAGGGGAACCTAGGAGAGGTTCTTAAAAAGCCTTTGTAAGTCCAATGTAGGGGAGCTTTGGAGGAGCTTTAAAAAGCTCGTTTTGGTGAAAGTCCTAACTTGGAGGGTTAGGTGTGAGATGCCTTGGGATAGGATCCATACATGGTTGCATTTGCATATGCATTGGCGGTGTAAGTCCAAGGGGGAGCCTTGGCAACGTAAGTCCAATTGGTTGTTTAGCATGTTATTGCTATTTTCCTACTATTTGTTTTCCCTAACTTAAACATATTGTCAAACATCAAAAAGGGGAAGATTGTTGAGGCAATCTGTGATCCAGAGTTATCATGAGTTTTGATGTTTGGGCAAAGGGTTTAAGTTAGGTTTCCCTTGTGTTCTAATATGTGTATGTTGAGTGTGCAGGTTGCACAGGTTTACACATATTGACTTGACAGGACGGCCTCGGTACGGTGAAGGGTGGCATGGAGACAAGCTGGAGGCTTGTGTGCGAACCTGAGGGACCTTGGTACAGCAGCAGGGACGATGAGATGAGGGGCGCGGACTTCGAGGCATGCAGAAGGATGACATGGAGGCAAGCTGGAGGCTTGCGTGCATCCGAGGGATGGGAGCCGAAGATGAAGAGGGCGTGAAGGCAATAGTCGAGGCTGCTGATGAGGAGTCAGTTGAGTCGTGAGGGTACGAGTGTTGTGTGATTGTACTCGGGAAATCCTAGGGTTCGAGTGCTGAGAGAAGCGTACTCGGGAAGGGAAACCCTAGGTGTGTGAGTGGGACAGTCGACTGATAAAACTCACAGAGAGTTTTTGGCTGGGAACCAATCGACTGCCCTGGGAGAAGTCGACTGGTAGCGGCTGGTGAGTTGGCTGAAAATTCGAACGTTGGGGTGCAACGGTCGATTTTCAGTGGCACCAGTCGACTACCCTGGGAGCAATCGACTGGTGGCGAAGGTTTCAGCTTTAGTTCTATTTAAAGAGGACTTCGTGGTGGCTGAAACTCTTGACGAATTTGGTCTTGGTTAATGGCCAAATAGTAGTCTTGGTGCTCAAAGATTGTCGAAGTGTTGTGGCGAGGTTTCTCCACCCACAAGGAACGACAAGGGCTAGCCGGAGGTTATCCGGGGAGTGATCCACCGAAGGATTCTTGGATTAGTCACCCTTAGGGGTGGATACCAAGTAAATCTCTCTTGTTAACGTTGTTAGTTTTATTTTTATTGTATTTCCACTTGCGCAACTAACAATGAAGGAAGAAGAAGCCGATGTCTGGCCTGCTAAGTGGTCCGATCGGACCTAGTCCATCTTAGGATTCGATCGGCTTCTCGTTGTTTTCTAAGTTCTGATCAATGATCGTATAGGCATGTTGTTTCGAGCTTCTAAGGACAGACCTGCAACATCGATCAGACTCGTTCAACCGTGTCTCAAGCGGGTTCGGGGGTACCAATTTGTGGTCATACTGACGATGTCCTGGGAAGCCTGGGGTTGCCGAGCGACTTATGGAAAATTACCGAGTGGCGTATTTAACCAGAGGATTATGCTGTTTAGGAGGTTCGGTTAGCAAATCCAATCGGTTGTAGGTAGTCCAGTCGGCTAACTACTAATGGCTTTGGTGGGCCCTAAATTTTGGCATATAGACTAATCAACTCATGATACTCCACATTGTTGACCATTATCTTCCCACATGAACCAGGGGCCTATATTTCCCCGGATCATCATCTAATTTTTTTTGGATGCTATTAATGCGTTCTCCTCCTCTAAAATGCCTTGTCTATCAATTAATTAATTATTAATTAGGCTGGATAACGTCAAACCTCTTGGGACTTGATCATATGGTTAGAGGAGGATGAATAGTTGATCACCTACTTGTTCACTCGTTCTTCCTATAATTGTTAGTGCTTAACGGAATATACTATAAACTAAAACTAATAAGGAAGAACACAAACTAATTTACGTGATTCGGAGATAGAGCTTTTACTCCACGACTATTCGTAAGGTAGACGATTTCGATCCAATGTTCGTGTCTTATTTGGAAAAAAAAATTCCTGTCAAATACGTCGTAATTGGGGATCAAACCGCGGATATCTAGGATGACGACTAGTTGTCTTTCCACTGCACCATAGCTTCGGGGGCTAAAAATGATTAACTAAGTTGGGTAACGTCGAACTTGAGATGATCAGTCCGACTCTATGTAAATTTTTATCAGCTACCAGGATAAATCGAAAAGTACTCACGGTCGATGATCTAAAAGTTCAAATGATTAAGAACCCTATTTGGAGGACGGTCATGCTGATCTCTTTCTACCTCAGAAGGAACCAATTCCTTCTCAACAATGTTGTGAACATCATTAGCCCCTGCAGCTTGCTTCACTTTGTCAACTTCGGAAATCAATACAGTCTTGATCTCTGTCATAAAATCAATCAGTTCAATCGGGACCGATTGATCCTCCTTGGCACATATGTGACCTGGAATGGAAGTGAGGACTTGAATTGATCCTCCGCCAAATGGCAGGCATAAGCACAACAGAAAATTCTTTTTTCTTCCTCCACGGTAACAACAGTAGCATAACCTCCATTCTCATCCTCTTCATTATCGTCATGATCATTAGTTATCTGAGTCTCATCTCTAAATAAGATCGAGATTTCTCTTCAATTTCTTTTGGATTAATTTTCTCCTTAAAATCATCTTTGAATCCGTCAAATTATTTGAGATGTCAAAGCTATCATCCTCCAAGACGAATCCTAATCCTTCACGGAACAAAGTTTGAAAATAATTGAAGGGAAAAAATTAACTTTTCATCTTCTTTCGATCTTTGATATTGGCTTTGTCTTGTCGATCTGGTGAGTATCGCAAGTACTACCACCATGACGATGCTAGACCTCTGAATTTAAAGACAATTAATTTTACTTTACCTGATCAGGAATCTCCTTATAATAAAAAATCTTTTTCACTTTGTTAAGGCAATTAGCGAAGTCTTCTGCCTATGTAGTACAAAAAAATTCTGATAGATTAACTCAAAATTCGAGATTTCTATATCAATCATTCGACCAAGTACCTCATGAACTTCAAGAGTTAGCATTGCCGCCACTACATCTTGGATTAAATTTATAATTTGCATATGTAAATCTTCAATCCTCGACTGTCTTTCACAGTGTCCGACTTTCTCAAATAGACAAACCTGTCTGTTGTTGCGACCACGACCATAATGTTCTTTCATTGGATTAGACACTCGACTTCCTTAAATTGGAATCTGTCAACTCTAATATCAACTGATGCTAGACAAGATAGTTATTATCTTGGAGGTTAACGAGAAATGAAATTGACTGCGAAAGCAAAAAAGAGAAAATCAGTCCTCTAGACTTTTTTGAAAAAAAAATATTTAATACCGAGGATTAATTTTTCAAACAATTAAACACATGTTTATAATGAATCAAACCCTAAGATTAAAAAAATAATAAATCTCAATTCTTAACTTGTGAAGAAAAGAAAGAAAATATAATTTAAAAAATTCAAAATACTAAAATCATTAAACAGACTCAAAATATTAAAATTACAAAAAATTAAAAATTACCAAAAAATACTTAAAATATCAAACATATCTTAATATCAAAATATTGAAAACTATCAAAAAAATAAAAAAATGATTCTACTATATCAATATGTTGTTATTACAATGCATTAAAAATATTCACATTATTACATATACGATTTCGTATCGGCTAAAATATGGATTCAACTGTCATCTACCCATTTAAATCATAAATATTACAATGTTATAATAATTATAAAATTATTCAATTTATATTCACGGTATAGTAATTATAAAATTATACTTATTATAATATTTGTATCGATTATTTAGGATTTAAGTTTCGTAATTATTATAATGCGTTGATCTATTCATAATTTAATACGTGTGTGATGGAAGTTAAAAAGAACGCTCAATTCATTTTTGTTGATAATTCTTTAATCTAAAACAATGATAAATGATAGAAAACTCCTCAATCTTCGTTTGATTTTTACTTGTACTCTCCGTGGATAATAACTCATCGTCGCGCCGGCGGCGACACTTGTGTCCTCTGGCGGCACTTTCCATGGATTTCGGCCATCACCGCGCCAGACTTTGAAGTCACCTCATCAAGTAACATATCCCTTAACTCCCCTGCTTACATCAAGATAAAATTCATCTTGATCTCTCTTAGTTTTTCACGTATCTCACAATAGTCTTTTTTTTTCTTTTGAATTATCAAAATAGTCTCTCAAATTTTAAAATATTTATTGAATTCATCTTCCCGTTAAATTTCGTTAAAAATAAACAAAGATAAAGTCTATCACTCAGTGGCGTAGCCAGGATATCAATCAGGAGGACCGATTTTCGACTAAGAGAAATCATTTTCGAAAATTCCAAATCTTAGTGTAAATTGATCAACATCAAAACTTAAACGCGAGACATCAAATATACACAAGACTTAATTTAATTCAATTAATCAACACCAAAACTATCCAGGTACTTACATAACTTTGATTCGATCATAATTGGATCAAATCAACTCCAGATCGATCCTGATTTGAACCATTATAATCCTAAGATACAAAGCATCAAATATACACAAGGTCTAACTTAATTCGATTGATCAACATCAAAACTATCCAGGAGACTTATATAAACTTAGTTCGACCATAATTTGACCAAATCAACTTCAAATTAATCACGAATTGAACTAATGTAATCGTTATCTCCGCACCTACCTGTTAGATCTATTTCGATTCCGATACAATTTTAATTTAGCATTTTAACTTCTTGTTCTATGAATTAGTTCATTCATTTATTATCATATATTTTATTTTTAAAATTCAATATTTATCATTCTAAATTAATATATTTCCTTGTAAAATTTATACTAATGGATAGTTTATAATCAATTTTAATTTTTAGACGATGAACGATGATAAATTAATCCATTAAAGTGCTAATGAATATATATATATATATATCAAAATGTCAAGGGGGTGTGGTTGCACCCCGACCACACCCCCGCTACTAAAGTGGCTACGCTACTACTATCACCCATTCATTAACCTATTTTCATCCCTCTTATTTTGAACTATTATCTAAAAATAATAGTTCTTTTTTTTCTCATGGTCTCTGATCATATTTCAAAATGTATCCCGAATTTATTTTTCTTATTAGATTTTTATTAAAAATAAATAAAATAAAATTCATCACTATTCATATCTCCCTATCTATTTTCTTCCAATTAAAACCTTTTTTATTTTGGCTAAATTAATTTTCATCAATACATATTTATCAATTGTAAAACTATAAAAAAAATTAAGAAGAACGTGAGGTATTTTGATGAGCCATAAAAGTTTTAAGCTATAATAAAATAAATGTAAATGTTTTCAGGATATCTAAGTAGGCTAGGGATTGAATAACTTCCATTCATATTAAATGATTGGGAGAGTGAATGGGAGAGTGAATGACGTGTAGCTAATGTGTACATGTTCGATCGCCGATCGGACACCACCGATGACCTCTGATTGCCATCCCGAATCAAATTATGTGTTGGGGGATGGTGAACCCGGCAGGGTCGTCGGTAATTGAGATTTCGCCGGATTGACGGTGAATGCGACGAGATCATAATTGCGGCGATTCCCGATAAGTTCACCGATCTTCTTAGGACATAGTTTGATTCGGGACGGTGATCAGAGGTCGCCGGTGGTGTTCGATCGACGATCGAACGTGTATACAATAACTGCCACGTCATTCACTCTCTCATTCACTCTCCCAAATTCACTCTCTCTATCATTCCAGGTTGAGAATTCTAGTTCGGGAGATTTCATTTTGTACAAAGACAACTCGAATCATTCAACAACTATGTTAAAATTATTGTATGTAATTTTTATTTATTATAAATTCTCTTAAAGAAGTATATCCTTCAACATGGATAACTGAAAATATTTCAACATTCTACAAATTTTCTTAGAAGAATGGGTGAAATCTGATCAGTTTTTCAATTGTGAGTTTAGACCATCCATTTAATTTGGTCATTCATGACTCCAAATGGGTCTCGAAATCAAGAATAATAATAACGAACGACACAGTTCCCAAAATGGGTAATTAATTATGCTCTTTTCTGCTTGAGCTTCACATGCAGTCCTCCTTCCATCTTCATCGCCATCAGCAGCCGGCGACGGCCGCTCGCCTCCACCACCTCCATGTCGAACTTCTCCAACACGCTCGCACTCACCACCTTCATCACCAGATACGCCATCTCCTTCCCCACGCACGCCCTCGCCCCCGCGTGGAACGCCGGGTACACCGACGAGCTCCTCTGCCGGAAGACCCCCTCCTCTAGCCACCTCTCCGGTCTGTACTCCTCGCAGTCTCGCCCCCACAACGCCTCCCTCCTCCCCATCGCGTGAGCGTTGTACATCACAACCCACCCTCTCCGCACCCGCGCGCCGTCGGGCAGCTCGTCGTCCTCCAGGCATTCCCTCGGCACCAGCGGCACAGGAGGGTACAGACGCAACGTCTCCGATATAGCCGCCTGCAGGTAGTTCATCTGCCTCAGATCATCCTGGGTGAACAAAGTTTCGCCTTGCCGTCGTCCGGATCGGATTCGTTCGATCTCTTCCCTGATTTGGGCCACCACGTCGGGGCGCGAAGAGATCGCCCAGAAGAACCACGTCAGAGCGGACGGCGTCGTGTCGCGCCCGGCGATCACGAAACCGATCAGGTTGTTGCGGACAAACTCCTCCGCGTGGCCGGCGGCCGTGAAGCGAGATATGAGGTCGTCACTCCCGCCGCTCGAGGCTGCGGCGGGCCGACGACGCATGCGCCGATCGACGTACTCGTGGACGATCTCCATCGCCTCCCGCAACTGCCGTTCCGATCCGACCCGGAGCCATTTCTTGATCCTCCATACCAGAGTAAATGGCTGCTTCGCGCGCTCGACGCAGAGGCGCGCGGCGGTCTCGAACGCGGAGAAGAGCCGATCCCCCTCGCAGCCCCCCTCGCCGCCGAGGCACCCGGCGCCCTCGCCGAACACGAGGCTGCACGTGTGGTCGAAGGCGAAGCGCTCGAGCGCGTCGGTGAGATCCAGCACCTCTCCGCTCCGGCTAAACTTTGAAAGCAGAGGAAGCAGCCGGGCGGTGAGCGTGCGGCAGGCGCTTTCAAAAGCGAAGGCGCGGAGCGAGGCGGTGCCGAACTCGTTCGTGGCAGCCTTGCGGTGGAGCCGCCACTCTGGGCCATTCGTGGTGGAGAGGCCACGGCCAAGGCAATCGCTGATGGCGGCGATGATGGGCTCCGGCTTATGGTAGTTGGCGAAACGGGTCTTGGCGACGTGCTCGAGGTTAGCGGGGTCGGCGGTGAAGACGAATGGAGCGACGGTAACGGTGCCGGTGGGGGACAAGGGTATGAGTTGGGCGGACCAGTCGAGTATGCGATGGCTGTTCTTGATGAGATAGGGAATGTTACCGACGACAGGGTATCCCTTGAGAGGCGCGTAGTTGTGTGGAGTAGGAGTACTGGAACATCGCTTGAAGAGGAAGAGGAAGAAGAAGAAGAGAAGGAAGGAGAAGAAGAGGGAGACGAGTGAGATCTCCATGAGCAGGACTCGCCGGAGATCGCCGGTGATAGATCAGCAGAACATGATGATCTCTGACGAGGAAAATCATATTAAATGACTGATTCAATAGTAAAATGCCAGCCAAGTGCATGTGATGCTCCTTTCAATAATTATTTGCCAACTTGTTTCCCTAAAATTAACCCCAAATCCCGCACCCTAAAGCTAATGCTAACGTAGCTCCAAACTCTTAGGCAATGTACCCTAAAGCCAATGCTAGCCTCCACGGACTGGATCGGATGGTAAGGCGCCTGGCCGATTTGATCGAGATCATAGGTTCGAGGGTCGCCAGTTGCGCACGGGGATAAAACCTTGGTCTGCTGGCATTAATTCCCTCGACACCAGGCGCCTCACTACACCAGTGATAACCGTGATTTACCTCCTCCGTGTTGGTCCTGGGGCGGGCTGGCGGGGGTGCTAGGGGCGAGCGTTTCACCTTTTGGCCTAAAGCTAATGCTAGCGTAGTTCCAAACTCTTAGACTATGTTTGGTAAGGTGTAATTAATTTGTAATATAATCAGGATTATATTATAAAATTGATTATTTTGTTTGGTATAATTTTAAAACTGTAATGTAATGTAATCTGTATTACAAAAGCTAATAAAAGTATTATAATCTGGATTACAATACTAACGACATGTAATCTGGATTACATTACAGACTCAATTACATTAAAAACTAGATTACATTATCCCTAATCAAACGCAGCTTAAAGGTAAAGCCCGGATAGGCACAAATCCTTCAAGTTAGATTTTCTAGCTAGTATTTTACGGTTTAGGATATAGACCCAAATCCTAAAGCTCAATCAAGGTGTGTTTTATGGGCTTGTTGTTAGTTAACATTATGTATCCAGATTGCATTGATTAATTTTGAGATAATTAATTTAGTTCAACAAAAGTTTTTCTTCGACCACTAAGGGTAAATCGGAAAGTATTCGGAGCGGTCGACCCATCAGTCAACATTCTTAGGTCAACCATGTAAGTACTCCAAGTGAGTTTTGATATGATCAACCGAGTCAAGTTAGGTGCGTCCTATTATGTTTGATCCCTGTGTCTAAGTGTGCAAGAACTTAAGAGCATAGGAAGTCAAGCGGAAGACACAACGATCGAGAAAAATAGCACAGGAAGAGAGCCGACGAGCTCGATGCATCCAAGGGACACGGAGGTCTGCAGAAGAGTACGCCGGTGAAGCAAGAAAGACGCGCGCGACAACCATGGGACGAGAAATCGGGGGAAGCACACTCGAGGAGAAGGTCGGAGGAGGGTTCAGGTGAGCCTAACTCCAAAGCGCCCCAGTGCACTCTGGTGCCCGTGTTCCCAAGCGCCCCAGTGTATATATGCTCCCGAGAAGCCAATGTTGATCCAGAAGTAGTCGTTCGCGAACGTTATGAAACGATAACTCCTGAACCACGTGTTAGGCGCCCCTAAGCACTCGAGTGCCCATGTAGGGCCAAGTCATCGATCAGATAAACTTCACTGGGGCTACAAATATACCCCCAGAGCTCAGTTACAAGAATTAATCCACTGTACACGAATTTGTCTATGTTTTACAATATTTGCTTGAGTTCTTCGTTGTGTAAGAGGCTTCTTCGCCCATAAGGAGTATTCTAGGTATTGTGCTACATTTGCCTTAGATTAGCAACTTTCCTAGTTGCAAATCAAGTAAACTAATGTGCCTCTTTGATTTTGTTTAGTTATTTAATTCTTATGTTATTATTTTTGTTCGTTAACTAACGTATATCTTTGTTAAGAAAGAATAAAAGATTAAGTTCATCTTGCCGGGGCAATTCACCCCCTCTTACCTGTTGGATCGATGACGGTTGGTAGAGGAGGGTGAATAGCAATTCTCGGTTTGTTCTTCCTACAAGTGTTAGTGCGCAAGTGGAAATAATAACAATAAAGACAAACACACGACAATCCGTGAGGTGAACGATCCCTCGATCCTTCGGTGGATCACTCCCCGGATGCCCTCCGGCTAGCTCGCGTAACTCCTTGTGGGTGGAGAAACCTCGCCACAACCTTGAGTACACAATCTGAGCACTTAGACTACTAATGAGATCTAACCAAGCTCATTTCGTCAAGAGCTCCCAGCCCAAACCGAGTTCTCTTTAAATAGAACTCAAGCTGGAAAACCCGCTAGCAGTCGACTACTCCCAGGGCAGTCGACTGCCCCCACCCAGATTCGACCGTTGACAGCCCCAACGTTCGAATTCTGGCTACCACCAGTCGACTGCTCCCAGAGCAGTTGACTGGTCCAGGGTCAAATACACACTGTGAGTTTTGGCAGTCGACTGGACAATCCCCAGTCGACTGCCCAACTTAAAACAACACTCCTACTCACTCCGTTGACCCTCCTCCACGCGTGCCTTCAGGTACACTCCCTTGGCTTGCCCCTTGAAGTCCTCTTCCACCGGCTATCGTCCTTCGGATGTGCATACAAACCTTCCCTTGGCTTGCCTCCATGCCACCATTCACGTGTGCCCTTGAAGTCCACTTTCCGGCTTGCCCTTGGAGTCCTCCTCCCTCAACTCTTGTCCCTTGACTCAGCTGACTCTTCATCAACAGCCTTGACTATTGCCTTCGCGCCCTCTTCATCTTTGGCCCTCGTCCCTCGGATGCACACAAGCCTCCATCTTGTCTCCATGTCATCCTTCACGTACGCCTCGAAGTCCGCGCCCCTCGGCTCATCATCCCTGCTATGCCAAGGTACCTCGGGTGCACACAAGCCTCCAGCTTGTCTCCATGCAACCCTTCACCATACCGAAGCCGTCCAGCTAAGTCAATATGTGTAAACCTGCAATCCTGCACACTCAATTACACATATTAGATCACAAGGGAAAACCTAACTTAAACCCTTTGCCCAAACATCAAAACTCATGGTCACTCTGGACCATAGATTAATTGCCTCAACAATCTCCCCCTTTTTATGTTTGGCAATATGTTTAAATTAGGGAAAACAAATAGTAATAAATTTGGACTTACGTTGCCAAGACTCCATCTTGGACTTACACCGCCAATGCAAATGCAAATGCAAACAATCATTGATCCTATCCCAAGGTATCTCATACCTAACCCTCCAAGTTAGGACTTTTACACCAAAACGGGCTTTTTAAAGCTTTTCTAAAGCTCCCCCTACATTGGACTTACAAAGGCTTTTTAAGAACCCCTCCAAGGTTCCCCTTACGCCAAGAACGGAGCAATCATGCCCCCCTTCACCTAGTCTCCCCCTAGACCTAGGATTTCCTTGCAAAAGTGTGTTTGGTTTCCCAACTTAAACCCAACATTTCTCCCCCTTTGCCTAACATCAAAAAGACTCCAATAATATCTCAATTATTGGATCTTTTAATCTCTAATGATCCTAAACACAGTGTACTACCCCCCATACACTTGTTTTACATCATTTGGACCACTTCTCAGCTGTTGATACAAAACTCAACCCTGACCAGTCGACTGCCCCCATGGCAATCGACTGATACTCTGAAAATCAACTTTTCTGGCCAAATTCAGAAATGTGCCAGAAATTCCACAAATCTTCAAAAATTCTCAAATTTTGTGGAGAAGTTTGTGGTACCCATACCTTCTTGGGAAAAATACATTCAACAATGTATCTATTATCATTCCCAAGTTTGACACAAAACTCAAAATTTCCTATGAAAATTAAGGCAAACAAGAGGCAACCTCCCCCTTTACCTATGTCTTCTCCCAATTTTCAATTTACCAAGGTTAAGTTCTACCCAACTTAACACCATAGCACCAAGTCAAGTTCTACCCAACTCAACTTCCAAGTTCTTCCCCTTTGGACACCATTAAAGGATTGCCCCAAGCAACCTTATCCCTAGTGCCAAAAAGAACTCAACAAAACCTTGAGCAATCTAGGAGATTGCAAGCACATTTGCTAGGATATACCCTATCCTAGAAAAGTATAGTTCCATGAAAAATATAAATGTGCTTGACTTTTGGTGATCCTTTATTTTCCTAAAAAGTTTGGCATTTGGTATCAACTTTCAAATCCATCTATAATTTCATGTGTTTGCCAAGGCTAATCATTATAACGTGACACATGGAATTGTCTTTCATTCTCCCCTTTTTCTTAGGTATTCTTAATATGATCAAATCCTCTTCTTCTTATCTCTTAACCCTAGATAAATATCCACTTATCAATCTTCCTTGAATTCCATGATATCCATATGACCTTATTTCATATAATCACCATTAAACCATGAGGCAAACTTTTGTTCAAGGAGTATAATCAAGGATCTTAATTTTAAGGTCATATCCTATCATCCAATACACCTTTTCTATCTAACCCTTATGGATCAGTTGACTGCCCCTGGGGCAGTCGACTGACAAACCTTACAGAATGTTTCTCAGTAAGATCAGTCGACTGCCTCCCATTTTTAGCCCAATTTCAGAAATGTCTAATTAATTCAATAAATCTCCAAAAAATCTGAAATTTTGTGGAGAGATTTGTGGAGCCTATGTCTACTTGGGAAAAATATGTTTCCAAACAAATGTACTCCAAATCCAAAGATTGACACGAAACTCAACTCTTCCTAAATTGTATCATTTAAACTTATCCCAAAAGTCCTAATTTAGGCCTCTCCTTGATATATCTTCTCATTTCTGACCATAATACATTTCTAGCACTGAATTATATGGTATTTACCCATTAAATCTTAATTTTATCAAATATACTCCTATTTTTATCTTTTTCTCCATAAATTCCTTTTTAATGTGTCAATTCCCTAGGATTAAGACTTATCCAAGTCTTCCAATCCCTTTGGCACATTTCATCTAATTTCTTAGGAGAAAACCTCTTGAGATCCATTTACCATGGATCCCAAAGGCTCCTAGAGCTCCCCCTTGAGCTCTTAGCCCTAGCCACCTCCCTAGGAGACTCAGTCCACACTAGACCATACCGGTGTGCCCCTGGTGATTCTTGACCTACAAAATGAACCCTCTTAACCTTAGACACCTTGTCTTTGGTTAAGTCATTTTCTCTTCTTTTGAATGGCACCCACTTGCCATTTTTGGACTTCTCCTTCTTGCCATGATTATATGCTTCCCTAACATACTTCTTTTCCTTGGCATTGGAGACCTTAGACCGGTATCCCAAACCTGATCTATCATAGTTGGGTTTTATACTTTCCAACACCATATCCAAACCCTTAGATCCAACCATGAATCTTTCTAGGATTTTTCCAATTTATCAAGTCTTGCCCTCAAGGCTTGATTTTCCCTTTCTAGACCTTTAACCCTAGAATCCACATGTTCACTTTGGACATTCCTAGACCTACCTACTTTTCTAGGTATATGTCTCCCCTTCTTGGGATTTTTATCTTGATCCTTAGGTCTAGTGGTCTTGGGTTTGTCATGATGCATGACCTTCCTAGTGTTATGATCTACCTTGTTACTCCTATTCCTATCATGATATTTAAAACCAAAATTATGCACAAGCAAATAATTTTCATTGATTTTAACATGCATGGAGGAATAATTTGCACTATTTTTAACATGCATAGAGGAACTTGAATTTGAATTACATTTTACCTCAAGGTTAGGAATTACCTCCCTCACCTTTGTAGTTCCCCTTTGATGTGAGCTTCTTTTCTTCTCATTCTTCTCTTATCTTCTTAAGTGCTCCATTTTCTTGAGCTCTCCACTCTTTGGGCACTTCGTGTGGTAGTGTCCTAGCTCACCACACGTGAAGCATCTAATTCTCTTCCTTTTCTTTTGGGTTTCTCCAATCCTACAACTCATGTTAGATTTAACCGGAATTGAAATGAGTGTAGAATTTACCTCCTTTTTCTTACACTTTGGACACTTATCCTTGTAGTGCCCTTTTTCATTTCACCCAAAGCATATGATACGATCCTTGGTCTTTGCTTTGGTGGAGGTTGGATCTTTTTCTTGCTCTTGTATTGATGAGGGTCTCTCCTTCCCCTCAATTTTTGAGTTTGACACCTCCTCTCCTTCTCTTGATGAGGTGGTGACCTCTTCTATCTCTTTCTCACTTGAAGATGTAGATACTTCAATTCTCTCCTCTTCTTGAATCATGGAGCTTTCTTCATTGGATTCTTCTATTAGTTGAGCTTGGATAGGATTTTTATGAAATTCTTCTAGCTTGTTCCACAATTCATGTGCATTTTCCTATGCCCCTCACCACTCATGATATTGTTAGGCAAAATATTAATCAATACATCAATTACCTTCTTATTTGCCCTTGATTGATTTTGTTGCTCTTGATTCCAATATCTTGGTCGGAGCTTCTTCCCATGATTGTCCTTAGGAATCTCGAAGGGCTCTTCAACCGAAATCCTAAGGTCTCATTCTATTCCGAACCATGTTTCTATCCTTGTCTTCCAATATCCGAAATCTTCATTGTCATAGGGGGTGGAGTGTAGATGTCGTCGCCCAACTTATCTTCCATTGTGTTCTCCTCTAGCTTTCTTTGCTCCCTCGGCGGTTAGTCCAATAAGAGCGGTCCTTTGCTCTGATACCACTTGTTAGATCGATGAACGTTGCTAGAGGGGGGTGAATAGCAATTCTCGGTTTGTTCTTCCTACAAGTGTTATGAGCAAGCGGAAATAATAACAATAAAGACAAACACACGCTAACAAACCTATTTACGTGGTTCGGAGATGAAGACTCCTACTCCACGATAGTCCATGAGGTGGACGATCCATCGATCCTTCGGCAGATCACTCCCCGGATGCCCTCTGGCTAACTCGCGTAGCTCCTTGTGGGTGGAGAAACCTCGCCACAACCTTGAGTATACAATCTGAGCACTTAGACTACTAATGAGCTCTAACCAAGCTCATTTCGTCAAGAGCTCCCAGCCCAAACCGAGTTCTCTTTAAATAGAACTCAAGCTGGAAAACCTGTTAGCAGTCGACTGCTCCCAGGGCAGTCGACTGCCCCCACCCAAATTCGACCATTGACAGCCCCAACTTTCGAATTCTGGCTACCACCAGTCGACTGGTCCCAGAGTAATCGACTGGTCCAGAGTCAAATACACACTGTGAGTTTTGGCAGTCGACTGGACAATCCCCAGTCGACTGCCCACCTTACAACAACACTCCTACTCACTCCGTTGACCCTCCTCCACGCGTGCCTTCAGGTACACTCCCTTGGCTTGCCCCTTAAAGTCCTCTTCCACCGGCTATCATCCCTCGGATGCACACACAAACCTTCCCTTGGCTTGCCTCCATGCCACCTTTCACGTGTGCCCTTGAAGTCCACTTTCCGGCTTGCCCTTGGAGTCCTCCTCCCTCAACTCTTGTCCCTTGACTCAGCTGACTCTTCATCAACAGCCTTGACTATTGCCTTCGCGCCCTCTTCATCTTTGGCCCTCGTCCCTCGGATGCACACAAGCCTCCAGCTTGTCTCCATGTCATCCTTCACGTACGCCTCGAAGTCCGCGCCCCTCGGCTCATCATCCCTGCTATGCCAAGGTACCTCGGGTGCACACAAGCCTCCAGCTTGTCTCCATGCAACCCTTCACCATACCGAAGCCGTCCAGCCAAGTCAATATGTGTAAACCTGCAATCCTGCACACTTAATTACACATATTAGATCACAAGGGAAAACCTAACTTAAACCCTTTGCCCAAACATCAAAACTCATGGTCACTCCGGACCATAGATTGCCTCAACATTACCGATTGCACCGTCCCAGACAAATGGTATCAGAGCAATGATGCTCTAGAAGGACTAACTGCCCATCTGAAGCATATATAATATGGTCAGACCAGTTATCTACCCGCCAAAGTTTGAAGGGGAGTTCGCTACTTGGAAGCGAAAAATGCAGGTATTTTTTAAAACTGACTTTGATTTATTATTAATCATGTAAAATGGCTTAGAAATTCCCAAAGATGCCGATAATAAAGATAAAGATGAGGGCCTATAGACGAAAAAGCAGCAAGCGGATTTTGTAGCCAACGAGAAAGCAGAATTCCATCTGCTAACTGTACTACATGCGTAAGAAGTCAACCGAATCGGAACTTACCAATCAGGGAAGGAACTTTGGGAAAAGGTTCTCGAACTCCACAAAGGTACTTCTGAAACAAAGATGACAAAACGAGATCTGCTCCGCAACTAACTCAACAACCTTTGAATGGAAAAAGGAGAATCAGTTGCCCAACCGTACACCAAATTCAAAGAGCTGATCATGGGACTTAAGAACCTTAGAGAAATGGTAACGAGTTGTGACGCATAAAGGTATGCCTTAAATGTATTCCCGAGAACCCTAGACTGGACTTCTATAATAGATGCATATTTCATCTCTAAGGATCTTGAGGTAAGTACCTTAGAACAATTATTTTTGATATTAGAACTTCAAGAATCACGATGTGCAGGAAAGAGTAAGATGGATGACAAAACCCTAAGCACGAGAAAGATCTAGCATGAGGAGGAATCTTCAGAAGATGAAGACAACATACATGGTAAGAAAATTATCCAAGTATTTTAAATCTAAAAGTCTTAATAAAGTGCAGGGTAAGAAATGTTCTCCAAAGTAAAGGAAAATCTATTGCTACAATTGTGAGGAAGAAGGATACATCAAGGAGAACTGCCCGAGGCTAAAGGTGAACAAATCCAACAAGGCCAAACACAAGAACCTAAAACTCATATGGGATGAATCATCATTAGATGAGTCTGATCTCATGGAACACACCAGAGTTGCGCTAACAACCACCCATGAAGAAAAAGAAAGCATCGATGAAAGGCGAGTCACATATGAAGATAGCAGCGACGAAGGGTGAGCTTCGGACTTCGAAAAAGACATGGTAAGTTAGGTATATTTTCTATCTCCTGATGAACTTTATTCAGGTATTAAGGCAATAATGAAATCAATATGCAAATTCGAAAATAAAAATTTTGAATTGAAAAAACAACTAGCTTCTTCATACCCACTTGAAATGTTGGACAAATTGAAACATAAAAATAAAAACCTAAAGGAAGAAATTGAAATATTCAAAAATCATGCATGCTTAAAAGTTCCTAGTCTAAAATTAGATATACTGGAGGACTAAATTGGTATTTATGGTATCACATGGGTTAAATTATAAAATTTCTAAAACTTATATTCCACTTAAATTTTTTATTAACCCTGTTGGAAAAAATTTATTTTGAGTCCCAAAATTTGTACTAAATTGTTATATTTCGTTTATTACTTATTTGTCATTTATTAATTAATGTTCTTTTTGGTAATTAATGTTTAATTTATAATCTTATTGAATTTTTTTTGAAATTATTTCTATTAAAGAAAATTTAGTTTTATATTTTTTGATGATAGAGTCTACTATGTTCTATCTACAATTTTTTTTTGAAATTTTTAACAGTTAAACAGATTTATTATGAATTTTCATATGAAAATATATTTTTAAATTTTAAAAATACTTTAAAAATTAATTTCATCAAATCTGATTTTTTTATGATCTATGTATTATCTTTTAAGCATTGAGAAAAATTTTTTAATTTATTTGAAGTCGAAATCAAATTTTAAAAATTTTTTAAAAGTTTTCAACTCTGAATTCAAAATTATCTTCTTGAAAATTAGAAAAATGATTTATTTTGACAATTTTATAGAGGTGAGTCTGCTAAAATTCTAACTTGGATAAAAATTTGAGTAATTTTTGAGTAAAAATAAATATTGTAAATTATTTTTTGAAAATTAGACTTTGGATTTTAAAAAATAATTTTCAATCAAATTTTGAAAAACTAAATTTTTTAAAAACTAACTACTATGTATTATCTTTGATATTTTCTCAAAATTTTTTGAAAATTTTGTATGCTTAAATAATTTTCTATGAATTTTTTATCTTTCTTATTAGTGTTAATTTTACCCTTAACATGTTTAAATTTTGATGTGATCAAAGGGGGAGAAAATATGATTAAGTTTAGGGGAGGCTTAGGGTATCAAATTTTTATTTTTAAATTACATTGTCACATATTTATTTTTGTAATTTTATATGTTCTTTAACCCTAACTTAACTCGAATTGATGTACATCAAAAAAGGGGAGATTGTAAGTACCTCAGGTGAATTTTAATGTGGTCAACAGAGTCAAGTTAGGTCCTGTTGTATTTGATCTTTGTGTTTAAGTGTGCAGGAGCTTAAGAGCGCAGGAAGTCAAGCAGAAGACGCAACGGTTGTGAAGGATGGCACGGGAAGGGAGCTGATGGGCTCAGTGCATCTGAGGGAAGCAGAGGTCTTCAGAAGAGTACACTGGTGGAGCAAGAAGAACGCGCGCAACATCTGAGGGACGAGAAGCCGAGAGGAAGCACACTCGAGGAGAAGGCCGGAGGAGGGTTCGGGTGAGCCCAACTCCGGAAGGCCCGAGATCACCCAAGAAGACCCGCCGGAAGATTGGTCAACAAAAGGCTAATCAAAGTTAACTAGGGCACCTATGTACTCGGGCGCTCCTATGCACTCGAGTGCATGTGTGTAGGACCAGTGCTGTCGATAGAGGGGGTGAATATCGACTGTAAAAACCTTCGGAAATTTTGTTAAACTTTTCGGTTTGTTTTGGACAGAGTGTTAGTAGCACAGCGAAAAAATAATAGAAAGAACGAACAAAACAAACGACAGATTGCACATGGGATTTACTTGGTTCCCAACCCCCCAGGGTCAGTACATCGAAGGCCTAAGCACGGGAACGCCTGTCCACTAATGGTCTCCTTTCCTGCATTTCTGGGGGCGGAGAAACCTATCTTACAGTGCAAGATTTACAATCAAAAAAGAGTTAAGGAAATTAAGAACTGAATGTAAATCAAACCAACAGAATGAGTCGAAGACTCGGCCGATCTGGAACTCCGAAGTGCCGCGCACTTCCTCCCGGAGCTTCCTTGGTCGCAGAGCTTCGCCGTTAGTGCTTTGTCGTCAGTCAGAAGGCTCAGAATGATCTTGGAAGTTGTGTTCTGAGTTGAGGGGGCGAAGCCCCTTTTATAGTCTTCATTAGGGCCCTATGATCACTGGGGCGCCTTAAAGGGCTTGGTCAAAGTTTATCTCCGCGCCGAACTCGCCGCAGCAAATAACACTCTTGACCAGGGCGCCCTGGACCTCCCAGGTGCCTCATTAAACTTGGTCAAAGCTTATCTCTGCTTCAAACTCACAGCAGCAGATACACCTTTCAACCAGGGCGCCTGTAACATATGGGGCGCCTGAATGAAGAGCCTGGTTTGCCTCCTTTCATTGAGGCGCCCCAGTTGATGGGGGCGCCTAGCTCCTTTAGGGTGCCTCCTTCAATGGGGGCGCCTAGCAGCCTGGCTTCCAGCTACGTTGTGTGTTTGTTTGCCTGCTTTGTCTTCCATTCTAGGTACCTGCAAGATACACAAATACAAAGCAAATACACACACAATCTTATCCTTAACGAGATGGTTCTGACTTCGGATTTCCGTGAAACCCTAGGTCGAACCGACGCAAGTTCCCACCCTCGGGAACGCGCCTTCAACCTACTCCTTTCAGGAAATGGTTGCCACCCAGTCCATTCTTATGGGCTTTTACTTAGCCTTCGATACTCTCGGATCTCGAGACGTCCGAACCTCGACCCATCTCTACTTATGTCCTTAGTCATCGCTCAGCTAAGTTGCTCAATCCCTCGGACCAAGACTTCGTGCCCAAACCCTAGGTCTAGGACTTAGGTGTCCAACCCTTGGCCAGGACTTCGTGCCCAATTCCTCAAACCAGGTCTTCGTGCCTGACTTCAATCATCAGGACTTTTACCCAGCTTCACTCACCAAGACTTAGTGCCCAGCTTCACTCACCAGGTCTTCGTGCCCAGCTTCACTCACCAGGTCTTAGTGCCCAACTTCACTCACCATGTCTTAGTGCCTAGCTTCACTCACCAGGTCTTTGTGCCTAGGTTTACTAGGACTTTCTTTCACTTTGGTACTCCTCTCTTGACTTACCCTTCCCTTGTTCAATGTATCACTGACTTAAGCATATTGTCAAACATTGAAACACTTAGAGGAGGACATCACTGATGCATCTTGCACTAACAATCTCCCCCTTTTTGATGTTTGACAATATCTTAAGTTAGATTGACTGAAAGGGCTAAATTATAATCCTTGGGATCAAAAGAAAATAAAAAATTGATCTAAGTTTTGAAAATACATTTTGATCTTTGAGAGAAAAAATATTTCTAACATAAGCTCACTCTCCCCTTTTTGAAGAAAAACATTTTGATTTTCATTGATCCTTGGAAAAAAATGAAAATTTTCTAACTTAAGCTCACTCTCCCCCTTTGTCATACATCAAACATCACCAAAACACTTGCACCAACAATGAAAATCTTTTTTTTATTTGAACGTACTTAGTATAAATCGTTAGAAGCATAGGCAAGGGCTAAATAATTACACCAAAACATTACACTTTGAAAAGTATTGTGCAAAAGTCAATTTTGTACTTTCAGAAGACTTAGAAAATTTTGTCTTAGAAAAATTTTCAATCGAGAAAGATTTTCAAAACATATTTTGAATATTTTGAAAAATGCAAGTATTGTTGAAAAATATATTGAGCTTTTGAAAAATGCAAGTACTTTAGAAAAACTATATTAAGCTCTTGAAAAATGCAAGTACTTTAGAAAAATATATTGAGTTCTTTGAAAAATGCAAGTACTTTAGAACAACTATATTGAGTTTTTTGAAAAAATGCAAGTACTTTAGAAAAAATATATTGAGTTTTTGAAAAAATTCAAGTACTTTAGATGAAATACATTGAGTTTTAAACACATAAGTACTTTAGAAAAACATCATGCATTTTTTAAGGATATTTGTAAATATAATATTTTACTTGACTTGCTTTCTTTTCCAGGCTGACATAGTCCTAGGAAACCTTGTTAACTATAAGGACATTTCCATATATGTCCTGGAAATTCTTCAAACTCAAGTAAATATTATTTTCCAAAAGAATTTTATAAAAAAAAACTTGAAAGTGATAGTATTATATTTTTCATAAAAGATGACAGTATTTAAACAAACTTCCTTATGTTTTCAGAAGGATTTAAACAATACAGTACATGAAAACATATTATTTTGAAATATTTAATAATTCTTTCAATTTGACCTCCCCCTAAACTTGACCCAGTCCTAGGAAGCTTGTTGACCACAAGTACTCTTCCTCTGAGTCTTTAGGGTTTGGTTTTAGCCCAAAAGAATTATCTAATGTAAAAAAAAATAGTTTTGAAAAATACTTGTCATAAAATCTTCTTTTGACTTAGACTCCCCCTAAATTTGACACATCCTAGGAGTCCTTGTAGATCATGAGGTAGACCTCCTCTGTGTCCTTAGGGTTTATCAAAATCAAAAGAACAGTTTTGAATAACAATGAGTTTTTAGAAAATTCAATTTGGAATATGAATAACTTTTAAAGCATGAGCTTTTTTTGAAAACATAAGTGATAGTAATTAAGACACAGTTTTCGAAAGACATTTTTAAAAGATAGTGATTTTTAAGGCACAATTTTTTGAAAGATAAAAAAATTTAAAAGAATAAAACACTCCCCCTGTAACGTTTGACTCTAAGTGTCTTAGGGGACTTTAGTGTTGACCTAAGAGGCTTGTGTCTAATTGTGTAGGTCAAACAATTTTTCAAAAGAATATAATTTTTGAAAATCTATAATATGTATAAGCAATCAGACAATCATGAAATTCATAAAAACATTATTATGTTAAAGCACTATTTTGAAAATAGATTTTTAGAAAAATATTCTAAGAGTTTTGGAAAATAATTTTTAAAAAAATATTTTTCAATTTATCAATCCTTAACATCTCACCCATTCTAGATGTCTCAATACAACAAGCATGGTTGCCTTATGGGTGCATTGTGAGATGCTTGAATCATTTTTCTTAATTTATTGTTAAATCTAAGATTTAATTGAAACTTATGTTAGATTCAAATTTATCAAATAGTAAAGTGAATTTCATTTTCGGTAATCGACTTCCAGGTCTTGGCGAGGCACAGAGGCCTTCTTTGGCCGTAGCCTTATTGGAGCAACAACCCTTTCCTTAACAAAGTCTTTTATCGAAAATTCATTTTTAAATTACTTCTTGAAAAATTTTAGTCTAACTAGCTTAGATTTTGGATCGGTAGCTTTGGCTAGTTCCACCAAACGGCTTCTCTAACGTACTATTATCTCACCTCCACCTAATATTAAGTTGATCCAGTTTCAATTATTCTTTTTCCTATAACTGTTCTAAATCATGCATAAAAGTAAATGTGAATGACTTGACATATATTTTTAAAAAATTAAATATGCATGGCATGACAGTTATGCATGAGTCAAACAAGTTAAATTATTTTACTTAAGTTTCTAATGATCTATCAAATTCCTGATTTGATACATATCGTGTGAACCCGCGGATATGCCAACCCACTTTGACTTATTTAATTTTATTAAATTAATTGTTGCGGTTTGGGTAAGATTTTATTTAATTTGAGTTTAAGTTATTTAAGAATTAACTAGATCTAAATTAAAGTTTAATTAATTAAGAATTAATTGAATTTGAATTAATTAAAGATTAATTGAATTTGAAATAATTAAAGATTATTTGATTTTGCATTAATTAAAGATTAATGAATTTGAATTAATTAAAGATTAATTAAATTTGAAATAATTAAAGATTATTTGAATTTGAATTAATTAAAGATTAATTAAAGTTAAATTAAATAAGAATTAAGATTAAGTTAATTAAAATTAAGTTAATTAAAGATTATTTAAGATTGAAATAAATAAGGTAAAAATTGTTAAGATTTAATTAGATTTAAATTTCAACATTTCTGGGTTAATAATAATTGTGTGTTTAGCTTCATCATTTTCATTATTTCAAAAATTTCTCATTCCTTTACTATTTCTTCTTTATTTATCTTTTCAAGTTTTTCTCATACTTCTGATTTATTTGAATCTTTGTGAACTTTATTAACTATAGCCTTGATCTCATATAATTCTTTTTCCTCCACATCCTCAAAATTACATCCTTCAATATCTTCAAAGTAGGTGGAGTAATTTGGGTCACTAGTTAATATTTTATAATAATTTTCAACATTATCTATAATTAAATTATCATCTAAAAGAATTTCACTTTCAATATTCTCAAAGTTATCCTCAGCATTATCTTTAATAGCCTCAAGAATATCCTCAGAAATATCTTCAATATTTTCAGGATTAATCTCACAATTTTCAGAATTATCAGTAAGATTTTCAAATTTGAATTCTAGATTATCCTTAAGAATTTCAAAATTAATTTCTGGATTATCCTTAGGAATTTCAAAATTAATTTCTGGATAATCCTTAAGATTATCAGATTCAATTTCAGGAATAACATTAAGATTAATTACACAATTAATTTCAATATTATCAGAATTAATTTCAGAATTAATTTTAGTATTATCAGAATTAATTTTAATATTGTCAGAATTAATTTCAGAAATCATTGAATTGACATTAAGGATTAAATAATTAATTTCTAATATTTTAGCAACATCTACATTTTCTAATTGAGCATGCAAAATGTTAATTTGACTGTGCAGTAATTTTAATTTATTAGAAAAATTATCTAAATTACCATATGATTGTGCAGGAATTTGAAAATTTCTAGGAACGTAAATTTTCCGTACCTTGGCCGGACACTTATTCTTGTAGTGTCTGTACTTTTCGCATTTGAAGCATCGTACATGACTTTTATCCCTCCGGACTCCAGGCGCTTGTGCCTCCTTTGCTTCCGGTGGTGAAGTTCGAGCCTTACGAGTAGGGCACTGATTTTTATAGTGCCCTCTCTCCCTGCACTTGAAACATGTAATATGAAATTTAAAAACTGACATAAAAAAAAATTATACCTGATTCACCCCTGGGCTCCCCCTCAACTCCTGACGTCTTTGCTCCGTCGGCGGTTAGTCCGGTGAAGAGCGGTCTGGCTCTAATACCACTTGTAGGACCGGTGCCGTCAATAGAGGGGGGGGTGAATATCGACTGTAAAAACCTTCGGAAATTTCGTTAAACTTTTAGGTTCGTTCTGGACAGAGCGTTAGTAGCACAGCGGAAAAAACAATAGAAAGAACGAACAAAACAAACGACAAATTGCACACAGGATTTACTTGGTTCCCAACCCCCAAGGTCAGTACATCCAAGGCCTAAGCACGGGAACGCCCATCCACTAATGATCTCCTTTCCGGACTTTCCGTAGGCGGAGAAACCCATCTTACAGTGCAAGATTTACAATAAAAAAAGAGTTAAGGAAATTAAGAACTGAATGTAAATCAAACCAACCGAATGAGTCGAAGACTCAGCCGATCTGGAACTCCAAAGTGTCGCGCACTTCCTCCCGGAGCTTCCTTGGTCGCAGAGCTTCGCCGTTAGTGTTTTGTCGTCAGTCAAAAGGCTCAGAATGATCTTGGAAGTTGTGTTCTGAGTTGAGGGGTCGAAGCCCCTTTTATAGTCTTCATTAGGGCGCCTGTGATCACTGGGGCGCCTCAAAGGGCTTGGTCAAAGTTTATCTCCGAGTCGAACTTGCCGCAGCAGATAACACTCTTGACCAGGGCACCCTGGACCGCCCAGGCGCCTCATTGAACTTGGTCAAAGCTTATCTCTGCTTCGAACTCGCAGTAGTAGATACAGCTTTCAACCAGAGCGCCTGTAACATATGGGGCACCTGAATGAAGAGCCTGGTTTGCCTCCTTTCATTGAGGCGCCCCAGTTGATGGGGGTGCCTAGCTCCTTTAGGGTGCCTCCTTCAATGGGGGCGTCTAGCAGTCTGGCTTCCAGCTGCGTTGTATGTTTGTTTGCCTGCTTTGTCTTCCATTCTAGGTACCTGCAAGATACACAAATACAAAGCAAATACACACACAATCTTATCCTTAACGAGATGGTTCTGACTTCGGATTTTCATGAAACCCTAGGTCGAATCGACGCAAGTTCCCACCCTCGGGAATGCCCCTTCAACCTACTCCTTTCAGGAGACGGTTGCCGCCCAGTCCATTCGGGTGGACTTTTACTTAGCCTTCGATACTCTCGGATCTCGAGATGTCTGAACCTCGACCCATCTCTACTTATGTCCTTAGTCATCGCTCAGCTAAGTTGCTCAATCCCTCGGACCAAGACTTCATGCCCAAACCCTAGGTCTAGGACTTAGGTGCCCAACCCTCGACCAGGACTTTGTGCCCAATTCCTCGAACCAGGTCTTCATGCTTGACTTCACTCATCAGGACTTTTGCCCAACTTCACTCACCAGGACTTAGTGCCCAGCTTCACTCACCAGGTCTTAGTGCCCAACTTCACTCACCAGGTCTTAGTGCCCAGCTTCACTCACCAGGTCTTAGTGCCCAACTTCACTCACCAGGTCTTAGTGCCCAGCTTCACTCACCAGGTCTTAGTACCTAGCTTCACTCACCAGGTCTTAGTGCCTAGGTTTACTAGGACTTTCTTTCACTTTGGTACTCCTCTCTTGACTTACCCTTCCCTTGTTCAATGTATCACTGACTTAAGCATATTGTCAAACATTGAAACACTTAGAGGAGGACATCACTGATGCATCTTGCACCAACAATGTGTTCCCAAGCGCTCCAGTGTTCCTAGGCACCCCAGTGTATACTGTTAGTGCAATCTTGATTAGGTCAGGGTTGACCTAGTTTGACAAAGCTCAGGTGAGCTTGAGTCTGGTAAGCTCGGGTGAGCTTGAGGTCGTATGTTTCGATGTTTGACAAAGCTGTTTGAGTGGTCATGATGTGTGAGTCAAGTGGGTCAAGGTCGACTGGAGGCTTGACTGGGAAAAGACCTAGTGGGACTAGGCACACCTAGTGGGACTAGGTGAAGTCCAGGTAGATCGGGGAGATCGTACGCTGGCATGGCAAAAGACATAGTGTGACTAGGTGAAGTCCAGGTGGATCGGAAAGATCGCACGCTGGCACGAGAAAAGTCCTAGTGGGACTAGGCACATCTAGTGGGACTAGGTGAAGTCCAGGTGGATCTGGGAGATTGCACGCTGGCACGAGAAAAGACCTAGTGGGACTAGGCACACCTAGTGGGACTAGGCGAAGTCCAGGTAGATCGGGGAGATCGCACGCTGGCAAGGTAGAAGTCTACCGAGAGACTAGACCTAACTCGAGGGTTAGGCAAATCTGGTTGGGAACCAGGTTGAGTCCGAGCTGGGAGATAGGCAGGAGAAATCCAGGTTGGTCAAAGGGGTTGACTGAACACTAGGTAGGGGATCCTAGACTTGTGAAAACAAGTTAGGTTGGACTCAATCGATTGGGTAAACGATTGAGTGAATCGATTGGGTAATCGATTGAGTGAATCGATTGGCTAATCGATTATGGCAGTTTGCGCGAGAGAACAGAAGGGTCTGGAATCGATTCAGGATACCCGTAATCGATTGGCTAATCGATTACGGTTCGAAAAATAGCCGTTGAACGGCTAAATCCTACGTGGTAATCGATTGGGTAATCGATTCAGAAACCCTAGGCGTTGGGTATAAAGGTTTTCACGCAGGTTTGAAGCTTAAGACCCTCTCCTCCTTCCACGCCATCTCAAGAGACACTTTGGGGCTTAGTGTTGCTGCACTTCCAAAGGTCTAGAGGCAATCACAAGCTTGAAGAAAGCAAGGAAAGCATAGAGAGCTTGTTATTGTAAATCTTGTAAGATTTTCCATTGTATTTTGCTTTCCTTTGGTATATTCTTCTTGTAAGCTTGTAAGAGGTTTCTCCACCTCAAGAAGGAGATCTTTCATAGTGCATGAGAGAGTGAGAAGAGTGGATCCTTGGATTAGTCACCCGCCCGGGGTGAATACCAAGTAAATCCTTTGTGTTAGCGTTTGCTCGAGTCTTCCGCCGCGACAAATCATCACGGAGCAAATCGGAGCTAATCACCCCCCCCCTCTAGCTCGTCTACCGGTCCTAACATATACAGGCGCCCGAGAAACCAATGTTGATCTAGAAGTAGTCATTCACGAACGTTGTGAAGCGGATAACCCCTGAGCCACATGTCAGGCTCCCCTAAGCACTCAGGCACCCGTGTAGGTCCACGTCACGATCGGATAAACTTTACTGGGGCTATAAATAGACCCCTAGAGCTCAGTTATAAGAATCAATCCACGGTACACTTATCTGTTTTTCTTTTTCACTGTTTTCTTGAGTTCTTCATTGTGTAAGAGACTTCACCGCCCATAAGAAGTATTCTAGAGATTGTGCTACATTTATCTTGGATTAGCAATCTTTCTGGTTGCAAACCAAGTAAACTATTGTGTCTCTTTGATTTTGTTTAGTTATTCAATTCTAATGTTATTATTTTTGTTCGTTAACTAACATATATCTGTGTTAAGAAAGAATAAAAGATTAAGTTCATCTTGCAGGGGCAATTCACCCCCCCCCCCTTGCTGGCCGCACTGTCCCCAACAAACCACCTATTAAGAAAAATTTATCCATTACTTCATCGAAATTAAGACTCAATGCTTAGATGCATAGAACACTAAGAAGGCATTCTGTCATAACATCATTATCTTGCCAAATATCTATCATTTAAGGTTATCATTTAACTGGTGTCTAGTTGTTTGAATATCTATCATAAGTGATTGAAATTATGATGCAAAATAGGATAGAGATTATCTTGCGGGCTGATGAGAAGATGGAAGTAAGTAAAAGATAAGAAGAGAAATTACCAAAAAATAGAAACATTATTATGACTAGAGAATTAATTCCTCCTACAGTTAAACATATATTTATATAGATTCTAGACCTTAAGACGAAGAAAGGAAAGAAATCTTAATATATAGATCTCAATTCTAATTTTGTAAAAAAAAAGAAAAGAAATCTTTTATGAAAAAAAACTCTTGACTAAAATTGAAATTAAAAGAATACTATGCTAATTTAGATAAATTAATACTCATATGTTAGTGCAGTGTGTACTAATGATGAAATTCAGATTTTGATATATGACAAATGGTTAAAGTTAAATGTTGTATGCTTCTAATTATTTTACCAAGTGTGCAAGATTAAAAATCTTAGGACCTAACACTGGGCTAAAGCCAAAGTAGGCTGATACCTGATATGAAGTCCAGTTGGGTCTGCGAAACCTGACAACTGGCTGAAACCCAGGTAGGTTGATACCTAGCATGAAGTTCAGTTGGGTCTAAGGGACCTGCTAGCCGGCTGAAGTTCGAATGGGGCATCTGACAGGTGGGTCAAAGAAACCTAGTAAAAACTACAAATGGTTAGTAAGATAATATAGGTCCAGGTGAGGTCGGCTAAAGGGGGTGAATAGTCCTGTAAATAAAGTTATAAAAATCTCTTGCTTTTACTTTGCAAGGATGACAATTTAATTAACCAAATAAAATAAACATGAACAACAAAAAGAAACTAACTGTAAGAGACTAAGAATTTACTTGGTTGAAACTGAAGAGGTTGCTAATCCAAGATAGTAAAAGTGCAATAAAAATATCTCTTTCATTGAAGGCGGAAAACCTCTTACAGACTCTTGAAAGCTCAAAAATAGACTAGAAAATTATATTACAGTTATTGTTTTATTTCCCTAGCTCTAGGGAGCTATTTATAGTCTAATGGTTAAAGTGACTATTTGCTAACGTGATACTTATGACACCTCAGTTGAGACCTAGGGTACCTTAGTGGATAAAGTTTTATCCACTTCGCAAATAGTAACTTTGCGACTACTGTTCATTGAGGCACCTCATAACTGACCGAGGGTGCCTTAGTTCCAAATTAGGGTGCCCTTAGTCTTAATTGAGGCACCTCAGTTCCATAATTTCACAGATTTAAATATGCTCATCTGAGGCGCCTCAAAATGCAGCTGAGGCACCTCTGATGACTTTCTTGGTTCTAGGTCAACTTTCGAGTTGACCTTCTTTACTCCTATCGCTTGGGTGATTTCCGACTATCCAGAGTTGAGCTCACCGAAATCTAACTCCAGCTGATGCACCGAGTCCATCAGCTCCATTCCCGTGTTATCCTTCTCGCTTGCTACATCTTCCACTCAACTTCTTGTGCTACTAAGCTCTTAGACACTTAGACACAAGGATAAAACATAATAGGACCTAACTTGACTTGGTTGACCACATCAAAACCAACTCGGAGTACTTATAGGTAAGTCACTGGAGGAGAGATCCGATGAAGATGAGTCTCTTGTGGGACTGTAAGCGCGGTCCAGCTTGGAGTCATTTCGGAGATCAAAGCTGAGGCCTTAACTAGCCTTCAGCTTACGAAGACAAGCTTACGAAGACATCCAATGCCCCATCTGCTTCAGGTATCTTCATTATCGAATATCATACTATTACCTCTAGCACTTGAATATTAGATACTGGGTATGACTCACTTATATATAGTGACATACAAGGGCTAAGGAATAGTGAAAGATTGGCAAAGGAAGAATCAAATCTGTGAGTTGGCAATGGAACTGTTAGGACCGAAGAAATTTAGATATTTCCACAATGATATGATATTGTCCACTTTGGGTCTAAGCCCTCATGATTTTTCGGTCCTCCCCCAGTGGAAAGTCTATCTGTTTGACGTCTAATCCTTGACCCACCAGATTTTCCTGCCCTTTGGTCCACCCGACCTACTAGGATTTTCTACCTGGTGTTTGGTCCTCTTGATTTGAATACGGGAGTCCTCACTTCCTTTGTTTGAGGTCAACATTCTGCTCACATAACCTGATTAAATCATCGTTCTTGTGCACAATTGGCAGTTAGACTTTTTAGCAGTTAGGGCTTTGATACCAATTGTTAGGACTGAAGAAATTTAGATATCTTTATAATAGTATGATTGTCCACTTTGAGTTTAAGCCCTCATGGTTTTATTTTTGGGCTTTACCTAAAAGGCCTCATACTAATAGAGATATCATTTCCCTTATAAGCTCATGATCTTTCTCATGTGTTTCCAATGTGGAACTTTGATTACAACCTTACAACCCCAACAGGAACAAAGGTTGCAGGTGTAGCCATCCAAGCATATTTGTTACATCTTCTCAGTGAACTAGTCTTGGAATCGGAAAACTGTTATTTTGTTATTGCACTGATAAAGAACATTGTTTCTATTTCTTGTTTAAATAGAAAATGTTTTTATTTGACTTTTAGTAACAATTGTTGTTACATCTTCTCGGTAACATTGTTATTGCACTAATAAAGAACATTGTTTCTATTTCTTGCTTTATAAGTCATCTGGATGAGAGCTTGGCGTGGATATGGATAGAGGCATAGCTTGATAGCATCGCTCGATTGATGTCATTCTCACTCCACATCATCTTTCAGATATACCTATAATAAGTGTTATTCGTAAAATTTTAAATATGTTATGTCTTGGATGTGCTATATCTTGTATACGTGTGTTGCGTGAGTTGTAATAATTAGTTATAATTATATTTTCCCCTACACACGTTTGTCAAATGTGTTAATGCACGCAACACATCGGGCTCCACATAACAATTTGAAGATCTTTACCAAAATATGCAAAATTTTTAATTTGGTGACAAATTCTTAATTCATTGCCAATTTGGCAATGAATTTGGTGACGAATAATATTTCATCGCCAAACAACCCTAACTTAACCCTTCGATCCTCGAAGCCCTCGATCCTCTTATCGTCGATATCCTAAATCCCCCGAAACTCCCACCGATCCCTGTAACTTTGATGGTGACAGCGAGGACAATGGTGTCGATGACGAAAACCAGCTTGGAAAGGTGTAGCAGCAAGCTTCCTCCCCTCTCATTTCCCCTTTCCTCACCAGTCAGATCTGCCCGCGGTGAGGTTCGGTGATCGCTCGTCATGGCCGCTAGGTGTGGCTGACCGCCGCATCCTCGAGGCTGGCCGCGAGGAGGGCGACCTACCTGGAGGAAGCCAACCACTGAGGCCAATCAACCGTTGAGGTGTGGCTAGTCGACTGCTGAGGTTGGCCAACTGCCGAGCGATGAGGGTTTATGTTAAACTACAAAAAACAAGATTAATATATATGTTAATGAACTCATTCCCCTCCCTTTTCACGAAAACAAAATTCTTTGGGAAAAAATTCAGCTCAACTCTTGTGGCATTGTATTCTCTTGCTTGTACTTGTATCAACTGAGATAGTTGTTATTCCTTCATCAGGTATTCTATTTTTAAAATGATATTTTATTTTAGAATTGTCTCCTCCATGTTATTTTGTTCACTTACTTGTACTTGTGTTTGCTTGTTTTATTACTTTACATTAGTTATTTTGTTCTTATCTATCACAGATTCAGATATATAATTCTCATACAAGTTAACATATTAGGTTAAATCAAGCTTATAATTCTGGAGACTCATCTATGATATATGTCACTCATCTACGATATATGCCAGAGACTTTAACAATATCAATGAGCATACAGGTAGATTGGTAATTTTTAAACTCTTCTACTAATTTTTTAATCTATCTCAAACAATTTCATTATTTTTAACTATTTTGTTTAGACCAATGAAATGGGAAAGAAGTCGACATTATAGACACTTTCACGCGCACATTTTAAAAAAAAAACAAAATTTGGAGCGAGGATAAAGTTAAAGCAATTAAAGTTTGGATTAATTTTTAATCTTAATTTATAACTTAGATTCTATTAGTCGTGTACTTGATCTCTCTTTATATTATATGCGTTCATATTATATTTAATCAAGATTATATGCATTTTTTTCATGACAGTACATCATAAATATGATGAGCTAGAGCTAGCATAGAAAAATTCATAAGCTAGTATGATATTGACGTATTTGAGCCCTCTGTTGGTAATTTTTATGAGTTTATGTTTGGAGGCATGTGGAGGACCGAAAGGGGGAAGGATATTGGGAATGAGTTCTTTAAGCATAAACCATAGAGTTATCGTTACATTTTCTTTCACCCCACTAACAATAAGGGCATAAATAGAAAACTTGACCGAAGATGTTAACCATTTGAAGGGGAAAATATTGCAAAGGAATAAGAAAATGAGAGAAATGAGCTAACAATAGAACATCATAGTGCGACATTTTCAGAACATCATAGTGTGACATTTTCAATTTTGCTCTGCTTCAAGTTAGATTCCTCCTAGTTCTGGTAATGATAATGACGACGACGATGATGCTATTGGTGGTGACAGTTCTTCATGACTTTGTTATGTATAAATTTTATTTGTCTCAGAATTAGTATTTTTGAACATTTGTGAACCCTTTATTTTTATATTTTTGATTAATACTATTAATTTATTTTTAATACGGTTGGTGAGGCCAAGGATATGCCAGAGGAAGTAAGTCTTTATCTATTAAGTATTTTTTTTGTTAGTTTATAAGATTTTTTTCTTGTTAAAAATGATACATTTTATTTATTTGTTTTTTGATTCAGGAAAAGAAGAAGAATAGAAGAAGATCAAGGAAGTGTTTGCCGAGGAAGACGATAATTTATTTTTGTATCTTTATGTTGTTTGAGACTGTTTGATGACTTGTTGGATGTTGGATGTGACCTTCTAGATTGGAATGTTTGATGTTTTTGGATATAATGAATTTTATATATTGATATGTTGACTTGTTTTTGGTATGGTTTCATTTTGGATATATTTGTTTGACTTGTATGAATGGTAGATTTTGGTTTGGAATGTTGAATATGATGTTTGGAATGTTTGTATATGTTATAAACATGTTTAGATTTATATACACATAAAATGTAGAAATGGATTGGTTCTAGGCAAAAATTTTGCGTTTTGTGACGAAATTTTTTTGTCTCCAACTTAGAGTAAATCCACTATGTATCACAAATCTGTGATGAATCCCATTTTCATCATAGATTTTACAACGAAAATGGATTCATCGTAGATTTAGTGATAAATTCATTTTTATTGTAAATGTGCGACGAAAATAGGATTCATCCTAGATATTATGACAAATCTATTTTCGTTGTAAATTTACCATGAAAATGAGATTCGTCGCCAAATCTATGATGGAAATGTATTCATCGTAGATTTGGCGATAAATCCATTTTGCTACAAATCTACAATGAAAACGAGATTCGTCGCTAAATCTAGGACGAAAATAGATTTTCATCGCAGATTTATGTTTGTGAATTGTTCGACGAATTTTATTTTCATTACAAATTTACAACAAATTTGGCGACGAAAATAAAATTCGTCACATAATTGGTAATGAATTTATATGTTTTTGTGGCAAAGTTTGATGATGACTTATTCACAACAAAAAAAAAGTATTCATTGTAAAGTTGGTAGCAAATATTTTTACAGCATTTTTTTTTAATTCATCGCCAATGACCATTTTTTATGGAAGAATTAGAGACTTAAGTGTTATTTTTTTTATTAGTTATGGTCGTATATTCAGGGATTGTTTGGTTGGAGGGTTTAGGGGTAAGAAATGGGAATCAAAGTTATTTCATTTCCATATATGATACTTAGTAGGTGTTTGAAAGGGCTCAATGAGAATCAAAATAAGGATATCGTATCCTAGTTTTGATTCCCCTCTCCCTCCTTGGATATCAACTTTCCATTTCCCCGTCACCTAAGCACGCGCGCGCCCAAAGCCTCGTCACGCCGCAACCCTCTTCTATCCTCATCGCCCGAGAGAAAGTTTCTCTTCTCCTTCACAAGTTTCCGCCGACGCCGAAGCCCTCCTGCGATTTTCGTCCTCGTGCGAGTGAGCCCGACGCCGACTCCTTCTCCCTCGCCAATTGCCCTCTTCTCTCCTCATCGCCCGACGTTCAACCTTTCTCTTTCCCTCTTCATGTGTGGCTTTCCTCTCTTGGATTGATCATCGCCGACCCTCCTTCCCTGCAGAAGTGATCCCTTCCAGCGCATCACAAAGGTGAGCGCCCTTTTAATTTAGGATTTTTTTTCTCTTGGTTAGTTGTAGTCGTATATTCAACTTTTGTGATTCCTAGGTGATGATATGGTTACATGGAAGTTTTTTATAGGCCACCAGGATATATCAAAAAACTCTTATAATGCGATGTTCTTAGTTCAACCATGAAAAATTTATATGGCGCGGGTTGGTCTTACCCACATGACCAATGAAAAATTTATATGAGATGGACTGATTACTTTTAGAATTAATTAATTTAAAGAATTATATATCTAAATTAAAAAAAAAACATCAAATAAAGAGAATATCCATAACATGCATTGTTTTATCAAATACTGATGGCTCGCAACTAAATAGTCATTGATTTGACTTAACTTATGTCTCGAAGTCTTTGTTATTCACAAAATAAAAAACCATATTAAAATTAAAATTATTTTATTGGTCATTAAATGACTACTACAACTAAAAGTTTGCTACAATATTATGAATCACTAACAATTGTTATAATAATTTTATAATGATTTTAACATTTTATTAGTGTTGTTGATCAAATTTAAGAATTATTGATTAAGTTGATAATAGTTTTTCTATATAAAACTATTTTAATTTTTTTATTAAATTGATTTATAAAGGAAAAAATAACACATTATAGTTACTCCATGGATACTATAACAGCGCTGAAATAATTATATTTTCAATTTGAAAAATATGGCAGAAGGCCTTTTAAGTTTTTTTATTAGTAAAGGATATTCTTTGATAATTATGATAATTAAGAATTTCTTTTAATTTTTATTCTGAATTTAAAGGGAACAATTATTCTATTCGATTACCACATCCCAAATTTGTAATTTCAAAAAAAATTAGATATTAAATTGATAAAATTCTCAAAAGATATATTTAATTTTTAAATTTATCAAAAAGTGTATTTATTTTGTATTGCATTTCTCCTGTCAATTGTTATTGTTATATTCAAGGATTAATATCATTGTGATATTAAATTTCAAAGAACATCACTATTAATTTCAAATAATAATACCATTTTGATGTAGCATTAATCTTAAAATTAATACTACAATGACATTGTATTTTGAAAATTAATACGGTGATGTTAATGTTTGAAATGCAATATTACAATAATGTTATTTTTTGAAATTTAGCATCAATAGTCGTATTGATTTTTAAAATATATATTGCAATGATTAATTAATGGAGTAAAATAAAAAAATACTAAAAGTTAAGTGTGATTTTTAAATTTTTTATAATTTTAAATTCGTCTTTGATCGTAAAAATTTTTTAAATAAAAATAGTTTCTCAAAATATCCCTAAGCTCTTTATCATCTATATTTCTTTATCGTCTATTTGATTGACAACTATAATAAATAATGTTTTCCTCCACAATAATTATAATATCGAATATTAATTTTGATTTATCTTTCTGTATGATTTTAAATAAATTGATAGAGCTGGAAGATATAAATCACTGTCTCTATTTATTGACAACCCTTGAATAGCTAAAATAATGGTAAATTGTCTTTAAATCTCCAATTGAATCTTAAACTTTATTCTCAGCCCCTATGTTAGAAAAATTCATTTCCACTCCTTACATATAAAGTTTCATTTGCTTCAGCTCTATAATAAATATTGCTTTACCTAATTGCCCTTATTATTTTTAGGTACAAAAAATCCAAAATGAGGTATAGTTTTTCCTAAATTCAGTATCATATAATTAAAATCTAGTATATTTTTTATCAAATTAAGTACAACACTTTTTATACATATAAAAAGTCCAAAAATAAGTATAATTCTTCCTAAATTCAGTATATTTTAATTAGAATTTAGTATATATTATATCAAATTGAGCACAATTCTTTTTCCACCGGACCAAATTGATTAGGAGTTCATACCAATTAATTAGCTTAGGATGAATTAATTAGGTAATACTCAATTTGATATAAAATATACTGAATTTTAGTTAAATGATACTGAATTTAGAAAGAGTTATACTTGATTTTAGACTTTTTGTACCTAAAAAAATTGAAGGGTAATTTGGTAAATATGTAGTTGAAATATATGAAACATTGCATGTAGGGAATGGAAATAAATTTTTTTCTGATGCAGAGACTGAGGAGAAAGTTAAGTTTTAGGATAATTTCCCCCTAAAATAACATGAAAAATTATGATCAAATGATTGCTCAACTACATAATTATAAAATTATGTTGCATAATTGAGCGGTCACTTTGGCCGTCTATTCGAGTGGGCGTCTGTGAGAAAAAGCGTGGGTTAGGAGTATTTTAGAAAATTAATACACTAACTTTATTAATTTAAAAATAAAATGAGTAATTTATTATTATTATAATTATTTTTAATATTAATTTTTATTTTTTTTATCCCGGAGAATGATGTAGATCTCTAACCAATATTAAATTTAAAATTTAAATCTTAATTATAATATATTATAGAAATTTTTTTTCGAATAAGAAATGGGATTAAAAATGTTGACCATTTAAATAGGATGTACTGGATGAGATTTTAAGAATACTCATCATCTGACTATAAAATATTATAAGAGATTTTTTCATTCAATAAAAAATTAGTTTAAAAATATTAATTATTTAATGAGTCTTTATAATATTTTTAATTTATTTTGATGTCGTACGATTAATGAGTTGTCAAGGTATACTATTAAAAATATTTGAAAATTTAGTGGTCGCTCAGTAAATTACCGTATTTATTTTATTTTTTATTCGGGAAATGATCCGCACGTTTTGCGAAAGCGCGGAGCGAGATCCACCGTCCGACGTGGTGTAGGGCCCCGCCTCAGATCAAATTCCGTGACGGTTTGACGAAGGGGACCACCTCCCGTCGTGCCCGCGTGCACTTTAACCCACCATCAGAGAGACATAGACGCGACCTTTTTCATTTTTATGCAAAATTCCGTACCAACCGTGTGATTCGCTACCAACCAGGCCCCATACGGGTGCCCTACACAATCCTAACTGACGTAGGTTTTGTGTGTGTATGAACGAGGGTAAGAAAAAGCCCAACTGCTGTTCGATGTGTCGGCTTGTTCGACGTGGCCAACTCGAGTCCACACGCCACGTGATTAATAATAATCCACGTATCGCTGTTTCAATTGATACTTATCCTTTTTAATTCGACTTCTTATTTATTTTTATTATCATAAAAAATATTTTATAATATGTCTTTTTAAAGAGAAAAAAGGAAAATTTGAGAATACTCCCCAAGATCAAATTGAGCTTTGCATGCACTTCTCAATTCAAAATTTCTTTACATGCATTCTCTATTAGGATTGACAAGACACAAACAAGATAGTTTTGTGTATTATTTTTTTTAATATAAAAGAGTAAAAATTCAGTATACATTGTAAATATTTGAGTATAAATTATCTGAGATTGAGTACTAATTTAAAAAAGTAAATATTATTTGAAAAAATTTGAATATATATTGTTTCAATATATAGTAAAAATTTTAATACACATTATAAAATTTAAGTACGAATTGATTTAAATTGAGTATTGTTTGAAAAAAATTTGAGTATGTCAGATTGCATCCACTACATCAAGATTTTCACAAGGGGTCACCGAAACTTTATACTCAAATTTCTTAAATTAGTATTTAATCTCAAATAATTTATACTCAAATCTTTAGAATATATATTGAGTTTTTACTCTTTTATACTCAATCCATCAGAAAGTAAATATAAAGAATTTATTAAGTGATGAGTGCATACAAAAATTAATTTGAAATTGGGGAGTTTTCTCCAATTAACCGAAAAACTAAACTGATGCCCTTTGAAAAATATTGAAACGTGCTTCAAAATATTATTGATTTAGCAAAATTATCATTTTTATATTTCTTTAATGTTTCAAATTTTATTATTTTTAGAAAAACAAGTACCATTATCCATGAAAGGTACAATACACATATATAAATTAATTTTGAGTTATTATTTTCAACTAAAAAGTAATCCTTTTTAATACTTCCAACTAACTTTTGAATTATTAAAGATTTATATTTAATCATCAAAACATAAAATGAGATAGCATTCATATTTCATGAACTTCTAAACACCCATATCTATTTTAGATAATATTAATTTAATATGAATATAAAATAGGACAAAAATTAACTAAGTGTCCAACATTTCCATTTTCTTAAATGGATGTCTCATTTCTAATTAAAGTCAAATAAGTATCTAAATGATTTTATATTATTTTGATTTTAGTTATTTGAATGATAACCTAATTAAAATAAAATTTAACGAGCAAAATAAATGATTAAGACTCCATAATATTTATTATATTTCAAATGAATATTATTTAATCTAATTGATCGTGTAATTTCTACAAGATACATATACTAACAAGTTATATATCATTTTGATTTTATTTTTTGAGTGATAATTTAATTAGAAACATTCAACGAATAAATCATATGAGTATGACATTGTTACATTTAAATAAATATAATTTAATTATGTAGAACATGTAAATGTCATCATGTAATTTTATAATTGTAGCAGCTATCTATTAACTTATATCCATCGTCAAAATTATATGCTAACTTTTAAAATAATATTAAATTCAAGGATATTTTTTTGAGAAAATCGAGATATGTTTATTTATTTAAAAAGATATTAATCTGATATTTTTTTTTGTTAATTTAGACATCATTTTTATTTTTTTCTAGTAAAATATCAAATACTTTTATAAAATTACTCGAAGAAATAATTAAACTAAAACTAGTTGAATGTTGAGTTGAGTTCAGTTTAGTTTGGGATATTTTTAAAACTGAAAGTTTGATTTTCTATTTTTTGCAAAGCGCAACTGGAAAGTTCCTCAGTTAGAGGGTGATGATGTAATTAAGACAAATTATGAAGGGCAATTAAGAAGGCCGTGAAGCTTTATTTACCTACCAGCCAGAGGCCAGTCCTTGATCTTCGAAGGCTCCGCATTTCTTCGTTTCTACTTCGAGTAAAAAAAACCGAAGTCCCGATCTCCTCTTTGTTTCCTTCGCCGATCATCTCCGCCGAGCGGAATGGAGTGCGCCGTCGCCGCCGTCGAGGAGGAAGTCCTCCTCCACGGCCACCTTCTCCTCACTATCATCGAGGCCCGCCGCCTCCCCAACATGGACTCTTTCTCCGAGAACCTGCGGCGCTGCTTCGCTCCTTGCCGCAACACCTTCCTCCCCAGGACTTCAGCGGCTCCCAATTCGGGATCCGGCGCCGATTCCCTATCGCAGAAGCGCCACCACCACCACATGACCATCACCAGCGATCCCTACGTCACCGCCAGGCTAGCCGGTGCCACCATCGCCCGAACCCGCGTCATATCCAACTCCGAAGACCCTGTTTGGAACGATCACTTTAAGATTCCAGTTGCCCACCGCGCTGCCGCCCTTGAGCTCCGCGTCAAGGACAACGACGTCTTCGGCGCGCAGCTCATCGGCACCGTCTCGTTCCCCGCTACTAGCATCGCCTCCGGAAAGAAGATCGAGGGCTGGTTCCCCGTCGTTGGCTCCAACGGTAAGCCTCCAAAGCCCGAATCCTCCCTCCGTGTCTCCATCGAGTTCATCCCCGTTGAGGATACACCCGAGTACCAGCATGGCATTGCTGGGGATCCAAAGAGTCTGGGGGTGAGGGATGCCTACTTCCCGCTCCGTCCTGGAGGATCTGTGACGCTCTACCAGGACGCCCATGTGAAGGATGGCGAATTGCCAGAGGTCAGGCTTGAGAAAGGGGCAACGTTTAAGCACGAGAAGTGCTGGGAAGATATTTGTCAGGCAATTCTTGAGGCACATCATTTGGTATATATTGTCGGCTGGTCCATATTCCACAAGGTGAAGCTGGTGAGGGAGCCGACGCGGCCTCTTCCACAGGGTTGTGATCTTACGTTAGGAGAATTGCTTAAGTACAAGTCGCAGGAGGGGGTGAGAGTGTGCATGCTGGTCTGGGATGACAAGACATCCCATGACAAATTCTTTATCAAGACGGTAAAGACTCCTTCCATAATATTCTCTTAAGCTACATTCTTTGTCCAAGTTTAGCAATCCAAATTGCTATAGGTGTCTTAACATTCATTTAGTGGTTGGTTTCTCTTCTGTTAATTATGCATCCATCTTTTCACTAATCCTATCTATTTTCTCGATGTGGAAGATGAATGCTCCACTAAATTCTCTGTTCCAACTCAGGATATGAGCTTGAACATTGCATCAATGCAATAGCATATTGACTTCAGGTTATTTATGACAGGTTTAGCTAACTATTACCTTTATTTGAGCAGCTTTGGAAATATTTCTCGTCGAGGCATTCTCTGTGTGAATAAAATTTGAGCAGTGGGTACTAATAGCAGCTTGCTTTAAGCATTCTAAGTGGTTACAGAGCTTTGGATACACGCCATTCTGCTAGTAGTTTTGGTATTTTGTGATGCAGCTGTAGATGATAAACAATCAAGTGGTAGGCTATGATCCAACCAACTTCAAAGAAGTAGATCGTACTCGCAGGATGAATTGCTTTTCTGATATCTTAAGAATTCAAAACCATAAGTTCATGAAAGTGTTGGGATCGAATGTAGTGGATGATCGAAAGGTAGAGGGGGGATGAATAACAATTCTTCTGATTTATGATTAGAAACAAAACATGCAATATAAAATAAACAAGGCAAGAAGACAAATGCTAAGACGTCGATGTACGGGGTTCGAAACTCTCATTCCTATTCCACGACCTATTTTGTTCTTTTGGAAGATCACTCCTAAAAGCCCTCTTTCTTTTCTTTTTGAACTTCTTCCAAGGTGGAGAAATCTCTTACAAGCTTCACAAGGAGATACAATTCAAGCTTAAAATAAGGGAGAGAAGTGTTACAATTGAGCTTAAAGAATTACAATAACATGACAAGTGACAGTGAACATTTGCTCCAAACCGCTCCTCTTGCTATCACTCCCTAGTCGACTTAGCCATGAACAGAAATATTCTCTTGGTTAGCTGATCAGCCTGAATTGACTGCTTGGTTGACTCATCATCACATCAATCGATTGACACCAAAACTCAGCTCCAAACAGAAGCATTTTATTCGTTAGCTGATTTACTTGAGTTGATTGCCTAATGTAGCTTCAGTTGATTGAAGACACCCTGTATTTGACTAGTTCGTCGACTATGACCATTCTAAAGGCCAAGTACATCTAAATTGGGATCTACCTTCTCTTAGCTATATGTTTCTCAACTCGTTAAGGAGTTTTCTTTGTAGCTTCTTCAACACAAGGTCGCCTCTGTTAAGCTTCTCATCCCTCATCCGCATCTTGTGGTCCTTTAGATGCCCCATTTTGTCCTTTGATCCTCTTCAAACCTCCGGTCATCGGATTACCATTAATTTTGACCATGCCAAGTCATCCCCATGTGTATATCCACTAAGCCTTGCACGACTCAATACCCATATCAAATATATAACAAATCTTATTTAAACTCATGGTTGATTCCAATCACTTAAGGTCCGATTGCACTAACAGATGCGAATAATATATCCAATGCTCTCTTTGGTGACAAAAGGTGAAGCCGTCACCTTGGCCCCTCCAGGGAGGTCCCACAAACTCTAGAACGGGTAAATCACAGGGGCTTATTCAGCCTTAACTGAGCAGCCTTCCTAGATAGGGGTACGAGATAACCCAAGCAGTATTTGCACATGTCGTGAATCGAACCATGCATCATTGGTGGTAAGCCCTGCCCGAGTACCAACTTGGCTACACCCACGGGGGCCCATCCAATGCTCTCTTGACTCTGTAACATATGGCTCGACATGTCTTATTAAGCTACATAATTTACTTTTCCATCAAGAAGATTACTTGGAATTTATGACTTCTTTTGGTAAGTTTCACTAAAGATTTAATTCATAGGACTAGAGGTCTGGTGATAAATACATAATTTACTTTTCCATCAAGAAGTTTACTTGGAATTTATGACTTCTTTTGGTAAGTTTCACTAAAGATTTAATTCATGGACTAGAGGTCTGGTGATAAATCTATGTATTATGCACATAGCTGTATTTGGATATCAGGACTGAGTTAGAAATCAATTGATTTTTTGTTATTTAAATCTATGATATATGGTTGTTTTACCTGATATCTTTTGTAGGTCTTTTTGTATGAAATCCATTTTATGTCTCCCTTATTTGTTATATACATTTTTGGTTTTAGATATTTCAATGTTTTTGGTTTGTTTTGTGATTATTGTGTTCAATTATAGGGAATATGCCAAAATAAGGTTTGCACTTAATTCCCTATTTACAGGTATGTTTATTCATAGGCAATATGGAACATATGCCTTTGTTTTTCTCCATGGAATATTTTTTTAACACGTTAGGTGCCTAATTTTCTAATTTATCATTTTTATCTGCATGAATTACCTTAATGTATTGGTGTTTAATTCACTATTTATAGCTACCTTTAAGAAATACACACCCCGAGAGCAAGCTTCCTTAGCAAATACTCAAGTTGCCCAGTGACAACATTGATCTATATTCATTTGAATGTATCTATATGCATTTGAGTGTTTATTTGCAGGGAGGTGTAATGCAAACTCATGATGAAGAGACTCGGAAATTCTTCAAGCATTCTTCCATCATTTGTGTGCTATCACCTCGCTATGCCAGTAGTAAGCTTAGTATTTTCAAGCAGAAGGTTAGCCTACAAGCATGATCTTTGTAATTTGTCATGCTCTTTTGCAACAGATATTACTTTGATTTGTGGCTTAAAACTGCAAGTAGTCGCACACATCTTTTGAAAATAACCTACTATGTGAATAATCATTCTGCTTAGATAAACCAGGATTTCTATTTAGAGTTTTTTTTTGTCTTTGGTTGTACATGATAGAATGAAATATAATGTCTTGCATTGTTAAATTTGTCTGGGTTAGTCTAATATAAAGATGGTGACAATTGTGAGCTCTGACTATTTAGTTTAAATTGATATATGATATCTATTATCACCTTCTTGATTTGTTTGTAATTTATGAGTGAGAGCTGGTATCATTTCAATTGTCCGTCCTCAAGGAATGCTTTGATTTTCTAGTGGCAATCTACCTTGAATGCCTCTATTGAATTTTGAACCCTCTATTGTTTATAAGTTTCTTTTCTAGAGGGAACTCCCAGCTATTTAAGAATTAAGTGGGAAATGCTTTAGTTTCATGCCTTGAATGGGATTCTGTCATCCTGAAATTGTCACAATGCTAACATTAGGTTTAGTTTTAAGAAACACAAGAAATAGGCCTTAGATCCAATTTGGCCCATAGAAAAGTTTCATGGGTATGTTGTGATCTTTGTGTTTTTGGCTGTCTTTTTTTGTATGAGGATGATATATATATACAAAATATTAACCATTCTATTTCACTTTTTGGTTTACGTTTTAATCTATTATCCCAAACTAAGGCCAGTGTCCACTTGTAGTACTCCTGAATCCATTCTGTTTCATGTTTAACTCTCTTTGCAATTAGTAGTGTACAGAAATTAACAAATTGGTAAATTCTCTGTGAAAATGTAAATACAATTGCTGATTAATAAAAGAGGGCGAGGTGAAATGAGAGAGAATTGACAACTTGAGTTGACATTTGTAATCTGCAAATTTAAGAGTAACTGCATAACCAACTATTGTTCTCCTTCAGTTATGTACTTATGTTGTATATCAGCTTGTTTTTTATTATTTTCCCTGCAGGTTGTAGGGACGCTATTTACTCATCATCAGAAATGTGTACTGGTTGATACACAGGCTTCTGGAAATAAGAGAAAGATAACTGCTTTTATAGGAGGTCTTGATCTTTGTGATGGCCGCTATGATACACCAGAGCATCGACTCTTCAGTGATCTTGACACAATCTTTTTGGATGATTTTCATAACCCTACATTAGCTGTGAGTTATATATTTTTTTTCCTATTCGCAACTATATTTTTTAGTTTGTTTTTTAGTAGCTGTTTTTTGTCTGTATTTCAGAAATTGAATGGGTTATCAATGTTGTCATATCTAAATGTTTCATTGTTAGTATTAGACTAAGCTAATGTGGTATAATATTTTTCTCTTAGACTTGCGATATAGTCCCTTTTGTCTGTGGAGCTATATATTGCCTTTGTTCAGTTTCATATATGACTTTGTGGTTGAGTGTGATGTGTTTGAGGTTAACATTAAAATAATTACCATGCATAGAAATATATTGAGTAGACTCCATGTCATATGCCATGCATACCATTTATATCTGGTGTTGTACATGATTTATTGAATACATTTTTGTGTTTCTGGCTTTGCTTAGGCTGGAACTAAAGGCCCACGACAACCATGGCATGATTTACATTGCAAGATTGAAGGTCCTGCTGCTTATGATATTCTAAAGAATTTTGAACAGCGCTGGAGAAGGGCAACTAAATGGAGAGAATTTAATTGGCGCTTTAAAAAGGCAACTCGTTGGCATGACGACGCTTTAATAAAACTAGAACGAATTTCATGGATTCTTAGTCCTTCGCCTAGAGTTCAAGAAGATGATCCAAGTTTATGGGTTTCAGAGGAACAAGATTCTGAACATTGGCATGTTCAGGTTATATATAAAATTAGCTTTTGAATATCTTCGAGCTTAGTTTCAAGAGCCAACCAAAGTTTCCTGATTTTCTTTAATCTATCAGGTCTTTCGTTCTATAGACTCTGGCTCACTAAAAGGATTTCCGACAAATGTTGAAGAAGCTTCAAAGATGGTCAGTCCTTTTTCTCGGCAGAAATACTGGCATTTCATTGTGGAATATGAAATAACCATAGGTTATATATAATATCCCCAGCAGCTTCCCTGTTGGACATAATCGTTGAAGTACTTTGATTTTAGGAAAACATTGTGTCTATTGTTTTATTAACAAAATGCTAATGCATTCCAGTACTTTACACCTGCAATTTCTCTGACAGAATCTTGTTTGCCGCAAGAATTTGGTTATCGATAAGAGCATCCACACAGCATATGTGAACGCAATCAGATCTGCCAAACATTTCATATACATTGAAAATCAGTATTTCCTTGGCTCTTCATATGCTTGGCCATCTTACAAAAATTCAGGTTTGTTGAAATTCCTTGCTGTTGCTGTGATTGTGTAACAAACGTGTTGTTCAAAATTTTGCAGTTCAGTTTAATTATTTTAATTTGGATCCTTTGTGCAGAATCATGATCTGTATTAACCAAGAATTAGATAACTTTACACAGACAGTATATTGCCGACCTAATTTAGTTCTTCTGTCATGGCCTAACCCAAAGAGAGAATTAGCCCACACTAGGTAGGCTTGAGCCATCTGACCAAAATGCAGTCTAATTGATTTTTGTAGCATAGTCATGTAGGCCAATGAACCAGCAAACTGGTCTTACCTAAAACTTTTCATGCATATCAAGGCCCAAAACAACCAACTTTTACTTTACAACTATTCCTGATTCATGCTGAATGGGCAAGATAGTGGCTTCATCATTCACAGTTGAACATTTTTTGCGTGATTACTTGCTAACACGGAATAAAACTATTTTTATACAAACTGTCTTCCCAAACTTCCTAATTCATTAACTTGATAGGCTTAGAACTATAGATCCAAATGCTTTTAGCTTAACCTATTGCTAAGCACCATATGTAATTTTAGATGCTTTTAGCTTGATCTATTGTCAAGTTCCATCAGTAGTTTTTGATTCATCTATCCAGTGGTGTTTAAGGAGGATGCTTGTATTTTGATGCAGGAGGATCCGAATAATTTTTGTTGTTGTTTTAAGGTTATTTTTGTCTTTTTAGGGTTTTGGGTCTACGTTAACACTTGTTTGGGTTGATATTAGGGATTCTCTTTGGTTTTGGTAAATAAAACTCTTTTCATTTAAACCTAGAGGTGACTCCTCTTCGTTTACCGAATTCTCTACGTCTTTCTTTGCAATTCCACTGAGAAAACGAGTTCTGCCCGACATCAGTTAGTATTAGAGCTTATCAGATCCGATGGTGGTCGTGGTCATGGTTGCAATAGCCGATTGAGGAAGGCCTGCACCGTGATCGTAGTGTCCAGAATGAGAGGCTTAAGATCTATAAAAACAAGTTGCAAAATTAACGTAGCATTTGACAACACGAGATCTTGAAGGGCGTAAGTTCACTGACCTTAATTCTTATTACACTTTTGAAAACTCCCATCACAATTATGAAAGTCGTGGTCAAGAGGAACAATATAGAGATATCGGTTTCTAGATCTTCCCGAGTTTTCTGGTACGACATAGACCGAGGAATTCATTGATTGACTTAACAAAGTGGAGATGATTTTTGAATATAAGGAAGTTTCCGATTATGTGAAAGTGAAACTGGTTGCCATCACACTCAAAGGTCGAACATTAGTGTGGTGGGAGCAGTTGCGACGAACACGTGACAGACAGGGCAAAGCCAAAATCACTAATTGGGAGAAGATGAAGAGTCACATTCTTTTCTCCAGTTACACTCAAACATTGTTCCAGGGATGATTAGGTTTCGCCATAGAGGACGATAGCTTCGACGCTCAAGTATAACACTCTTTGGCTCTCGTCTCTTTGATGGCTTCACACCGAAGGTAGTGGTGAGGAAGATGATCCTATGACAATAAATAACAACAACAACAACAATCAAGCTTTATCCCACTAGGTGGGGTCGGCTATGTAGATCCTTCTACGCCATTGGGCTTTGTCCCCTATTATATCATCATCTATATTTAAATAAAATTTATCCTGTTTTATTGTTGTCAATCAAGTCTTTTTTGGTCTTCCTCTTCCTCGTTTAATGTGCATATTTATGATAGTTTCATATCGCCTAACAGGGGCATTTATTGGTCATCTAAGTACATATCCATACCATCTTAAACGTCTCTCGAAGTTTTTCCTCAATAGATGCAACTTCGACTTTCTTTCTAATGCTCTCATTCCTTATTCTGTCTATCCTCGTATGTCCACACATCCACCTTAACATCTTCATCTATGTAACTTTCATCTTTTGCTCATGTGCCCTAGTCATAGCCCAACATTCAGCACCATATAACATAGCAGGTCTAACTGTCATTTTATAGAATTTTCCTATAAGTTTTAGAGGTATTTTACGATCACATAAAACATCTGACGCTAACCTCCATTTCAACCATCCTGTTTGTATTCTATGCACGACATCTTTCTCAATCCCTCCATCACTTTGCAAAAATGATCCTAAATACTTAAAGTTCTCAATTTTAGACAACTCATTATCTTTTATCTTAACAATTGTCTCATTACGTTTAATATTGCTAAACTTAAATTTCATATAATTTGTCTTTACTCTACTAAGCCTAAAAACTTTTACTTCTAGTGTTTCCCGCCAAGATTCTAGTTTAGCACTTATTTTTCACGTGACTCATCTATCAAAACAATATCATCTGCAAACATGTACCATGGTACTGTATCTTGAATATGTCCAATGAGTTTGCCCGTGATTAGTGTAAAAAGATAGAGACTTAGAGTTGATCTTTGATGTAACTCTATCCTTATTGGAAATGTTTTAGTTAATCCGCCTTAAGTCTTCACTCTTGTCGTTACATCTTCGTACATATCCTTAATTAGTTTAATATATATTACGCTAACGTCTCTCTTTTCTAGAATTCTCCATATAATTTCTCTTAGGACTCTATCATAAGTTTTTTCTAAATCAATGAATACCATGTGTAGATCTTTCTTTTGCTCTCGATATTTTTCAATTAATTGTCTAAGAAGATGTATAACCTCTATTGTCGACTTTCCAGGCATGAACCCAAATTGATTTTCGGTCACCGTGGTCTCCTTCCTTAATCTTTTTTCTATTATTATTTCCCAAAGTTTTATGGTATGACTCATTGGTTTAATACCCCTATAGTTTGTACAATTTTGTACATCTCCTTTATTTTTATATAAGGGAACTAGAGTACTTACCCTCTATTGATTAGGTTTTTTTTTGTTTTCAATATCATATCAAATAATTTTGTAAGTCATTCAGTACCTTGTTTCCCTAAGCACTTTCATACCTCTATTGGAATATCATCTGGTCCCACGACTTTTTCATTTTGCATCCCTTTCAAAGCTTGTTCTACTTCTAAAGTTTGAATTCTATGATGAAGATTAAAATTTCTATACTCATTTGAACTACTTAAATTGCCTAAGTTAAGTTGGTTCCCTAAACCTTCATTAAAAAGTTAGATAAAAGCAAATCCTCCACCGCTCTTTTATTTCGCTAACATTTACTAGTGCTCTATTGCATCATCATTAATACATCTTATTGAGCTAAGGTTTCTTATTTTCCTCTCTCTCGCTTTAAAGTTTTATTTTTTGCTTCATTCACTGATTTCTTAGCCTTTTTCTTAGCTATTGTATATTTTTTTAAGTTTTCCTCGTTCTTACAAATATATAATTCCTTATAGGCTATTCGTTTTTCCTTCACTTTCTCTTGTACTTTCTCATTCCACCACTAAGATTCCTTACTTTGTGGTGCATGTTCCTTTGACTCACCAAGTACACTCTTAGCTACTATTTTCAACTTTGATATCATCTTATCCCATGTCGTATTAGCGTCACTGTATATTTTATCTAATGCTTATATTCGTACTTTCTCCTTCAATATGTTTTGCTTCCCATCCTTTAACTTCCACCACTTAATTCTATGAGTCGTGTATATTTTTCTTCTATTGATATTATGATTAAGGCGTATATCCAATACTACTAATCTATGCTGGGTAGTTAAGCTTTCTTCAAGGATGACGTTACAATCTTTACAAATCTTCCTATCTCTCTTCTTAACCATAAAAAAGTCAATTTGCGATTTATTATTTTCACTTTTGAATGTGACCAAGTGTTCTTTTTTTTTCTTAAAAAATGTATTAGCTAGTATAAAGTTATATGCTATCGTAAAATCCAATATAGTTTTTCCTTTTTTCATTTCTTGTTCCAAACCCATAACCCCCATGTATCCTCTCATATTCTTCATTTGTTACTCCGACATGCCCATTTAGATCGCCTCCTATTAAAATTATTTCATTTGGCGGAATATTTTGTAATACCTTATCCAATCGTCCCAAAATCTTGATTTGGTTTCTTCATCTAATCCTATTGCCTATTGGAGGTGCATATATACTAATTACGTTGATAGCTTCTTTCGCTACTACTATCTTGAGAGTTATAATTTTATCTCCCTTTCTAATTATTCCAACAACTTCATCTTTTAAAGAACTATATACAAAAATACCCTCTCCATTTTTTGTTTTATTCTTTCCTGTGTACCATAACTTAAAACCTGAGTTCTCTATCATTTTTTCCTTCTCGCCTACCCATTTTGTCTCTTGCACACATAAAATTAATTTTTCTCCTAATCATCGTATCTACTATCTCTATTATTTTACCAGTGAGAGTTGCTATATTCCATGTTCCAAATCTCAGACTATTACTTTTCTTATAATGTTTATTCTTATCCCACTTATGGTGTAAGAACTCTTGCCTATTTAACACTACACCGAAATTCTCATGGAGATGTAGCAGTCTTTGCCGAGACGTTACAGTCGGACCCTGCAACACGAACCCTTGTACATTTAGCACTACACCCGAGTTCTGGAGATGTAGCAGTCCTTGCTGAGACATTACAGTCAGACCTTACAACGCGTTCCTTCCGGAGAACATCCTCGCATTAGCATAATAGTTTAATGGATTCATTCATTGAGTATTTGCTATAATTTTTTACGCTGGCTAGCAACCTAACGCAATCCTCCTTCTTTATTCGGGCTTGGGACCGACCATGACTAGGTCGTCACAGGCGGAGTTTCCTATGGCAACAAATAAAGAGGAAATAATGAGAGAGCTAATTGACCGTGAAAAATTACCCAGACTCTATAATGGCGGTCACAACATTCTAAATGGTGATGTTTCACTCTCTAATGTCTTCACGGAAATTGAAGATAAAGCAGAATGTGTACATATCGTGGGTAGTAATTTTGAAGGAAAACCAACCGATGACATTATTCTTAAACCATGTGATCAGAAACATAAAGATGAGCAATTAAGGGAGTCTTGTGCTATTATCGTTGCTACGGAGATCGTAAATGTAAATGAGAAATGTTTTGGTGCTTATGGCTCTTTTGGCATACACAGGGAGATGCTCAGTGTTAAGGCAAGAATGGATGCTTTCCAAGGCGCGTTGTTAAATAATCCCTCTCTTATTAACCAAGCTACAGTTTGGGATGCGGGTTGCAGGATAGGGATATTAGGTCTTTTTGCAGCTCGGTGATGCGTCAAAGGCCATTGATGTTGAATCAAGCAAAAAAATGGTTGTTGTTGCAACTCAAATAGCCAGAGATAATAACCTATTGTCAGACAACATCACCAATGGCAGAGAGAAGCATTCTGGAGTAATAAATGTTGTTCAATGTATGGTTGAAGAGTTCGACACATTCATACATGTTTTGCCAAGAAATGTTGATGTGACAGTGAGTGAGATTGATGGCCATGAGCAAGGTGAAGGTGATGAAGATGAGAATTTGAGGATTACACTGAAGGTGCAGGACGCTACTAGGTGCCAGTTGTTGGCAACCTTCTAGACTCTTATCAATAATTTCATTACAAACTCTCCTCAGAACTTGCTAAAGACCATCCTGAACTTAGTGAGCTTCTTTGTGAAGAAATTATGTAACGTTAGCTTGATGTAGTTAGACATAATTGTTGTGTGAAACTTTGGGAATCTAGTTCTGGTCAGAACAAAAGATTGTTGAAAAGTCTCTACTATATGACGTGGAAACATAGAGATCAATTTCTTGATGAGATAGAGAAGCTATGGAATACAATTGCTTGCAATGACAGGAACATTGTTCAGTCCTTGACTTTTTGATCACTAAAAGGATTGAAGAATGTGATTCTAATACATCAGCAGAGATAACAGGAGCATTTGCTACATATTTTTCGGTAGCCAAATGTGTTAGTTTATGATGTCGGACAAAATAGCGATTATCCTGCGAACTGAATTGAGAGAGGAATTGTGGAGAAAACAAGATGAGAAATCGGCAAACAAGGAAAAACCTGTCTCTAGGTTTTACCCAAAAAAAGTTGTATTCAATAACAAAAGATAATCCATAACATTAACTAAACAGATATTTATATAGACTCAAAATCCTAACTTACAAAAGATAGAAATTATCAAAAATGTTCTAATTACCAACAACCCAAAAATTATTAAAAATAATAATTTATAAAAAATAATAAAAAAGATCCAACGAATCCTCCTGCATCAGTCATCCCGAGTTGAAAAGAACTCATTCTCAAGTTTAGAATAATATCAGGTGGAAACCCAGGAAAAAGATCATTTGGCATCAGCTCGGTAAAATCTACTGGAGATGTTGGATTTTGGGAATCCGTGGCGTTCTAGATGCAACTTTATTTCCAAACTTGAGAAGCTGAAAATCAATTTCCCACACATGAATTCCATCTATTGGTATTTGAACAAGTTTTGACATAGAGTTGCCTTCATGTAGTGGACTCGGTATTTGAAGAGACCATGTATGAGACTTTGACCAAATTTGTCTCCCCATCTTGTGAATTTCCTTTTGTAACAAATCCCTCAGTTGTTCAGTTTCCACATAAGGCCAACCCTCAACAACAAACACATCGAAAGAATAACCATCATTTGTTGAGAATGCGCGTGCTTCTGGAATATTAGAGCCAAGCTCACCAAGCAATGAAGTCGGCAAACTCAAAAGCTTTGGTCTGTCTTTAGTTGAAAGGGTGATCTCGTGCATTGGCTTGGGCAAGTGTGAAAAGTTTGCATCACTATCACCATCTTCAACATCTTGCCTGTTGGATTCAAGAATGGGGATCACCTCCTCAATATCTTCTCGATCGTGGTCGAAAGATGATGTCGCGTTCATTGGCACGGATGAAGACAGGCTGCCACTGAATCCCGAGAGATGCTGCAACTAGTGCTTTTAGAGACCGGGAGGGGATTGGAATTGAGGAGCCATTTGCCTCATGGATATGCTTGCAATTGAGTTAGTAGCGATAAATTTACAGGCCCCATCATATCAAGCAGCTGTTGATATCCTTCGAATCCAAGTAAATCAACATCAAAATCAATGTCGTTGGCACTCAACGAAGCCTTCAGCCTGCTGCTAGGTAACTGCAAGGATGGAGGCGCCATGACACCACCGGGCAGATTTATCCAAGGTGATGTAGATGATGTAGCCTAGGTAGCCGAGGGGGACATGGGTGAGCCTGGCTGCTGCATCAGCATCAAGGTCATTGCCATGTCTTGAGAAGAGTCTCGGGAACGACGAACACGGCAAGGGCACCATCCCGGCAACTGATGTCGTTGAGGCATTCACTGTACAAAGTTCTTTCGGTTTGTGGGTGAAGAAGCAAACCCGACGATTACAATCGGTCTCATCCTTGCACAGCCGAGTTTGATACTATGTCGGGTGGAGCCAACTCTCAAACACGCCATGGGCATACTAGTAGGCATCTCCGTTCCAGCAAAATCCCTTGCGGAACTCAGGGCATGGCACACAACCGTAAGAAAACATATGTGGGTCTCGGCGTCGGGCAATGACGTTCCTAGCACAGTGCATCGAGCACATTGACGGCCTTCACGGAGGCTCCGATCAAGAGCTTGACTTCCTCAAGAGAAGAGGAAGCACCGCCGGCCACGACACTGGTGAGTTGTGGCGCCATCAGACACAACGCTCCAGGCAGCCTCGCTAGGGCGTGTGGCAAGGATATAGTCGATGATAGTGATGCTGCCATAGAGGGCAGTTGTTGGCAACCTTCCAGACTCTTATCAATAATTTCAGTACAAAACTCTCCTCAGAACTTGCTAAAGACCATCCTGAACTTAGTGAGCTTCTTTGTGGAGAAATTATGCAATGTCAGCTTGATGCAATCGACATAATTGTTGTGTGAAACTTTGGGAATCTAGTTCTTGTTGGAACAAAAGACTGTTGAAAAGTCTACTATGTGACGAGGAAACATGGGGATCAATTTGTTGATGGGATAGAGAAACTATGCAATTCCAGTCCTTTACTTTTTGATCACTAAAGGGATTGAAGATTTTGATTCTAATATATCAACAGAGATAATAGGTGCATTTGTTACATATTTTTTAGTAGCCAAACATGTTAGTTTATGATGCCGAACAGAATAACGATCATCTTATAGACTTAAGTGAGAGAAATTGCGGAGAAAACAAGATGAGAAATTGACAAACAAAGAGAAATCGCCTGTCTCTAGGTTTTATAGAATAAAAGGTTTTATTCAGAAACAAAAGATAATCCATAACATCAACTAAACAAACGCTTATATAAATTCAAAATCTTAACTTAAAAAGGATAAAAAATATCAAAAATAACCTAATTACCAAAAAAAACCGAAAATTACTAAAAATAATAATTTATCAAAAATAATAAAAATTCAACAAATCCTCCTGCATCAGTTTATATTTAGCACACATTTATCCACAACAAACAATTGCCGAGTTGATGCCAAAGGATTTTCCTCCTAGGTTACCACCGTCAACAACTCTAAACTTGAGGATGAATTCTTTTCAACCTGGGTCGATTGATGCAGGAGGATCCGAATAATTTTTGTTATTGTTTTAGTGTTATTTTTATCTTTTTGCATTTTAGGATTTCAAGTCTATTTAAACACTTGTTTGTGTTGATGTTAGTGATTCTCTTTTGTTTTGGTAAATAAAACTTTTTTCATTTAAACCTAAGACGGCTCCTCTTCGTTTATTGAACTCTCTGTCTTTCTTTCTCTGCAATTCCTATGAGGAAACGAACCCACAGAATGAATTACTATTCTGCTTCATATTTGTTATCCATCCAAGAAAACCACTCAGTTTTTGACCTATTGATCATTAACTTGTAAGAACCAACAATTCTCAAACTTGCGAGCAACATGGTTTAACGTTGACTTTCATTTTACAGTGTTATACTTTGTGTTATTTAGCTCGAAGATTCTTTGCTACCAACAGGTGCTGATAATCTGATACCCATGGAGTTAGCACTAAAAATTGCCAGCAAAATTAGAGCGAATGAACCATTTGCAATTTATGTGGTTATACCCATGTGGCCCGAAGGAGACCCAACTAGTAATGCTGTGCAAGAAATCCTTTATTGGCAGGTATACTTCACTTTAAATGGTAGTATATAAATGCTTCCATTAGGAAATATAACTATCAAATTTTCTGTTACTATATGTGCATCATGCACTGAAATAAGACGGGAACGTTTTTTTTTTAAGAGAGAATTTGCAAATGTCATGGAACTTTTGTGAACTACAGGGATACAGATGATCTTTTCTATTAGTAAATACACCTTTAAATCTTTCCGACGTTTTTGCAGGGCCAAACAATACAAATGATGTATGAGATTGTGGCAAAGGAGCTTAAACACATGAACCTTGAAAATGCCCATCCTCAAGATTATCTTAATTTTTATTGTCTTGGGAACCGGGAAGAAGTGCCCAAGGATAACTTGGAAGAAGATGATTCCTCTCTACAGAAAAACCCAGCAGTATATCTTCAACGTTGATTTTTTTTAAAGGATTTTACTTTTCATGAGCCTATTCAGTTCTTAAGGAAATTAACTGTTTACTTATATGATGGATCTGCTTTAATGTGGCACAACTGCATGGTTGTGCCTAGTTGAGATGGCATATGTTGCCCATCCCATCAATTGTCAGTCATGCGTGCCTTATGAATTGAAGCGTGTAACTATGCAAATTGTAGAATACACTGGAACTCTTGGTTATTTATTGGTCAAGACTATGAATTATCCTTAAAAGTGTTTCTTCTTGTTCTAATTATGAAGAGGTTGAGTATATGAATCATATCATTAAATTAGGGAAAATAGCAATTAAGAGAAGGATAAAAGTTGAAACAACAATTTGAAAATGGATTTGGTTTATTCCCTGAAAGCCAATTATAGATGTTATTTATTTGCTGAAAAAATTTATGAAAATTCATAGAAAATAAAATATGGATTTGTAGATAATTTCGTCAATCTAGAAAAGTTTATGATAATCCCTAGACAGATGCTATGGATATTTCTTTTATAAAATAATTTCTAGTTTATGTATTTGTTTGGTAAAAAAATATGTATGATAATCAGATTCTAGTTTTAGTGCTATTGGGACCGTAACAAACTAATATTTCTATTCATGTGTATTTACATTTAGGGTGAATTTTAAGCCTTTATCTTTCACATCATTGGTAATGCATGGACTTGATAGTCATAATCAAAATAGACTCTGTTATACTAACTGATGAGAATGCAAATGGAATAAACTGGAATATTCTTAAAACTTATAGTTGGTACTCATGACCTAAATGAACTGAGTTGTTATAGTTGGGATATTCACTCGCTATTTTTAGCAACATAATTGTTAACATATTCTTATCAAGTTATCACATTAACTTTTCATATTATATTGACATCTGCTTTACATGAGCTGTTTGAGAAAAAAAAACACAGTTCAATCTTTCATGTGCGATGCTCATACGGATTTAAATTTTCTACATCTATCATCTTGATCTAATATTTCACCTTGAAAACATTAATATGTTTATATATGCCCTGTGTACTTTCTCGTCACAAAAGATTGCAATTAGTATTGTGATTTAGCATAATGGGAAGCAGACCTAATTACCTTGATTAATTTACCTTATATCGTAAAGGATCTCACAGTGATGTGGGTTTAAAATGTAGGATTGATCATTTAGACTTTCATGTATAGTTATCCTTGTAGGGAATAAACAGGCTTTCTATTGCCATAGTATTATACAATGTTTCTCATTGATCATGTGAACAATTTCATCTTACTACTCTCAGATACCGTCACAAAAGTCTCGGCGTTTCATGATTTATGTGCATGCAAAAGGGATGATTGTAGATGATGAGTATGTCATAGTTGGTTCAGCTAACATTAACCAAAGATCCTTGGCTGGTTCGAGAGATACTGAGATAGCCATGGGAGCTTATCAGCCTCATCAGACATGGGCAAAGAAAAAATCGCATCCTCACGGCCAGGTTGGTACAATTCATCAGCATATACAATTAAAATCTGTGCACTATATAGCAGTGAAAGAATCTTACGCGGTTATGATTTAGTAAATTGGTGGGTAACTTTCCAAAGATAACATGCTAAATTTCTTGACTCGAGAACAGCAAACACTAAATCATGATTTTCTTACTCCTTCAAGATAATATGGCTCTTAAGTTTTCCGAAAAGCAAATTCTATAAAATGATTCATTCCATTTTGGATTGCTTCAGGTATATGGATATAGGATGTCATTGTGGTTGGAGCATCTAGGCATGATTGACGATCGCTTCAAGGAACCCAATAGCCTCGAGTGCGTAAAATTTGTGAACAAGATAGCATCCGAAAATTGGTCAAGATATACAGCAGAAGAAGTAACCCCACTGACAGGTCACCTACTAAAATACCCTATCAAAGTGGACCTCGACGGTAAGGTTGGCTCCCTGCCGGAACATGAGTGTTTCCCTGATGTTGGTGGCAAGATCTTAGGAGTGCAGACTGCGCTTCCAGATACCTTAACAATGTGATTTAAATCTGTGTCTACGACTGTTGTTCTGTATTCAACTTCATTGTGTTTCTTCTTTTACAATTGTATAATTTGAAATGTGGCTTCTGTATGTATGCTTTTGTTCCTATTTTTTTTTTTTTCATACTTTGTATCTTAATCATTGTAACTAGTAATTTGACAAGGTCCTGGTGGTCTTACATGACATGTAATCTTATGTGGCAGTGTAACATTTCTATTTTTAAAAATAGTGTTGTTCTTAGGGTTTTTTTTTGTATTATATTATCATTGAGTAGGGTATCAGGAATTATTCCCGAGGCGTGACAAATTCGATATTGGATATGAAGTTGTTTCTGGTGCATCTATGATTGCTAATCTCATTTTTTGTGCAAAATAGTTTAAAGACCTTTTAAAATTAAGAGCTCTGGTATAATCAGTAAAAAAATTCAATGAAACACTCAGTGAATGATATGGTATTTTACATGTACATATCCGATTATTGTTCGGGCATCATCGGCGATTTTCGACCGTCGACCCGAATCAAATTATATCCTGGAGGGCACGGTAAACCCGTCAGGGGATCGTTACATGTAAAGTATCATGTCATTCATTGAATTTTTCACTGAGCATATCATTTTTCTAAATTTAAATGAATCTAATAGATGTAAGTATAATCTAGTTCAACATGGTGCCGTAGTGAAGGCACTTCAGTGGACCTTTGAGCATCGAGGTTCGATTCCCAGGCATTTGTCTTCGAGGGATGAAGGTCTAGGTATAGCTCCTGGGTGCCTCAATGCTTGTCCTTTTGAATTTATTCGTGGACGAATCAGGAGGAAAATAGTCTATCCATGAAAATAGTCGACCGTAAATTTTATGCCAAGTACTACCGAGTCATCGACTACTGAGTCCGAATGACAACCCAAGTTGGGAAGAATTTTCTCAAGTAGATCCCGAATGGAAGTTGAGTGGATGTTGAATCGGTCTGAGTGGATCCTGTGGGGGTGCTCCTGAGTGAATCTCCTGAGCTGGGAAGAAGTGCCCCCGACAACTCTCGAATGGATCTTCATGACGCTCTCGAACAGGATGTCAAGTCGAGAATGGAATGTTGGACCTTGGATGGCTATAGAGGAGGAGGGGTGAATGTAGCCAGACACAAAACTCAGCCTCTTTGAATTCTTTCTGCACTTAAGAGATTAGCAGCGGAAACATACACAGCAGAAAGAACAAAAACAGATAAAGAAATCAAACCAACGCTAACACGAGGATGTACAAGGTTCGGGGATAACTTGCCCCTACTCCTTGATGTGCCCGTGAGGTGGGCGATCTCTTGATCTTCGGCAGATCAAGCCCCGGTGAACCGGATAAAATTGAGCCTCCTTCTCGGTGGAGTAACCTCCCCACAAATAGTCTCCAGATGATATATGTTAAGTACACAAGACAATCAAGAAGGAAAACTCTAAGAAATCTCACAGGAATGCTTAAGCAAGAAAACTACACACAGAGAGCTCAACCCCACAGCAAAAACTTCACTCGTTTTTCTGTTAGTTCTACCGCTCCTCTGCTTCCCAGTTTCTTCTTAAGCTTCCTCTCCTTGTCGCCAAGCTTCGTCAGCATCCACTGAGCACAGCCTGAACCCACTGACCTCCCTGAGCACTTAGTCCACTGAAAACCTCTTCAGCTAAGCCTCCGTCAGTCGCCAACTGCGCCTTAGAAGCCGTTGAAACCTGAGAAGAGAATACATACAAACCTGCTCAATGGAAAGTCCCCAGTTGACTCTCCTCCATTGTTTGAATCCTTCCTGTCAAACCTGCACACTGATCAGAGGCTTAGCAAATGTGTATCAAACAGTATCAGCAAGTAGCAGAGAAAAACAAACGCGATTAAAACGTCTGACAGCGATTTCAAATTAAAGTTACAGTTACTGATCGGTCACCAGACCGATCATAGATGACCCTGATCGGTCACCAGACCGATCAGGGTAAGCCCTGAATGATCAGGCTCCAGCCTGATCGGTCCACAGTGAGAAACTGGGATCGCGGAATTCTTGTGATCGGTCACACTGACTGATCACAGATCATGGACCGGCCACCGAACCGATCCAACACTTGCTGGAGGAATTCCAGCTCTCGCAGGCCAAAACCCCTGATCGGTCACCTGACTGATCAGGGTGTTTCTTGATCGATATGGTGACCGATCAGGTTAATCCCTGACCGATCAGGAGCCATCCTGATCGGTCAGGGTGAGAAACCTCCGACACTTTGATCGGTCAACCTGATCGATCAAAGGTTTCTCCAAAAACCTTCTGACCACTCTCTGATCGTTCACCAGAACAATCAGAAGCCAAACAGAAGCCAAACAAAATGCTTTTGTTCTCTCCCTGATCGGTCCCCAGACCGATCAGACTTCTCTGGATCGGTCACCAGACCGATCCACAATAGGAGTTCGTGCCAACTCCCTGATCGGTCTCCAGACTGATCCAGCTACTCCCAATTTAACTCTAAGTCAAGAGAACGAGCTCCCTAGCCTTCTCTGACTCGTGCTCAGTCCCCCGGACCAAGACTCCGTGCCCATCTTCACTCACTAGGCCTTCATTTAACCTAGCTTCACTCACTAGGACCTGGCTTCACTCACCAGGGTTTCGGTCACCTGGCTTCACTCACCGGGACCCGGCTTCACTCACCGGGATTTCAATCAACCTAGCTTCACTCGCTAGGACCTGGCTTCACTCGCTAGGACCTGGCTTCGCTCACCAGGATTTCGGTCACCCGGCTTCACTCACCGAGACCCGGTTTCACTCATCGGGATTTCAATCAACCTAGCTTCACTCGCTAGGACCTGGCTTCACTCACCAGGGTTTCGGTCACCCGGCTTCACTCACCGGGACTCGGCTTCACTCACCGGGACTCGCTTCACTCACCGGGATTTCATTCACCTGACTTCACTCACCAGGACCCGACTTCACTCACCGGGATTTCAATCACCTGGCTTCACTCACCAGGACCCGGCTTCACTCACCGGGATTTTAATCACCTGGCTTCACTCACCATGACCCGACTTCACTCACCGAGATTTCAATCACCCGACTTCACTCACCGGACCCGGCTTCACTCACCAGGATTTCCTTCAACCTAGCTTCACTCACTAGGGTTTCGTGCCCAGTCCCCAACCAGGACTTAATCTAAATTCACTTAACCAAACTTAAATCGGTGTCAACACCAAAACAATAATCGGGCAGACTGCATCAATAATCTCCCCATTTTTATTGTTTGACAACATGATTTAAGTTTAGGTATTGATGATCAATCAAAGTCAATTCAATTATCGTAAGGGAATCAAAGTCCTCCCCCTACAATAACAAACCCTAAACTTAATCAATCATTCTCTCCCCCTTTGACAAACATCGAAAAGGGTATGGTTATTAAGTTTAAACATACCTCCCCCTCAACCAAGGGTCTCTCCCCAAACCCAAAATAATCAAAGGATAAATTTTTGAATTGCACATGGAGGCATATACAGAATTATATCATGGTCAAATATATCCTCCATATGACAAGTAAGGAATGCAGCTGTATCCGACACATAGTCCTGATTGGTCTCCTTGACCGATCGGATTCATTGATGATTGATACAAAGAAATTTCTGATATATCTATGAGCAATCAGTTTTCAGAAAAATTTCTGTAACTCTGATTCGTTCAAGATCAGACTGCATTAACAATTTATATGAAACTTATTCCCCAACAGGGGTGTAGACTCCATTGACATTCTATATTTCAGAAAAATTTTTGAAACATGATTTGAATTTCATGACTACAAATGATTCCTTATCAAGCAACAAAAGTCATGATCCAAACAACCCGTTCTTATGAATTTCAAAAATTTCAACACGGGTTTGTATCGAATCAGTATTATCTTTGTTTCTCATTCCTAGTTCTATTGATAATTTCTCAGTTTTGATGAAGGGGGATCAGATGACTGATCGGACTGAGGAGTTGTTGAACCAATCATGGAGTTCCTTGATCTGATCGGTCACCAGACCGATCAGAAGGACCCCTGATCGGTCTGATGACCGATAAGGAGGATCCCTGATCGGTCTTTGGACCGATCAAATTTCTGATCAGGAGAGTTTCTGAAAAATTTCAGAAACTCTGCGTTTCAACCACACCTTTCAAACTCTAATAAAATCAGATTTAATTATTTTGATTCAAAAAGGTTCCCTTAATCAAAATGTGTATTTTCATATCAACAAAGAAAAACATTAAGGGAAAATGTTGTTTAAGCATCTCAAAACCAAACATGTTCAGGTTTGTTTAATATATATATTAAGTCCATAATCCCTAAATTTTTCTATTAGGTTTGTATCAAAATCCCAAAACAAATTTTGGGTATCAATATAATTCATAAGGTTGTATTTTGTCCAACATGCATTTATCTCATTTATGTTGGTGTAATCTTGGTTAGGTCAGGGTTGACCTAGTTTGACTTAGCTCGGGTGAGCTTAGGTCTGGTAAGCTTGGTAAGCTTACGGTTGGATGTTTCGATATTTGATAATGATGTTTGAATGTCATATGATGTTTGAATATCGTATGATGTCAAGTGGGTCAAGGTTGACTGGAGGCTTGACGAAAAAGGCCTAGTGGGACTAGGCACACCTAGTGGGACTAGGTGAAGTTCAGGTGGATCGGGGAGATCGCACGCTGGCATAGTAAAAGACCTAGTGGGACTAGGCACACCTAGTGGGACTAGGTGAAGTCCAGGTGGATCGGGGAGATCACACGCTGGCATGGGAAAAGACCTAGTGGGACTAGGCACACCTAGTGGGACTAGGTGAAGTCTAGGTGGATCGGGGAGATCGTACGCTGGCATGGGAAAAGATCTAGTGGGACTAGGCACACCTAGTGGGACTAGGTGAAGTCCAGGTGGATCGGGGAGATCGTACGCTGGGCATGGGAAAAAGGCCTAGTGGGACTAGGCACACCTAGTGGGACTAGGTGAAGTCCAGATGAATCGGGGAGATCTATGCTGGCAAGGTGGAAGTCTACCTAGAGACTAGACCTAACTCGAGGGCTAGGCAAACTGGTGGGAACCAGGCTATGTTCCGAGCTGGGACTAGGCAGTTGAAATCCAAGTTGGTCAAAGGGGTTGACCGGACACTTGGTAGGGATCCTAGACGTGTGAGAACAAGTTAGGTTGGACTCAATCGATTGGTGAATCGATCAGTGATCGATTAGGCAGTTTGCGCGAAAACAGAAGGTGGCTGAATCGATTGGGTAATCGATTCAGCCTTCCGTTAATCGATTGGGTAATCAATTAAGGGGTTCTTTGATCGATCAGGGTGATCGACCACTGAGGGTTGCACGAGAGAACAGAGAGGTTCTAAATCGATTGGGGAATCGATTCAGAACACTCGTAATCGATTGGGTAATCGATTACGGATCGAAAACTAGCCGTTGAACGGTAGAATCTGACGTGGTAATCGATTGGGTAATCGATACAGAAACCCTAGGCGTCGGGTATAAAGGTTTTCACACAGGTTTGAAACGCAACTCTTCTTCCTCCTTCCACTCCATTTCAAGAGAAGCTTTGGGGCTTAGTGTTGCTGCACTTCCAAAGTTCTAGAGGCCATCACAAGCTTGAAGATAGCAAGGAATGCAAAGTGTGAGCTTATCATTGTAAATCTTGTAAGATTTCATTTGTATTTGCTTTGTTTCTTGTTGTATCTTTGTGAAAGCTTGTAAGAGGTTTCTCCACCTTAAGAAGGAGATCTTTCATAGTGCCTGAGAGAGTGAGGAGAGTGGATCCTTGGATTAGTCACCCGGCCGGGGTGGATACCAAGTAAAATCCAAAGTGTTAGCATTGCTTGAAGTCTTCTGCCGTGACAAATCATCTACAAGCAAATCGGAGCTAATCACCCCCCCTCTAGCTCGTCTACCGGTCCCAACAAGTGGTATCAGAGCAAGGTTGCTCTTATTTGGACTCATCGCCAAGAGGGCATGAGCTAGTGGAAGAAGAAGAAGTTGGAAGAAACCCTAATTTCATGAAGTCATCATCAAGAGGGTTCAACTTCAAAAATGGAGTTTGACTATGACACTCGGGCACCTCCACCGTTCGACAAGGCGAATTTCAATCTTTGGAAGTCAAAGATTGAAAATTTCTTCATGATGGAGATAGAGCAATGGTTTGCTCTAATGGAGGGATTTGAAGCTCTAACAAGCTCAAAAGGAAAGCTCCTCAAGAAAAGCAAATGAAATGAGGAGCAAATCAAGAGATGCGAGGCCAACTACAAAGTGACCAAGTTATTGGTCAATCTATTGCCAAGCAACATCTTGGACAAAATTGGGGAATTTCAAGATGCCAAGAAGCTTTGGAGCAAATTGGCTAGGTTTCATGAAGATCCCTCCACTGTACCGAGTCAAGATAAATCCGAAGAGGGAGATTCATCAAATGAAGAGGACTCGGAAGTTGAGAGAGGCTCAACATCCGGGGAGGAAATTCAAGAAGAAGCATCGGAAAACGAGGAAAAGGAAGAAGTCTCTACCTCTAGGATTGAGGGGGAGCAAAGATCATTCACTCCGAAAAAGAAAGAAGCTTCTACCTCCGGATCGAGTGAAGAGTCATGTGACACCCCTACAAGCAAAGGTATAGATATTTCAATTTGCAAAAATAATAATCATATCATTTGCTTTGAGTGTAGGGAAAGAGGACACTATAAGAGTAAGTGTCCCAAATTGGTCAAGAAGAAGGTGCTAGTGGCACCCAAGACCAAAGAGAAGCCAAAGGAGATCGGCCCCATGGCAAAGAAAGATAAGAAGCACATTGTGTGCTTCTCATGCAAAGAAAAGGGGCATTATCGAAATCAATGCCCAAAGGGGAAGAATCCGACCAAGGCAAAAAGGAGGAGCTCAAATCAAGGGGGAGCCTCCAAAGTCAAGACTAAGGTACCATTAGGTAATGGTACTTATTTAAATCATGATAATACGCATGCTAGAAATAATTTTTATCATTTAAATGCTATTTATCATGAGAATAGGAGGTATGAAAAATCTAAGAAGATATATAGAGCCTTCCATGCTAGGACTACCCCATCTAAGGATAGGGAACAAGTTAGCACATTACATGGTAGACCTACCCAACCAAAGGCCAAGAAGAAAAATTACCAAGGCTATATTGGAAAACCAAGCCTTGATGAAGTAATGATTGAAAATCAAGTTTTGAGGTCAAAACTTGATAAATTGAAAAAATCCCTCAAAAGAATAGAAAATCTATTTAAGAGATCAAAAATTCAAAACCTAGAGTTAGGAAGTCAAGGACCCTCTAGGAGCAAGAAAGGGTTGGGATACAAACCTAAAGCCAAGAGTGATGGTCCATCCTATCATAGAGTTCCATATAGGTATGGAACTCAATCTAGGTCTAGGAGTCAAGTCAAGGCCACAAGGGAAGCCATCCCTAGAGTTGACCAAGACAAGACTAACATGACTAAGGGTTCAGAGAAGCCTAGAAGGGTCATTAGGAAGGTATCAAGGGAAGTTATCCCTAATGAATACCTAGAACACCCAAGGAGCACCAATAGGTTTTGGGTTCCTAAGAGTGTGTTCACCACACCCTAGATAGGTCTAGGGAGTGTCAACTCAAATGGGAAGGGTAGTTAACCTAACCTTGATGAAGTTGGCACTTTGGGACATTTTCAAGGAGTTATTACCCTTGAAAATGAAGGAGTTATTCATTTACTCTAGGAGGAGTAAATTTTGTGCCAAACTATATTTTTGGAAGATTGAACTTAATAAAAGTTGACACAACTAGGTTAGAATCCAAAGATAGACCAAGTGAGAGTTTTGGCATTATCTTGGAAATTAGGGGCAAGTTAGGGTTATCAATGGCTTGGCGATGAGTTATTGATACTTAGATAGGAAATTTAGGTATTTTATTTTGTGCTATTATGCCATGTTTTGTATGCCCTATCACATACCATGACATTATAATCCATCATTAATATTTTATTATGAAAATATTATATGTCATGTCATACATGCATCATCTAGCTATAATTTCATTTGAAAAACCTCACATGATGCATGCCTTAGTCATTATCATTCATTAAGTCAATTTTTATTGAAATTAAGAATATTGGCATTAATTGACATCCTAGGTGGATGATCAGAGTTTATAATGCCTAGGTAGAAATGTATGAACCCTTAGATTAGGGAGAACATGACTTTTACATCTCACTAAAACCATAAGTTGACTTGTATGTGTTTGGAGACACACTAGATACAAGTGAGGTGTTAGGAAGATGAACAAAATAAGGTGTTGATAAAGTGCATCAAATTGAGTTTTAGGTTCATCAAAACAAGAATATAAATGAACTCCAATCATTGGGAAAGCTAATGTACAAGTCATGTGCATTTAGCCCAAGGAACATGATTGGAAATTATTTTTGAAAAACTATTTTAAATCTATCTTGGAAAACCTTGGTGAAGACTATCTTTTGATAGATCTCATCATTGATGAATTGAATACAAAATAGAGTGAAACATTGAAATATTTCAATGGGTTTCAATTTTGTGTCAATCTTTAGAAATATAGGTTATTTTCATAAAAAACTATTTTTCTATGATAGTATATGTCATAAATAATGTCTACACAAAATTTTAGAATTTTTTGAATTTTGTAGAATTAGTTAGGGGTTTCTGAAATTCGAATCTGAATTTGTTTTCAGAAATTAGAAACTCCCAATCGATCGGGTGATCGATTGGGACTGTAGCCAATCGATTGGTCAATCGATTGGTAGATCTTTTTGCGAGCACAGAAGCTCGCGTAATCGATCTCTTGATCGATTACAGTCATCCGTAATCGATCAGTTGATCGATTAAGGCTAGTGTAATCGATTGATTCCCAACACCAATTGATTGGTGAGACTAAAACTGTCTAGTTTCAGTCAGTTAACCCATTTTTGAGTAGCCTAACAATCCCTAGACCCTTGAATTACTTTCATAAGTATATTTGGGTAAATTTCATTGTGAAATCAAAAAGGGATATGTTTTTGGTGAAAACTATAGGGTTAAGGAGAGATTTTGATTCAAGTTCTGATTCTCAAAATCTCAAAGACCTCAAGTTGAGATTCCCTAAAAGTTTAGGTACTCTCAAGTCATTGTTGGTGCAATGATAGAGGTTTAGAGCATGTTTTGAGGGGAAGGTCTTCCTTGAAAGCATGAGTTTGAATTTTTAATTTTGGGATATGTGAATGAATGAAGATTGGATATCTTCGTTATGATGAATGCTCAAGGATGAGCATGGGTCCAAATGGAATGTATGGGAGTTTCATTTGGCATGCCTTTGACCACATAGACTCTTGGGGAGAGTTTTTGATGTATGCCAAAGGGGGAGAGATTGAAAGGCTAATAGGGATTAGTCTTTCTCAAACATATTGTCAAACATCAAAAAGGGAGAGATTGTTGGTGCAATCTTGGTTAGGTCAGGGTTGACCTAGTTTGACTAAGCTCGGGAGAGTTTAGGTCTGATAAGCATGGTAAGCTTAAGGTTGGATGTAGTTGGATGTTTCGATGTTTGATAATGATGTTTGAATGTCATATGATGCTTGAATATCGTATGATGTCGAGTGAGTCAAGGTTGACTGGAGGCTTGACGGAAAAGACCTAGTGGGACTAGGCACACCTACTGGGACTAGGTGAAGTCCAGGTGGATCTGGGAGATCGTATGCTAGCATGGGAAAAGACCTAGTGGGACTAGGCACACCTAGTGGGATTAGGTGAAGTCCAGGTGGATCGGGGAGATCGTACGCTGGCATGGGAAAAGACCTAGTGGGACTAGGCACACCTAGTGGGACTAGGTGAAGTCCAGGTGGATCGGGGAGATCGTACGCTGACATGGGAAAAGTCCTAGTGGGACTAGGCACACCTAGTGGGACTAGGTGAAGTCCAGGTGGATCGGCGAGATCGTACGCTGGCATGGGAAAAGGCCTAGTGGGACTAGGCATACCTAGTGGGACTAGGTGAAGTCTAGATGGATCGGGGAGATCGCATGCTGGCAAGGTGGAAGTCTACTGAGAGACTAGACCTAACTCGAGGGCTAGGCGAATCTGGTTGGGAACCAGGCTAAGTCCGAGCTGGGAGCTAGGCAGTAGAAATCCATGTTAATCATAGGGGTTGACCGGACACTTGGTTGGGATGCTAGACGTGTGGGAACAAGTTAGGTTGGACTCAATCAATTGGGTAATCGATTGGGTGAATCGATCAGTTGATCGATTAGGGCAGTTTGCGCGAAGAGGACAGAAGGTGGCTGAATCGATTGGGTAATCGATTCAGCAATCCCTTAATCGATTGGGTAATCGATTAAGGGGTTCTTTGATCGATCAGGGTGATCGATCACTGAAGGTTGCGCGAGAGAACAGAGAGGTTCTGAATCGATTGAGGAATCGATTCAGAACACTCGTAATCGATTGGGTAATCGGTTACGGATCGAAAACTAGACGTTGAATGGTAGAATCTGACGTGGTAATCGATTGGGTAATCGATACAGAAACCCTAGGCGTCGGGTATAAAGGTTTTCACGCAGGTTTGAAGCGCAACTCTTCTTCCTCCTTCCACGCCATTTCAAGAGAAGCTTTGGGGCTTAGTGTTGCTGCACTTCCAAAGTTCTAGAGGCGATCACAAGCTTGAAGATAGCAAGGAAAGCAAAGTGTGAGCTTATCATTGTAAATCTTGTAAGATTTCATTTGTATTTGGTTTGTTTCTTGTTGTATCTTTGTGAAAGCTTATAAGAGGTTTCTCCACCTCAAGAAGGAGATCTTTCATAGTACATGAGAGAGTGAGGAGAGTGGATCCTTGGATTAGTCACCCGGTCGGGGTGGATACCAAGTAAAATCCAAACTGTTAGCATTGCTTGAAGTCTTCCACCGCGACAAATCGTCTACAAGCAAATCGGAGCTAATCACCCCCCTCTAGCTCGTCTACCGGTCCCAACAAGTGTGTCCACATTCCATGAGTGAGTCTAATGCATTTTCATTGTCTTGCAGTGAAATGATATCATGGTTTGATAATCATTGTAAATTTTTGTACTAGTTGATCACCTATTTAGGAGAAATAATAAAAATTTCAATAATAAAGAAATGGTCAAGAAACTTCCCCCCAATAATATAGTTAGGTGAAGAAGTTCTTGACAAAATTGACAATTTTGGATTTTTACCAGTATATTAGAATGGTGCCGATGAAATAAATAAGTACATTGTTAGAGTATGCAAGTTTGATTGGATGAAAAGAAGTATATTTTAGGAGGTGCCATATTTGAAGTATCTGCTAATTCAGTATAATTTAGATGTAATGCTTATTGAGAAATTCTTTTTGATAGTATCTTCAATACGTTGATGAATGTTCATGGAAAACTAAAAATAACAAAATCATGTGAGGAATTAAAACAAGAGCTATGATAGGGAGAGTGAAAATGGGAGAGTGAATGGTAGAGTGAATGACGTGACACTTGAGTGAATGATGGACACTTTACATGTACACATCTGATTATCGCTTGGACACCATTGGCGGCCTTTGGCCGCCGCCCCGAATCAAACTATACCCTGGGGAGCACGGTGAACCCGTCGGAGATTGCTGCATGCAAAATGCCACGTCATTCACTCTACCATTCACTCTCCCATTTTCACTCTTCCTATCATTTTTCTTAAAACAATTAGTTAACAGACTTAAGTTGTATCAGAACGAAACAACTAGTCAATATCTGAAGGCTTGTTATATATTGAACAAAGAAGGAAAGCAAGCATTACGTACTTGGTTGAAAGAAATCAAATTTTCGGATGAGTATGCCTCGAATATAGCCTGATTGTGGATATGAACATATTAACGATGTTTAGAATGAAGAGTTATGATTCTTATGTGCTCATGCAAAAACTGTTGGTGCAATTGACCCAAGTGTGATCGGGTAGATCATAGGTTTTGATATGTGTCTAATATGATTAAGTTAGGGTTTCATGTTGATCTAATATATGTATTTGAGTGTGCATATTTGTAGGATACACATAGACTTAGTTGGACGTCCTCGGGTTCAGTGAAGGATGGCATGGGGAGACAAGCCGTGGGTTTGCATGCATCCGAGGGACCATGGACAAAGCAGGGACGATGAGCTGAGGGAAGCACACTTCGAGGCATACGTGAAGGATGACATAGGGGGATGAGCCACTGGCTTGCATGCATCCAAGGGATGAGAGCCAAAGTCGAAGAAGGCTTGAAGGCAACATGTCGAGGTTGCTGGATGAAGAGTCAGCTGAGTCGTGAGGATTCGAGTACTGCGAGAACTGTACTCGGGAAGGGAAATCCTAGGGTTCGAGTGTTGAGAGAATTATACTCGAGAAGGGAAATCTTAGGTGGAAGTCGACTGATGATTGGATCAGTCGACTGATGTAGAACACAGAAAGATCAGTCGACTAATCCTGGGATCAGTCGATTGGTGTCGACCAGAATTTGAAGCGTCAGGCTATGACATTCAAATTCACAAGGACCAGTCAACTGGTGGTAGCACCAGTCAACTGGTAAAGGTTAGAACAATATCGAGCACTATTTAAGTGTGCTCATTTTTGACTGTTCTTCCTTGGAGAATCAAGCTTGGGTAAAGCCTGTTAGTAGCCTAAATGTGCTCAGTGATTGTCAAGGTATCGTGGCGAGATTTTCTCCTCCCACAAGGAGGGAGAAGAGCTAGCCGGAGGTGTTCCGGGGAGTCATCCACCGAAGGATTGGAATCGTCCACCTTATGGACAGCCGTGGAGTAGGAGCATCATCTCCGAACCACATAAAGGTTGTGTTAGCATTGTTTTAGTTTGTTTTTGTTAGTTTTCCGCTTGCGCTTGCTAACCCTTGTAGGAAAAAAATCGAAAAGAAGCTATTCACCCCCCCTCTAGCTAAATGACAAGGTCCCAACAAGTTGTATCAGAGCTTGGTTCGCTCATCTGCGGACTAACCGCCGAGAGAGCAAAAAGCTAGAGGAAATGGCGATTGAAGAAAGATTAAGGGATGATATAAATGTTCCACCTCCCTACGACGGTGAGAGTTTCGAGTATTAGTGTAGCGACCGGCCTTCTCTGCTTCAGACGGATCGTTACTTCTCTCTACTTCTCGACTTTTGATACATGACTAAAAATGCGAAAATCTTTTTTTTTAAACTTTTAAATTCATCTAACAATTATATTCTAACTTAAGCAATCATGCATAATAACATATCACACTTTCTATCTCAAAAGCTCGCAAATGGTACACTTTGAAGCTTGCCTCGCCCAACACCACAATCGGGTATCAGTCGACTGATACTGCATCAGTCGACTGGTAGGCCTGAATTCAGAAAACTAAGGTTTCGGCAGTTGCTTCACAGCTCCTCCAAACCTATAATTTCGAGCCATATGGAATCATGACACCATTTCTACACTCTACGACAGTTTTCAAATGAGTTTAGCCAATCAAAACGAATCCATAAACTTGAAATTTGGACTTTTGCGGAAGAAAATAAACTATTCAAGTTATATGAACTTTAACACTAAAGTTTGTACCAATCTTGACTTCTATACATCCATAACACCAAATACATGTTCTATGACCTTGCTAAAGCATTATGAAATGTGAATGCAACTTTTCTAAACATATTTAAGCAATGAAACTTAATTCAAAGAAGAAATTGATACTATCTTGGCACATGCATCTATTTCTCTAACAAAGTATCAATATCTCCAACTACTCACATTCTACTCATCCAATGCAATCATAAGAATATATAGGCTAAAAGAAATGACATGGAATCTTTACTCTAAGAAATTGAGTATGTAAAACTATCCAAAACTTAAATGTTCGCTAAACTCCATAAAACAAGAACTTGAAATTCAAATGAACTATAACATTGTGAATTAAATAACTAAATTGTCTTGTGCCAAAGATCTCTCCATAATCAGCCACCACACACACTTTACTCAGCACCGCCTCGTCGTCTTCCTTCAGAATTGCTTGCCTTTACCTTTATCTGCAATAAGAGGAAATGCAACTAGTAAGCAAAAAGCTTAGTAAGTACTATCTAGCTCACAAAATCTCGAAATGTGCAAACATGCTTCTAGATCAAACTGAAAATCATATGAGATACTAATATGCTTGAAAGAAAACTAAGAACATGTATAACTCAAAACATGCATACTCAAGCAATAATAAATCTCATTTACTTTTCTTGGCTCAACTTGGAAACTTTAGCTATTCTTTAACTTTTTGAAAACTCTTTAAATTTCGAAACTTTGCTAAAGCATATACTTGAAAATAATAATCACTTGGATCCACTGAAGACGTAAGTACCATCTCATATGCGCGTTCCCTAAAAGGTTGGGGTAGCGAGCCACCAATCCTAATAGAGCAGACCTTGGTCTACCAGGGCCAAGACCTTGGAATTGGACACCTGGATTTCTTTAACGACGCCCTTGGACGCCGGGTACTGGCCTTATAAAATAAAATAGCTTTTCTTTCTTTTCTTTCTTATCTGTAAATGCCTTGGCATTTTCTGGAGCACCTTGCGTGCTAAAATCCCTAAGTCTTGACTTTTGGGGATTTCTTAAGGCCTTGGCCTTTTCTTTTCTTATCTTTATCTTTCTTTTCTTTTCTCATAGCTTTTCTTGGACCCTAAACTCACATAGGGTATTAATCAACATATATAAGCATATAATGAACTAAGATCACATGCAAAAACTCAAACAAAAAGGAAATATCTCTTTTAAAAACTTTTAAAGGAAATTCTCGCGGAAAAACCGCCTCTTACTGCAGGTGAGCAGTACTTACATTGATATCTTGGACTTACAACCAAGATTGACGTCTAGGACTCGAGAGAAACTTGAGATCTCGGAGAATTCTTCACGTCTACGCGTTCCTCTCGCCGCGGGGATCCCGAATATAGAATTATCTCTTGGAGAAGAGTCTTGGCCGGCCCTCTTGGCCTTGATGTTGGTCGGCGTCGCCCAAGAGAGGAGAGGGAGAGGGGTCGGCGGATGGTGAGGGTTTGGAGAGGAGAGAAATAAAACTTCTCTCTTTAATTATCTATTTATACCTATGGGGCGGATCGACCTAACTACCCTTAAATATAAGTCTCTCCACCTTTGTTGTGCTTGATACCCTAGCCCAGCCGGTTGCGCGCTTGTGTGGTCTCGCGGTGGTCGCGGGTTCGATCCACCCGCTGCACTTAATTGGTTTTTTCCATTTTTCCTTTTTTCTTTTTTTTCTTTTTCCAAAAATACCAAACGGACTCGGAAAATTCCATAAAAATACTCTAAAAATTCCTAAAAATATCTAGAATATTTCTAAACCATTTCTAAATAATTCTAAGGACTTTAAGAACTAAAAATGGAAATTTTGGGGCGTTACAATCCCCCATACCTTATAAAAAGTTCGTCCTCGAACTTAGAATAATTCTGGATATCTCTCTCTCATGCTGTCCTCACGTTCCCAAGTAGCCTCTTCATGCTTTTGATTCTGCCAGATGACCTTCACTAGTGGCACTTCTTTGTTTCTTAATCTTTTAACTGCTTTGTCCACTATTTGTGTCGGTCTGCTCTCATAGCTAAGATCTTCTTGAATCTGTACTGACTGAGGCTGAATCACTTGGCTAGGGTCGTGAACACACTTCTTTAGCATAGAGACATGAAATGTACTGTGGATAGCTGACATATCCTCTGGTAAGTCCAGCTCATAGGCTACCTTCCCAACTCTCTTTATAATCTCATAGGGTCCTATGTAGCGAGGACTTAGCTTGCCCTTCTTGCCAAATCTCACCACTCCCTTCATGGGAGCGACCTTGAGAAATACTGAATCTCCAACTTGGAATTCAAGTGGCCTACGGCGTGTGTCAGCATAACTTTTCTGTCTACTCTGGGCAGTCTCAATCCTCTGGCGGATCGTCTGGATAGCCTGAGTGGTCTCATCTATAAGCTCAGTCTGGCTGTCTAGTCCTGACTCCATCTCTTTCTTCTCACCAGCTTCTTGCCAACATATGGGTGATCTACATTTCCTGCCATATAATGCCTCATAAGGTGCCATCCTGATGGTGGCCTGATAGCTATTGTTGTAGGCAAACTCAGCTAAGCACAGAAATTTGCACCAACTACCTTTAAAGTCCAACGCACAAGCCCTGAGCATGTCTTCTAAAATCTGATTTACTCTCTCTGTTTGTCCATCTGTCTGGGGATGGAAGGCTGTGCTGAACTGAAGTTTGGTGCCTAGGGCGTCCTGAACACACCTCCAAAAATGGGAGATGAATCGCCCATCTCTGTCAGAAACGATCGACTTCGGGACTCCGTGAAGCCTGATTACTTCTTTCACGTACAGCTGTGCTAATTGCTCTACCGAATGCGATAGCTTGATGGCTAGGAAGTGGGCAGACTTGGTCAATCTGTCCACTATCACCCAAATTGCATCGTGTCCATGGGTGGTTCTTGGAAGACCTGTGATAAAGTCCATGGATATTTCTTCCCACTTCCACTCTGGAATGGAAAGAGGCTGTAGAACTCCTCCTGGTCTCTGGTGTTCTGCTTTGACCCTCTGGCAGGTCAAGCAGGTACTGATATATCTGGCCACGTCTCGCTTGAGTCCAGACCACCAGAACCTTTGCTTTAAATCTTGGTACATCTTGGTAGAACCAGGATGCATAGAGTACGGGGTACTGTGGGCTTCTTCTAAAATATTCTTTCTTAGTTCCTCATCATTGGGGACGCAAAGGCGGTCTCCAAAATAGAGGATGCCACTATCTGATACTCGAAACTCTGAATTTTCTGCCTCTTGGATCCCCTGCTTGATCTTCTGGATTTCTGGGTCTTGATCTTGCTTTCTTGTATATCTATAAGCAGGGTTGACTCTAGAGTCAATGCAGAAAGTTGCCCAATTATTACCTCGACTCCAAAATTCTTTATTTCTTTCTGAAGTGGTAGAGACAGTGATGATAAGGACATCAGTGCCACACAGGATTTTCTGCTCAGTGCATCTGCCACTTTATTAGCTTTACCTGGGTGGTAGAGGATTTCACAGTCATAATCTTTGACCAACTCTAGCCACCTGCGCTGCCTCATATTCAGATCTTTCTGAGTGAAGAAGTACTTCAAACTCTGATGGTCTGTGAAGATTCTGCACTGCACTCCATACAGGTAATGTCTCCAGAGCTTCAGTGCAAAACCACAGCTGCTAGCTCAAGGTCGTGGGTAGGGTAATTCTTCTCATAGTCCTTGAGCTGTCTGGAGGCATATGCTATTACTTTACCGTCTTGCATGAGGACAGCTCCAAGGCCCATCTTGGATGCATCACTGTAGATGTCAAAGGCCTTGTCACTCTCTGGAACAGTCAGGATGGGAGCACTAGTCAATCTCTTCTTCAGCTCTAGAAAACTGTGCTCGCATTTATCTGACCATTCAAACTTCTTGTTCTTTCTGGTCAAAGCTGTGAGTGGAGAGGCTATCCTGGAAAAGTCCTCCACAAATTTTCTGTAATATCCTGCCAGGCCTAAGAAGCTTCTGATCTCACTGGCATTCTTGGGTCTACACCAGTTGCTGACTGCTTCTATCTTGGCTGGATCAACTTGAATGCCTTCTTTGGATACAATGTGACCTAGGAAGGTCACCTGATCTAGCCAAAACTCACACTTTGAGAATTTTGCATAGAGCTTCTCCTGCTGAAGGATCTGCAGCACTATCCTCAAGTGTGTAGCATGGTCCTCTGGAGTCTGTGAGTATATGAGGATATCATCAATAAACACAATGACGAATTTATCGAGATACTCCCTAAGATGTGGTTCATCAGCTCCATGAAGACTGCTGGAGCATTGGTTACTCCAAAAGGCATTACTACAAATTCATAGTGGCCGTATCTTGTCCTGAAAGCCGTCCTGGGGATGTCACTTTCTTTAACCTTCAGCTGATGATACCCAGAACGCAGATCTATCTTCGAGAACACTGTAGCCCCTTTGAGTTGATCAAATAAATCATCTATTCTAGGAAGGGGGTACTTGTTCTTGATGGTTACCTTGTTCAGAGCTCTGTAGTCTATGCACAGACGCATAGACCCATCCTTCTTCTTACGAAAAGTACAGGAGCTCCCCAGGGTGAATGACTCGGGCGAATGAAGCCCTTGTCTAGTAGCTCCTGGAGTTGCTCTTGTAATTCCTTCAACTCTGCTGGAGACATACGATATGGGGCCTTCGAGACCGGACCGGTACCGGGCACTAGCTCGATCTCGAATTCCACTTCTCTGTTGGGAGGTAGTCCAGGTAATTCTTCTGGGAACACTTCTGGATATTCGCAGACTACCCGTACATCCTCCTGCTTGAGTTCTTTCTTTGCTTCTGAGTCCACTATGTGTGCAAGAAAACCAGCACACCCTTGCTCTAGCATCTGGTGGGCTGCCAAGGCTGAGAGAAATTTCTGAGTCTTCCTCCTTGGGGCTCCTTGAAACTCGAATGGTGGTTCTCCTTCTGGGCTGAAAACCACCTTCCTTCTACGGCAGTCCACTGAAGCGCTGTACTTACTGAGGAAATCCATGCCCAGTATGATGTCGAAGTCCTGCATCGCAAGGACTATCAGATCGACATATAGCTCTCGGTCTGAAATCTTGATTGGCACAGCCCGGAGCCTCTGGGTGGATTCCATGATTTCCCCTGAAGGGAGAGTTGTCAGGAATCTGGACTCCCAACTCTCTGTAGGCACCTGTAACTTACTAGCAAAAGGTACTGATACGAAAGAATGGGTCGCCCCAGTGTCAAACAGTGTAGTAGCTAAATGCTGAAAAATAACTATTTGACCTGTTACGACCGTGGAGGCGCTGGCAGCTTCTTCCTTCGTGAGGGAAAAGACTCTGGCATTGGTTGGAACTGGTGCTGCTTCCAATCCTCCCTGACTGATCTGAGGTCCCTCCAGCATAGTAGGCATGTAATGTAACTGGGGCTTGCCTCCATACTGTACGGACTGCTGAGGAAGTACTTTAACTTGTTTGGGCAGTCTTGGATCTGTGTCCCTCTTGTCCACATGAATAGCATCCAGTTACACCCAAAAGGCATGTTCCTGGATGGTTCCTCCCACACTTAGGACAAGGTGGATACCTAGCTTGCTTATTCTCTGGTTTTCCTTTCTGGCTGCCAGGCCACTGCTTCCTTTTGTGGTTCTTGTTCTTCCAGTTCTGGCTATTTGGCTGAGGCTTCTGGCCTCCTATTGTCTTGTTCTCAATCAGGACTGGCTTCTGCTGTGCTTGCTGTGCCTTGATGCTATTCAGGTAGTGCTCTGAGATTAGAGCACTACTGACCAACTCCTCGCTGGTCTGGGGTCGGTGCATCCCGCTGTTCACGTTGAGTGCTATCTCAGGGTTCAGCATGCGGAGCATCAGTCTGACTCGCTCCTTCTCTGTGCTGACTAGCTCTGGGCAGAGGCGAGCTAGTCTGTTGAACTTTGCGACTGCTTCTCCCACTGGTAGGCTACCCTGTCTGAACTCCATGAAGTCCTCGAAGTGCTTGTTGGTAACCTTCATGTGGAAAAATTCCTCATAGAACTCGTGCTCAAAATCTGCCCAGCTCATCTGGTTGACTATCTTCTTACTCTTGACTCGCTCCCACCACATACGAGCATCTCCAGTTAGGCAGAAGGAGGCACATTTGACCTTCTCGACTTCTGGCCAGTCAAGAAGCTCCATTGTGCTCTCTAAAGTCTTGAACCAAGCCTGGGCATCCCAGGGCTCAGTCGTGCCTGAGAAGCTTTCGGGTTTCAGCCTCTGCCACTGGACGAGGTATGCTTCTGGTCTTCGGTTCACGGCAGGGGTCTCCTGTGGGACGGGTGGAACTTCGCCACTACTGGAGTTCCCACTCCTGCTGTGGGTGGTGTAGGGGGCGCTGGGTGCTGATTTGCCATCAGTGTGGCGATGATTTCTGTTGTTCTGTAATCTGAGCTTGCATTTGAGCAATGACTGCCATCAGGTTTGGCTGTTCTGTGCCAGGCTCATTGTTATCTTGAACTGGAGTTCTGTTATTAGCATTAGGAGCTCGGCCTCTTCTTGCCATCTAATAATGCATAAAGGAACAAGAAATCACTACTACATCTCTAGGTATAACTTGTCTTCTTACTTAGAAATCTGATATCCATTCTAGGGATTAAACATGATTCCGTGATACTAAGGGATTAAACATGCTTCCTTGTTCTATGCACATATGAATAAGTACTTAAGCATTTCTCTATACTGCAGTTAAATAAAGGAGCAATAGAAAACTGAAACTTAAAGCTTTCTTACTTGAAGACGGCAAGGCTGATGCTGATGTGTGTGTGATGCTGGAGAATGGGAACTGCTCTGATACCACCTGTAGCGACCCGCCTTCTCTGCTTCAGACGGATCGTTACTTCTCTCTACTTCTCTACTTTTGATACATGACTAAAAATGCGGAAATCTTTTTTTTTAAACTTTTAAATTCATCTAACAATTATATTCTAACTTAAGCAATCATGCATAATAACATATCACACTTTCTATCTCAAAAGCTCGCAAATGGTACACTTTGAAGCTTGCCTCGCCCAACACCACAATCGGGTATCAGTCGACTGATACTGCATCAGTCGATTGGTAGGCCTGAATTCAGAAAACTCAGGTTTCGGCAGTTGCTTCACAGCTCCTCCAAACCTATAATTTCGAGCCATATGGAATCATGACACCATTTCTACACTCTACGACAGTTTTCAAATGAGTTTAGCCAATCAAAACGAATCCATAAACTTGAAATTTGGACTTTTGCGGAAGAAAATAAACTATTCAAGTTATATGAACTTTAACACTAAAGTTTGTACCAATCTTGACTTCTATACATCCATAACACCAAATACATGTTCTATGACCTTGCTAAAGCATTATGAAATGTGAATGCAACTTTTCTAAACATATTTAAGCAATGAAACTTAATTCAAAGAAGAAATTGATACTATCTTGGCACATGCATCTATTTTTCTAACAAAGTATCAATATCTCCAACTACTCACAATTCTACTTATCTGATGCATTCATAAGAATATATAGGCTAAAAGAAATGACATGGAAATCTTTACTCTAGGAAATTGAGTATGTAAAACTATCCAAAACTTAAATGTTCGCTAAACTCCATAAAACAAGAACTTGAAATTCAAATGAACTATAACATTGTGAATTAAATAACTAAATTGTCTTATACCAAAGATCTCTCCATAATCAGCCACCATACACACTTTACTCAGCACCGCCTCGTCGTCTTCCTTCAGAATTGCTTGCCTTTACCTTTATCTGCAATAAGAGGAAATGCAACTAGTAAGCAAAAAGCTTAGTAAGTACTATCTAGCTCACAGAAACTCGAAATATGCAAACATGCTTCTAGATCAAACTGAACATCATATGAGATACTAATATGCTTGAAAGAAAAACTAAGGACATGTATAGCTCAAAAACATGCATACTCAAGCAATAATAAATCTCATTTTACTTTTCTTGGCTCAACTTGGAAACTTTAGCTATTCTTTAACTTTTTGAAAACTCTTTAAATTTTCGAAACTTTGCTAAAGCATATACTTGAAAATAATAATCACTTGGATCCACTGAAGACGTAAGTACCATCTCATATGCGCGTTCCCTAAAAGGTTGGGGTAGCGAGCCACCAATCCTAATAGAGCAGACCTTGGTCTACCAGGGCCAAGACCTTGGAATTGGACACCTGGATTTCTTTAACGACGCCCTTGGACGCCGGGTACTGGTCTTATAAAATAAAATAGCTTTTCTTTCTTTTCTTTCTTATCTGTAAATGCCTTGGCATTTTCTGGAGCACCTTGCGTGCTAAAATCCCTAAGTCTTGACTTTTGGGGATTTCTTAAGGCCTTGGCCTTTTCTTTTCTTATCTTTATCTTTTCTTTTCTTTTCTCATAGCTTTTCTTGGACCCTAAACTCACATATGGTATTAATCAACATATATATAAGCATATAATGAACTAAGATCGCATGCAAAAACTCAAACAAAAAGGAAATATCTCTTTTAAAAACTTTTAAAGGAAATTCTCGTGGAAAAACCGCCTTTTACTGTAGGTGAGCAGTACTTACATTGATATCTTGGATTTACAACCAAGATTGACGTCTAGGACTCGAGAGAAACTTGAGATCTCGGAGAATTCTTCACGTCTACGCGTTCCTCTCGCCGCGGGGATCCCGAATATAGAATTATCTCTTGGAGAAGAGTCTTGGCCGGCCCTCTTGGCCTTGATGTTGGTCGGCGTCACCCAAGAGAGGAGAGGGAGAGGGGTCGGCGGATGGTGAGGGTTTGGAGAGGAGAGAAATAAAACTTCTATCTTTAATTATCTATTTATACCTATGGGGCGGATCGACCTAACTACCCCTTAAATATAAGTCTCTCCACCCTTTGTTGTGCTTGATACCCCTAGCCCAGCCGGTTGCGCGCTTGTGTGGTCTCGCGGTGGTCGCGGGTTCGATCCACCTGCTGCACTTAATTGGTTTTTTCCATTTTTTTTCCCTTTTTTTTCCCCCTTTTTTTTTCTTTTTTTTTCTTTTTCCAAAAATACCAAACGGACTCGGAAAATTCCATAAAAATACTCTAAAAATTCCTAAAAATATCTAGAATATTTCTAAACCATTTCTAAATAATTCTAAGGACTTTAAGAACTAAAAATAGAAATTTTGGGGCGTTACAATTAGAGGATGCGGACATAGACATGGTTCGACATGGATTAGAATTTCATGATCCCGCTAGAAGAGCCATATGAAGTTCCAAAAGATATACACGGGAAAAAGTTCCGACCAAGATTTGGAATATGGAGCAACAAATGCAATCATAGGCAAATGAGAATGTAATTTCAATATTACTTAATATTTTTCCTAATGATGTTATGAGTGGTGTAGGTGAATATAAAAATGCACACGAATTATGGAGCAAAATGATAGCGCTTCATGAAAATCCTACACAAGCTTAAGTAGTGGAAAAGCCCAAGGAAATGAGCTCAATGGTCCAAGAAGAGGAGAAGGACCAATCGGATGAAGAATGAAGCTCAACATCCGAAGAGGAGGAGAAAGAAAAAAAAGATTCATCCAACTCCTCAAGTGAAGTGGCACAAGAAATTGAAGAATTATCCGCTTTATCAAAGGGGGGAAGAATAGGTCTCCACTTCAAGGTTGAGGGGGAGAAGAGACCATCCTCGATACCGGAGCAAGAAGAAGTATCCGCATCCACCAAAGCAAAGTCAAAAGACCACATTATTTACTTTGGGTGCAACAAGAAAGGACACTACAAGGACAAGTGTCCATTAGGTAAAAAGGAGGTAAACCCTAAACCCAAGTCAATTTATTCTAAATCTAACATGGGTTGTAGGAAAAAGGAGAAAAAGCACATTAGGTGTTACACGTGTGGTGAGCTAGGGCACTACCACACTAAATGCTCAAGGAAAGGAGAATTCAAGAAATTGGAGCATTAGAGGAAGTGGGAGAAGGAGGAGAAGAAGAAAAGCTCATATCAAGGGGGAGCTACAAGGGTAAGGGAGGTAATTCCTAACTTTATGCATTTTTCAAATTTCTATATGCATGTTAGAGATAATGAAAATTATTTACCTAGGCATAATTTTGGTTTTAGATATCATGATAAAAATAGGGCTAATGTTCTATCTCAAAACCCTAAGGAATTTATGTATCATGATAAACCTAGAATTTTTAGACCTAAGGACCAATGCATTAATCCAAAGAAAGGGAGACACATGCCTAGATAAATGGGTAGATCAAGAAATGTCCAAGATGAACATGGTGATGCTATGGTTAAGAATCTAAAGAGGAAAAATCAAGTTTTGAGGGCAAAGCTTGACAAATTAGAGAAAACCCTAGAGAGATTCATTAGTGGACCTAAGGGTTTAGGCACGGTGTCGGGTAGTCAAAACCCCAACAATGATAGACCGGGTCTAGGATACCAATCTATGAGATCAAATGCTATGAAAAAGTCATATGCAAGGATGCCATATGATTATAGCAAAGGGAAGGCCAAAAATGGCAAGGGTCAGTCATTTAAAGGGAAGAAGAAGAACTTAACCAAGGACAAGGTGTACAAAGTTAAGAAAGTGCGGGTATTAGGTCAAGAAGTACCGAAGGTACACCAGTGCGGTCTTGCCATTATAGATGAGTCACCTAGGGAGGTGACTGATGGACCCAAAATGACTGTCACGAATGTGGGTCTCAAATTTAGATATTTATAAAGTGCTGGAAACCCTTTTTGCAATCAAAGAAGAAAAGCGTAATAAAGGGGCCACAGGTCGTATTTTTCCAAGGGCTAGTTCAAGTTGTGTGATTCAAACTTGCGTTTATGTGTCGTCGATGTTTTTGGGTTTCAAATAAAATCTGGGATTTGCTTGCAAATAAAAAATAACAATGCAATGAGAAGGAAATGAAGGCAAGAAAATGTAAGAACTTGGCTAAGTGAGCTAAACAAAGTGTAAGGCAACTAATGACATCAAGCAATTGGAAAACCTAAGCAATCAAAGGACTTAACCAAATATTAAGCAGAAGAATTAAAACGAGGCTGAAATTCTCAATTGATACTAATGCGAAAGCATATCTTGATACAAAGTGGGAAATTTGGAAACAAATCTTGATACTAAGGGAAAAAGAAGTTCAAGTGCCAAAAAGAACTAATGCTAAGTGCCAAACTAATTCTAATGATTCAGAATTGAAACTACTTAGTAGGCACGGAAAGCTCAACTATAAATGCAATAAATTTCAGGGATAAATGCAGAGATTCAGAGCCTAGAACGAACTGGCCAAAACAGGAACAAGTGTTGCAAAAACTTGCCAACACGAACTGCAAAATTTCGGAAATGGAAAAACATGAATTAAACTGCTAACTAATTTCAAAATTAATTCAACAGCTAAGGTGGAACAAGTGGCAGCAAGTAAGTGCAGGATCCGGTGCAGAATCAAGCTTTAGTGGATCAGAAATTCAGAAACAAGCATGCTGTGCAGAAATGGACATCATTTACAGAATTGGATGACAGATCTCACTAAATGGAGTGCAGAAATGTATCACAATGCTAATACTGAAACTATTAATTGCATACTAAATTTGAATCACTGATCTAAGTGCAACAAAGCTTCAAAAGGAGCTAAGGCTACTTGGCACGAAATGCAAAAACTAAGACTGACAAAAACTACAGGTTTTGAAAATGATACACAGCATGTACACAACTGCGGAAATGAAACACACTTCAGAATTGATTCAATGTAAAGAAAACAGATCTAAGTGCAATTACTCACTTACAACTAGCTTAAATTCCAGGAATTAAGCTGGAAACAAACTGAAATTGAGATAGCAACAGAATTCAGAAACTACAACAGATTGCACAAGAAAAATTACTGATACTTAGCTCCAAGATTGATACGCAAGAAGCAAATTCAAGGAACAAACTGAAATTGAAACAAATGTTAACTAAACGAATTGTCTAACTGCTAACTTCGAAGAATTAAATCTAATCACAGCAGAACAGTTCGGAAAAGGAAATTACAGCTACTGATACGAAACAGAACAGAAATTACAGCAGTGATTGAAATTACAACTAAAACTCAAAGAAATGCCATAAAACTAAATCTCGACCATTCCTTGTATCAAGACCACCTTGTTCGTCACGCAAGGGCAAGCCAAGAACCCTTAAACTCGCAAATCGCTGGGAATTAGCTCCAATTTCAGATCTGATCACAGAATCGCACACAGCTGCATATCAGTGATTAATCCTCCATAGAAACCTCCTCCGAGGATCCAGATCTTACTCCAAAGTGTTGATCGAGTTGGCCACGCCTTCACTGAAGAAAATCGTCGAAGAAATGAAGTAAAATCGGAGAAGAACGAAGAAGAACGAAGCTGAGCTGCGAAGATGCGACCCCGAGATCTGCCGAGGGAATTCCCATTTAAACTTAAACCATTTAATTTGGACGGCTAAGATTAATCCCGCTTCATCCAACGGTGGATCTTTGTCCGATTTGATTCAAAATTTCCAGATCTCGATCAGAGGTCAAGATCAACCTCGTGGTAGCTCGGATCTGCCAGATCTCCAACGGATGGCTCAGATCAAACTGATATTTGAATGGGTGGTCTAGATCTCTCTGAATGTGATCCAACGGCTAGATGATCTCCGATTAAGTTGAAACTCTCAGATCTTGATCTGATCACTTGATTAGACTTAACCCCATCTCGGATTGATCAAAAGTTCTCAGATGGTCTAGATCTAACCGTTCTTGCATCGGACGGTCCAAATGAATTGGAGCTTGATTACTTGATCTAGTCCACTTTTGACTCGACTTTGACCCAACATGACCTAGGTCCATAATCCTTCCAAGCCTACAAAAGTAGATCAAAAATTTAGTGACAAAACAACCCAAATATAGCAAGATTTACAATTAGGTCCAAAAAGGGTGTAAATCCTAAAACCTAGGCCAAATCCACAATTACACAAGTAAAATATAGGTCAAACACGGATTTAAACATATAAAATGATCAACAAAATGTCACTTATCAGTGACTAAGGCTAAGAGCTCAAGGGGGAGCTCTAGGAGTCAAGATGGGGTCTATGGTCATTGGATATCAGGAGAATTTCTCCAGAGAGACTAGATGGGCTATGGAATGTGCCAAAGGGTTTGGAGACAAATTTGAGTCTTAATCCTAGGGATTTGACACATCAAAAGTAAGGTTCATGCATTAAATTATGACAATGGAACCATATTGCATGAAAATTGGTTCTCAATGTGTAAATGTCACATAAATCAATGCTAAGGATCCATTGTGGTTGGGTATGAGAAGATACATCAAGAGATCAAAACTAGGACTTTAGGTCAAGGTTCAATTGAAGTATTTATATAGTTTTGAGTTTTGTGTCAATTATACGAATGGTAATAGATACATGTGTGAATGTATTTTTTCCAAGTAGACACGGGCACCATAAACCTCTCCACAAAATTTGAAAATTTTTGGAGATTTGTGAAATTTCTGGTGCATTTCTGAAGTTGGGTCAGAAATGCTGAAAATATAGGGTACCAGTCGACTGATGCAGAGGGCAGTCGACTGGTACAATTCAATCCATGAACTAAGGTTTTCTATGCAATAGTTGACTGATCTATTGATGCAGTCTGACCATGATTGTTGTTTTGGTGTTGACACCGATTTTAGTTTAGGTTGATGATTATGATTATGATTAAGTCCTGGTCGTGGACTAGACATACCTTGTGGGAAAATCCTAACCTGGAGGGTTAGGTGTGGAAAAGTTCTAGCTTGGAGGGCTAGGTGAGGAAAAGCCCTAACCTGGAGGGTTAGGCGTAAAAAGTCCTAGCTTGGAGGGCTAGGTGTGGAAAAGTCCTAACCTGGAGGTTAGGTGTGAAAAGTCCTAGCTTGGAGGGCTAGGTGTTAAAAAGTCATAACCTGGAGGGTTAGGTGTGAAAAGTCCTAGCTTGGAGGGCTAGATTTTAAAAAGTCCTAACCTGGAGGGTTAGGTGTGAAAAGTCCTAGCTTGGTGGGCTAGGTTGATGAAATCCTGGCTCGGAGGGTCAGGTCCTAGCCTGGAGGGCTAGGTTGGATGAAATCCCGGTGAGTGAAGCCGGGTCCCGATGAGTGAAGCCGGGTGACTGAAACCCTGGTGAGTGAAGCCAGGTCCTAGCTTAGAGGGCTAGGTTGAAGTCCTAGTGAGTGAAGCTGGGCATGGCTCGAGTCAGAGATGGGCCGGAGGCTTGTTCTCGTGACTTAGAGGAGATTTGACCTTGCCTGGATTGGTCTGGTGACCGATCAGGGAAGTTGGCACGGTGTTCCCTCGTGGATCAGTCTGGTGACCGATCCAGCGATGACTGATCGGTCTGGTGACCGATCAGGGAGCATACAGTGAGGCTGGAACCTATTGCTCGGCTCCTGATCAGTCTGGTGACCAATCAGGGAGTGTGCAGTTCACTCACTGCTCGGTACCTGATCGGTCTGGTGACCGATTAGGGAGCACACAATGAGTTGAGTTCCCCTGCTGCTCTGCTCCTGATTGGTCCGGTGACCGATCAGGGAGCTTCCAGTAGGTTTTGGGAACCTTACTGATCTTCTCCTAATCGGTCTGGTGATCGATCTGGAACACTGTTCAGACTGTTCTGGTGAACGATCAAGTGTCGCGGACTCCGTCTTATAACCGATCAGGCTGCAGCCTGATCGGTCAGGGAGCTTCCTGATCGGTCTGGTGACCGATCAGGTCACAGCTTGATCGGTCTGGTGACCGATCAAGTCACAACCTGATCGGTCTGGTGACCGATCAGGCTCATGTGGCCAGAAAAGCTGGGAGTCCCAGCAAAGCGGTGGATTGGTCCGGTGACCGATCCACGACCCCTGGATCAGTCCGGTGACCGATCACTTTAATTCAAACGCGCCGTCAGACGCTCTGATCGCGTCTGATCACGCCTGCTTTCACTGATACGCTACTGATGTCACTTTGATCTTCTCTGCTATTACTGATACTAGTTTGATTTTATTTGCTAAACCTCTGATTGAGTGTGTAGGTGACAGGGATGACTTCAAACATTGAAGGATGGTCAACTGAGTTCTTTCCGTGTATCAGTTTTGGCTGTTTCTACGTCTCAGGTTGCAACGGCTGCTGGAGCTGCTGACTGGGCTCGGCTGAGGGAAGCTCAGGGGTCCAGGAGAGGTCAGAGTTGCTAGGCAGTTGCAGTGAAGCAGCTGGTAAGCTGCAGTGGAGCGTCTGGTGGCTGGCGATGTGAGCTGTAGAGGCCAGATGCTTAAAATGTTGGGACCGGGTGCATGTCGACAAGGATACGGGTTCGTAAAATTTTAAATTTTTACGTGCAGTGGAAGAATTAGCATAAAATAATTTCTTAAATTATTTTAACCACGTATCTAGCATGCAACCTTATGGTGTGTGGACATAATCATAAATTAAAACTTTGCGGAAAAAGTAAACTAATTTACTAAGTACCTCGCGTAACTCGAAGTAAGGGACGAGATCCAACCGTAGCGTCCCTTGGAAGCTCCGCCTCTATTCGCGTCCACGCCGAGTTCTCTTCGAGATGACTTCGCAAATTACGAGTTTTGTGCCGACGAGAACTACTAGATTCTCTATTGGTACAACTAGAAGATCAAAAGAAAAATAGGAAACTAACCACCAAGAATCGGAATCCATATTCCGGGAAGGGAAGGAAGGAGATGCTATCCGCTTCTTCTTCTTCGGGGTCTTCTTGGTGGAAGAAGCTCACACCCACCTTGGGAGTTGCGCCGGCCCTAGGGGAGGAGAGAGAAAGAGCCGGCCCTAGAGAGAGAGGCGCCGGCCCTAGAGAGAGAGAGCAACAATCTCTTGATTAATTGATTGGAATTAAGGGCTTGCCTTTGGTTCCTTTATATAGTTGCTTCTCCCTTGCCAAGTCTCCTCTTTAACGGAATTTTTCATAAGAAATTTATCCTATAAATTCTCTTATTAATTATTCCGTTTAAGCCAAGTTTTATTATAACTAACTTTATAATAAAACAAATACTTTCTCTTCTTTTATTATGGAATAAATTTTATAAGAAATTTATAAACTTTCTTATTATGGAAAAATCAATTCATAATTGAGTTTGTAAAATTAAAATAAACCATTCCATGGATCATTTTAATTTTCATAAAAAGAATAAATTTCTATAAATTTATTTATATAAATTTCTATATAAAAATTTATTTATCGATATAAAATAAATCCCTCTCTCTTTTTAATTATGGAATAAAATTTGTATAAAATTTTCTTATCATGGAAAAATCAATTCATAATTGATTTTATAAATTAAAATTAAACCAATTCATGGTTCATTTTAATTTCCATAAAAAGAATAAATTTCTACAAATTTCTTTATAAATCTCTTTATATAAATTTCTTTATATATCAATTTATTTATCCATAATTTTATAAAACAAATCACGCTAGATTTATTTTATTAATTAAACCAAATAAATTGGTTTATCCCCTTTATTGTGGCCGGCCAAACCAAAGGGGTTTGGCACCCTCTTTGGCCGGCCAAACCGGGCCGAACCGATCGCGAATTAAACTCATTTAATTCGCCCGATAAGCCTTCAAAAGACTTACCATTTTAAGCTTCCATTGCGCCTCTGATTAATTCAGATTCGACTTATTTCTCTTGATTGGAAAATCTAATTTTCAACTCGTTTTAAATCCCTCGGATTACTCGTAGTGCGTGTGACTAAATAGGCTTTCGATTTATGTTGGCCGTCTATAATCAACTAATTATAGAACGATCATGAGTGGCACCTAGTAGTACATCATGACCCCCAATTAATCGAAGGATCAACGGTTGACCTCAGAGAGAATTCTGAAACCCTTCAGCAGCTCTAATGAATCGTGCCTCATTTCCTTCACCATCTTATACCCACTTGGTTCAGGACATGGTCTGTTTGTGTCAGTCCCCACTAGACTGACTACGTCACACCTAGCCCAAGTAGTATCTTTCTCGTCCTTTGGATTTCTAATTACTCTCATGTATTTTAGAGACTCGCACTCTAAACATGATATTCTCTGGCCAGAGGCTTTGACTAACAATCCGACGATAGGCCTGGGTATACATCTCCTCGCAAGGAGTGGTGAATCCTTTGTAGGCTGTTCAAACATCTTCGGGCACTTCGGCTTATACCCAATCATCCTGGGTCCACACCTCCTTGGAGATGCTTGCTTAAGATGTTAAAGTATAAGTCTCCATGTCCAAGATGACTTGAACACCGCAAGTCAAAGGAACATCGCACTTAAGCCGCAGTAAGAACTTCATTGACATTTCTATATAGATTCCATATGATGTTTTACAGCTAGTCACTCCAATGAACTAGTTCCCTTAACTAGCATCCATATTTATCTCCGGACATCCCAATGTCACCAGCCAGTGAGAATCAGCTGATTACAGAATAACCCATGCTAGTCTCAACAGAATTGATAGTGTCCGTATTTATCAATTCATCGACTAGGGATATTTTCAATACTTCTCATTTGCGTATTTAGAGATAATCACTAGTTGTGATCGCATCACAAATTCTCTTATGCTGTGAGTTGTATTGCGGACATTCAGTAGATGAGTTTAAGATCCCAATCAAATACACAAGAATGTATACTCAAATAGTGAATTATCATTTATTAAAATAAATATTTTACAATCATAAGGCGATTGCCTTAGGACACTTCTCTCATATCACTAACAATCTCCCACTTGGCCTAATGCTAATCGCTATGGTATCCAATACCACAGGCTCTAACATGACCCTCAAACTTGCTCTAAGGTAAGGCCTTAGTTAAAGGATCCGCTAAATTCCTTTCAGTGGGAATTTTCTCAATTTGTATGTCATTCCTACTTATAATCTCTCTGATCAGATGATAGCGGCGAAGCACGTGTTTGGATCGCTGATGAGACCTTGGTTCCTTTTCTTGTGCAATAGCTCCATTGTTGTCGCAGTAAACCGGCACTGCTTCATCAATGGTTGGAACCACACCAAGTTCGGATACGAACTTCTTGATCCAGACTGCTTCCTTTGCTGCTTCCGAAGCTGCGATATATTCCGCTTCCGTGGTAGAATCCGCTACCGTGTCTTGTTTGGAACTTTTCCAACTTATTCCACCTCCATTCAAAGTAAATACATATCCAGACTGAGATTTGGAGTCATCCTTATCTGTCTGGAAACTGGCATCTGTATACCCACGTATTACCATATCTCCTTCTCCATATATTAGGAACACATCCTTAGTTCTTCTTAAGTACTTAAGGATTGTCTTAATAGCCGCCCAATGATCCATTCCTGGATCCGACTGGTATCTTCTTCTGACGCTCAAAGCATACGATACATCGGGCCTAGTACACAACATAGCATACATGATAGATCCTATCGCGGATGCATAGGGAATCTTGTTCATGCAAATCCTCTCGTCTTCTGTGCGCGGACACATAGACTTTGAAAGGTTGATCCCATGCCTGATGGGAAGGTAACCTTTCTTGGATTCCGACATGCTAAACCTTTTTAGCACTCGGTCTATATATGTAGACTGCGAAAGACCAAGCAACCGTTTTGATCTATCTCTATAGATTCTAATCCCAAGGATATAGGTTGCTTCTCCCAGGTCTTTCATGGAGAAAGTTTTGGACAACCAAATTTTAACTGTCTATAAGACTGATATATCGTTTCCTATAAGTAATATGTCATCGACATATAATACTAGGAATACGACTACACTCCCACTAACCTTCTTGTACACACAAGGTTCGTCTGGATTTTGTGAGAAATCAAACTTTTTGATTGTCTCATCAAAACGGATATTCCAGTTCCTAGATGCTTGCTTCAGTCCATATATGGATCGTCGAAGCTTGAATACTTTGGTTTTATCAACCGATGTGAAACCTTCAGGTTGTATCATGTAGACATCCTCAAGCAGGTTTCCATTAAGGAAAGTTGTTTTCACATCCATTTGCCATATCTCATAATCATAATGAGCTGCTATGGCTAGGAGCATCCGAATGGATTTAAGCATAGCTACTGGTGAATAGGTTTCGTCATAATCAATTCCTTGTTTCTGACGATATCCTTTTGCCACTAATCTAGCCTTAAAGGTAACATCATTACCTTCCATGTCGATTTTCTTCTTGAAAACCCACTTGCACCCTATGGGCTTAATCCCTTCAGGTGGGTTAACCAAGTCCCATACTTGGTTTTCGTACATGGAATCCATTTCCGACTTCATGGCTTCAAGCCATTTGTCCCTTTCTGAATTTTTCAGAATATCTTCATAACTGATAGGTTCATCGTCGTTCGATTCACTTATGAGAAATCCATATCTCTCTGGAATATTCCGTGTCCTATCAGATCTACGAAGAGGTGGTGTAGTTTTAGGTTCAACTGATAGCTTATCATTATGAGTTATTGGCTGTGGGTCTAGACTAGGTGTCTCTGTTATGTCTATTGGAGTTTCTTGAACTTCATCAAGTTCAATGTCACTCCCACTGTTTTCTTGTAAAAGAAATTCTTTTTCTAGAAATACAGCATGCCTTGAAACAAACACCTTTTGTTCCAAGGGATGATAGAATTGGTAACCCTTCGTTTCCTTAGGGTATCTAATAAATAGACATTTATCAGACTTAGCATCCAATTTGTCTGATACAATCCGCTTCACATAAGTAGGACAACCCCATATCTTAAGGTGAGTTAAGTGGGGTTTCTTACTATTCCATATCTCATATGGAGTAGTAGAGACTACCTTGGTCGGGACTCTGTTTAGCAAGTAAACAGCTGTCTTAAGTGCATAGCCCCAAAAGGATTTTGGAAGAGTTGCATGATTCATCATTGACCTAACCATGTCCATCAAGGTTCGGTTGCGCCTCTCAGATACACCATTATGCTGTGGTGTATACGGCGGAGTCCATTGGGACAATATCCCATTGTCCCTAAGATAATCTTGAAACTCTTGACTTAAGTATTCACCACTCCGATCGGTCGAAGTATTTTAATACTTTTGCTAAGCTGTTTCTCTACTTCATTTCTGAACTCTTTGAATTTCTCAAAAGCTTCAGATTTGTGTTTCATCAAGAACACATACCCGAATCGTGAGTGATCATCGATAAAGGTGATGAAGTAGCTATAGCCTCCTTATGCAGGAGTTGACATTGGTCCACATACATCAGTATGTATTAAACCAAGCAATTTTCCCACTGGATTACCTTTTCCGGAAAAGGGTAATTTGGTCATCTTGCCTTTTAAGCATGATTCGTATGTATCAAATGAATCGGGTTCAAATGATTCCAAAATTTCACATCGGTGTAATTTGGTCATGCGTTTCTTACTTACATGGCCAAGACGATAATGCCACGTGTAGGAGTCTATTCGATTATCTATTCTAGCACGTTTGTTACTAACTTCGATATTGAAAACGTCACCGGATAAATCTAACATGTAGATACCATTGCACAAAGTTCCATTCCCATAAAGAACGCCATTTAAAGTTATGTAACAACAATTGTTACTAAAAGTTAAATGATAACCCTTTTCATTCAAACATGAAATAGATACAATGTTCTTTATTAACGAAGGAACGAAATAACAATTATCCAATTCTAAGACACGTCCAGTCGGGAGCTTTAGCAAATATGTTCCGATGGCAACAGCGGCAATCTTTGCTCCATTTCCAACTCGCAAATCCGCTTCTCCCTTGACGAGTCTTCTTCTATTCCTTAGCCCCTGTATGTCATTACATATATGTGAGCTACACCCAGTATCAAGTACCCATGTGTTTGAGGAAATAGAGTGACATTCAATAACGAAGATACTTGAAGAGGATGGGGCATCGGATGCCTTCTCTTTCAAGGACTCAAGATAAACCTTGTAGTTTCTTCGCTAGTGACCCTCCTTGCCACAATGATGGCAAGTTCCTTTTGGTTTCTTTTCAGTCTTTTTGGCCTTTTTCTTCTTTCCCTTATTCTGTTCTTTGGCCTTCCTCTTAGAACCTTTCTTCGAGGAACCAACTAACAGTACCGTCTTTTGATCCTGCTTCACAGAAGGCTCTACAGTCTTCAGCAGGTTAAGCAACTCAGGAAACTGGTCTGGAGTTGCATTTTCAGGAGGACGGTTGGGAAGTTGTTCTTCAAGGACATAAGCAAGCTTCTCTCCCTCGAGGACTATCCTCAGGTTTCGAAGCCAGTACATGAAGTTTGGCCCAGTTAGTTTATTGGTGTCCGAAATGGAACGCAAATTCAGAGAAGACATGATCGAGTGATTATCCTAGAAATACAAATTGAGCTTATGTGAGAAGAATGATTAAAGAATGTATCAACATACATTAATAAAATCCTATTTATTTTTTAAATTGAATAACCCTTTTTATCAATTCGGGAGATCGTAGGAACATCTCCAAATAGGTTGATATCCAACCATAGATAAGAACAACCATGGCTGTGGCCATCAAGTTTTTCTTAGCTATGAAGGTAGGTAACTATACTGATTACATATCACATATATGTAACTATCACATTATGCTATCAACTAATTGAATGTTTGCATAAAACATTGGGTTGTTAACTCATTAACAAGTATGCAACAATATACATAGCACCCAACTGCACCTCTCTTTACATCGACCTTGGCTGTGGCACAACAAATCGATGCTCCAAGCTTAAGGCTGACCCATTAATCAAGAAATAGTTTTAATATGGTTGGAGCTCATTCAACCGCTTAGTCAGGCTTGGATGTGTCCAACAACCAAAACTAATGATTGACCTCTGACTCCAACTATATTATTCATAAACTAATTCCATGGTTTGAACATGTTGAGGTTCAAGTCGGGCATGGATGTGTCCATCAACCCAAACGAGAAACAAAACTCCGATTCTAACCATATTAATGGAAGGTGTTGGCCTTAATATTTTGTAAGGGGTTTTGAGTCTCATCCTTTCTTTTCTAAGCACATTCATGACATAGAATTATGTCATGACTAATGATTTCCTTAATAAAATATGTATATGACTTAAGTTATCAAGTCTCATTAATTGAATTAGGAACCGGATTTCCTAATTCCAATTTCATACTTAATTAAAGGACTTGTTTTGGGAAATAATTTCTTAAATTGTCATAATTAATTTCGGAAATAATATGTTCAAGACTTTGATTTCTCTAAATCAAATCTTATTAAATTAAGAGACAAATCCCTTAATTTCTATTGCTCTGTAATCTGAGCTTGCATTTGAGCAATGACTGCCATCAGGTTTGGCTGTTCTGTGCTAGGCTCATTGTTATCTTGAATTGGAGTGCTGTTCCTTGCATTAGGAGCTCGGCCTCTTCTTGCCATCTAATAATGCATAAGGGAACAAGAAATCACTACTACATCTCTAGGTATAGACTTGTCTTCTTACTTAGTAACCTAATATCCATTCTAGGGATTAAACATGATTCCGTGATACTAAGGTATTAAACATGCTTCCTTGTTCTATACACATATGAGTAAGTACTTAAGCATTTCTCTATACTGCAATTAAATAAAGGAGCAATAGAAAAACTGAAAATTAAAACTTTCTTACTTGAAGACGGCAAGGTTGATGCTGATGTGTGTGTGATGCTGGAGAATGGGAACTGCTCTGATACTAACTGTAGCACCCGCCTTCTCTACCTTAGACGGACCGTTACTTGTCTACTTCTTGACTCTAATGCACGACTAAAGATGCGGAACTTTCTTACTCTTTTTTTTATTTGTATTTAAATCTATCTAAAAATGATATTCTAACTTTAATAGTCATGCATTTAAACTCATCACACAAGGCTCTATAATATTGCTAAAGCATTATGGAATATGAATGCAACTTTTCTAAGCATATCTAACAACATCTTGGCACATGCATCAAATAGATAGAATGTAAATCTTACTTTTCTACCGAATTTACAAGTAATTTTAAGCACAATTAGGACTTAGTCCAAAAGGGAATAATAAGCTCAAGAATAAGTCTAAAATTCAATGTATCAACATGCTAAGCTACTCATGCCCTTGCTCATCTAGTGCATTCACAAAAGTATGCATACTAATTGAAATGACATGGGATCTTCATTCTACAAAATTGAGCATGTAAAACTATCCAAAGCATAAATGTTTAATAAACTCCATAACACAATAACTTGGTATTTGGAAATCTTAAACATTGCATTTCAAATAAGTTAAACTGTCTCGTCCCAAGGACCTCTCCAAGGTCAGCCACCACACACACGTTACTTAGCACCGCCTTGTCGCCTTCCTTTAGAATTGTTTACCTTTATCCTTACCTGCAGCAAGAGGAAATGCAACTAATAAGCATAAAGCTTAGCAAGTACTATCTAGCTCACAAAACATCGAAATGTGCAAGCATGCTTTTTAAACAATGTGAAATCACATGAGATACTTTTATGCTTAAAAGAAACACTGAAACATGTATAACTCAAAACATGCATACTCAAGCATTAATACATCTTAGCTCACTTTTTCTTGACTTAGCTCGAAACATTAGCAATTCTTTAATTTTAAATCTTTCTTTAACTTTTAGAAAATTCTGCTAAAGCATATACTTGAAAATAATACTCACTTGGATCCATTTAAGACGTAAGTACCATCTTATGCGCGTTCCCTAAAAGGTTGGGGTAGCGAGCCACCAATCCTAATAGAGCAGACCTTGGTCTACCAGGGCCAAGACCTTGGAATTGGACAGCTGGATTTCTTTAACGACGCCCTTGGACGCCAGGTACTGGCCTTAGAAAATAAAATACTTACTTTTTCTTATTTTGAATGCTTTGGCATTTTAACGAGCACCTTGTGTGCCCAAATCCCTAAGTCTTGACTTTTGAGGATTTCTTAAGGCCTTGGCCTTTTCTTTTCTTGTCTTTATCTTATCTTTTCTTTTCTCATAACTTTTCTTAGCCCCTAACCTCATATAGGGTACTTAATCAAACTTATACAAGCATGGATTAAACTAGAGTTACATGCAAAATCATAAACTAAAGGAAAACTTGCATTTTTAACTTTCTAACGGGAAAAACTTGCGGAAAACCGCCTCTTACTGCAGGTGAGCAGTACTTACCTTGATTTCTTGGACATACAATCGAAATTAGACGACTAGGGCTCGGGTGAAACTTGAGATCTCTACGAACCGTCCGCGCCTACGTGTTCTTCTCGTCGAGACGAGCGAAACGCCCCGACCCCCTTGAGATTCCCTTAGCCGGCGCCCCTTAGGAGAGGAGAGGAGGAAAGAAAACCTAGGTTCCCTTTTGTTTTCGCCGCCCCTCCCTCGCCCCCTTCTCGCACGCAGCCAAAAATTCTCCTCCAAGGGTTTCACGCGACTTAAGCGGGGTTTAAATACCTCTTCATGAAAAAAAACGTAACTACTCTATAAAATTATTTCTCTCCATCTTTTGTTGTGCTTGATACTCTAGCCCAGCCGGTCACTCGCGCGCCCTTAAGGGCTTGCTCCTCCTGTGGTCGCGAGTTCGAACCCCCTGCTGCCCTTTAAAGTTTTTCTTTTTTTAAAAATACTAAACGGACTCGGAAAATTCCATAAAAATATTCTAAAAATTCCTAAAAATATCTAGAATATTTCTAAAATATTTTTAAATAGTTCTAAGGACTTTAAGGACTTGAAATGGAAATTTTGGGGCGTTACAATCCCCCATACCTTATGAAAAGTTCGTCCTCGAACTTAGAATAATTCTGGATATCTTTCTCTCATGCTGTCCTCACATTCCCAAGTAGCCTCCTCATGCTTTTGACTTTGCAGATGACCTTCACTAGTGGCACCTCTTTGTTTCTTAATCTTTTAACTGCTTTGTCCACTATCTGTGTCGGTCTACTCTCATAGCTAAGATCTTCTTGGATCTGCATTGACTGAGGCTGAATCACTTGATTGGGATCGTGAATACACTTCTTTAGTATGGAGACATGAAACGTACTGTGGATAGCTGACATATCCTCTGGCAAGTCCAGCTCATAGGCTACCTTTCCAACTCTCTTTATAATCTTGTAGGGTTCTATGTAGCGAGGACTCAGCTTGCCCTTTTTGCCAAATCTCATCACTCCCTTCATAGGGGCGACCTTGAGAAATACTGAATCTCCAACTTGGAATTCAAGTGGCCTACGGCGTGTGTCAGCATAACTTTTCTGTCTACTCTGGGCAGTCTCAATCCTCTGGCGGATCATCTGGATAGCCTGAGTGGTCTCATCTATAAGCTCAGTCTGGCTGCCTAGTCCTGACTCCATCTCTTTCTTCTCACCAGCTTCTTGCCAACATATGGGTGATCTGCATTTTCTGTCATACAATGCCTCATAAGGCGCCATCCTGATGGTGGCCTGATAGCTATTGTTGTAGGCAAACTCAGCTAAGCACAGAAATTTGCACCAACTACCTTTAAAGTCCAACGCACAAGCCTGAGCATGTCTTCTAAAATCTGATTTACTCTCTCTGTTTGTCCATCTGTCTGGGGATGGAAAGCTGT
>JAGFNQ010001518.1:101576-213074 GCA_024364735.1 Boesenbergia rotunda | reverse complement strand
CTGTCTGGAGGCATATGCTATTACTTTACCGTCTTGCATGAGGACAGCTCCAAGGCCCATCTTGGATGCATCACTGTAGATGTCAAAGGCCTTGTCACTCTCTGGAACAGTCAGGATGGGAGCACTAGTCCAATCTTTTATTCAGTTCTAGGAAGCTGTGCTCGCATTTATCTGACCACTCAAACTTCTGATTCTTTCTGGTCAGGGCTGTGAGTGGAGAGGCTATTCTGGAAAAGTCCTCCACAAATTTTCTGTAATATCTGCCAGGCCTAAGAAGCTTCTGATTTCACTGGCATTCTTGGGTCTACACCAGTTGCTGACTGCTTCTATCTGGCTGGATCAACTTGAATGCCTTCTTTGGATACAATGTGACCTAGGAAGGCCACCTGATCTAGCCAAAACTCACACTTTGAGAATTTTGCATAGAGCTTCTCCTGCTGAAGGATCTGCAGCACTATCCTCAAGTGTGTAGCATGGTCCTCTGGAGTCTGTGAGTATATGAGAATATCATCAATAAATACAATGACGAATTTATCGAGATACTCCCTGAAGATATGGTTCATCAGCTCCATGAAGACTGCTGGAGCATTGGTTACTCCGAAAGGCATCACTACAAATTCGTAGTGGTCGTATCTTGTCCTGAAGGCCGTCCTGGGGATGTCACTTTCTTTAACCTTTAGCTGATGATACCCAGAACACAGATCTATCTTCGAGAACACTGTAGTCCCTTTGAGTTGATCAAATAAATCATCTATTCTAGGAAGGGGGTACTTGTTCTTGATGGTTACCTTGTTCAGAGCTCGGTAGTCTATGCACAGACGCATAGACCCATCCTTCTTTTTGACAAAAAGTACAGGAGCTCCCCAGGGTGAATGACTCGGGCGAATGAAGCCCTTGTCTAGTAGCTCCTGGAGTTGCTCTTGTAATTCCTTCAACTCTGCTGGAGATATACGATATGGGGCCTTCGAGACCGGACCGGTGCCTGGTACTAGCTCGATCTCGAATTCCACTTCTCTGTTGGGAGGTAGTCTAGGTAGTTCTTCTGGGAATACTTCTGGATACTCACAGACTACCCGTATATCCTCCTGCTTGCGCTCTTCCTTTGCTTCTATGTCCACTATACGTGCAAGAAAACCAGCACACCCTTGTTCTAGCATCTGGTGGGATGCCAAGGCTGAGAGGAATTTCTGAGTCTTCCTCCTTGGGGCTCCTTGAAATTCGAACGGTGGTTCTCTTTCTGGACTGAAAACCACCTTCCTCCGCTGACAGTCCACTGAAGCGCTGTACTTACTGAGGAAATCTATGCCCAGTATGACGTCGAAGTCTTGCATCGCAAGGACTATTAGATCGACATATAGCTCTCGGTCTGAAATCTTGATTGACACAGCCCGGAGCCCTGGGTGGATTCCATGATTTCCCCTGAAGGGAGAGTTGTCAGGAATCTGGACTCCCAACTCTCTGCAGGCACCTGTAACTTACTAGCAAAAGGTACTGATACGAAAGAATGGGTCGCCCCAGTGTCAAACAGTGTAGTAGCTAAATGCTGAAAAAAACTATTTGACCTGTTACGACCGTGGAGGCGCTGGCAGCTTCTTCCTTCGTGGGGAAAAGACTCTGGCATTGGTTGAAACTGGTGCTGCTTCCAACCTTCCCTGACTGATCTGAGGTCCCTCCAGTATAGTAGGCATGTAATGTAACTGAGGCTTGCCTCCATACTGTACGGACTGCTGAGGAAGTACCTTAAACTTGTTTGGGCAGTCTTTGGATCTGTGTCCCTCTTGTCCACATGAGTAGCATCCAGTTACACCCAAAAGGCATGCTCCTGGATGGGTCCTCCCACACTTAGGACAAGGTGGATACCTAGCTTGCTTGTTCTCTGGGTTTCCTTTTTGGCTGCCAGGCCACTGCTTCCTTTTGTGGTTCTTGTTCTTCCAGTTCTGGTTATTTGGCTGAGGCTTCTGGCCTCCTGTTGTCTTGTTCTCAATCAGGACTGGCTTCTGCTGTGTTTGTTGTGCCTTGATGCTATTCAGATAGTGCTCTGAGATTAGAGCACTACTGACCAACTCCTCGCTGGTCTGGGGTCGGTGCGTCCCGCTGTTCACGTTGAGTGCTATTTCAGGGTTCAGCATGCGGAGCATCAGTCTGACTCGCTCCTTCTCTGTGCTGACTAGCTCTGGGCAGAGGCGAGCTAGTCTGTTGAACTTCGCGACTGCTTCTCCCACTGGTAGGTTACCTTGTCTGAACTCCATGAAGTCCTCGTAGTGCTTGTTGGTAACCCGCATGTGGAAGAACTCCTCATAGAACTCTTGCTCGAAATCTGTCCAGCTCATCTGGTTGACTATCCTCTTACTCTTGACCCGCTCCCACCACATACGAGCATCTCCAGTTAGGCAGAAGGAGGCACATTTGACCTTCTCGACTTCTAGCCAGTCAAGAAGCTCCATCGTGCTCTCTAAAGTCTTGAACCAAGCTTGAGCATCCCAGGGCTCAGTCGTGCCTGAGAAGCTTTCAGGTTTCAGCCTCTGCCACTGGACTAGGTATGCTTCTTGTCTTCGGTTCACGGAAGGGGTCTCCTGTGTGACTGGTGGAACTTCAACCACCACTGGAGTTTCCACTCCTGCTACGGGTGGTGTAGGGGGCACTGGGTGCTGATTTGCCATCAGTGTGGCAATGGTCTTCTATTGCTCTGTAATCTGAGCTTGCATTTGAGCAATGACTGCCATCAGGTTTGGCTGTTCTGTGCCAGGCTCATTGTTATCTTGAATTGGAGTGCTGTTCCTTGCATTAGGAGCTCGGCCTCTTGTTGCCATCTAATAATGCATAAGCGAACAAGAAATCACTACTACATATCAAGGTATAGACTTGTCTTCTTACTTAGTAACCTAATATCCATTCTAGGGATTAAACATGATTCCGTGATACTAAGGTATTAAACATGCTTCCTTGTTCTATGCACATATGAGTAAGTACTTAAGCATTTCTCTATACTGCAATTAAATAAAGGAGCAATAGAAAAACTGAAACTTAAAACTTTCTTACTTGAAGACGACAAGGTTGATGCTGATGTGTGTGTGATGCTGGAGAATGGGAACTGCTCTGATACCAACTGTAGCGACCCGCCTTCTCTACCTTAGACGGACCGTTACTTGTCTACTTCTTGACTCTAATGCACGACTAAAGATGCGGAACTTTCTTACTCTTTTTTTTTGTATTTAAATCTATCTAAAAATGATATTCTAACTTTAATAGTCATGCATTTAAACTCATCACACAAGGCTCTATAATATTGCTAAAGCATTATGGAATATGAATGTAACTTTTCTAAGCATATCTAACAACATCTTGGCACATGCATCAAATAGATAGAATGTAAATCTTACTTTTCTACCGAATTTACAAGCAATTTTAAGCACAATTAGGACTTAGTCCAAAAGGGAATAATAAGCTCAAGAATAAGTCTAAAATTCAATGTATCAACATGCTAAACTACTCATGCCCTTGCTTATCTAGTGCATTCACAAAAGTATGCATACTAATTGAAATGACATGGGATCTTCATTCTACAAAATTGAGCATGTAAAACTATCCAAAGCATAAATGTTTAATAAACTCCATAACACAATAACTTGGAATTTGGAAACCTTAAACATTGCATTTCAAATAAGTTAAACTGTCTCGTCCCAAGGACCTCTCCAAGGTCAGCTACCACACACACGTTACTCAGCACCGCCTTGTCGCCTTCCTTTAGAATTGTTTACCTTTATCCTTACCTGCAGCATGAGGAAATGCAACTAATAAGCATAATGCTTAGCAAGTACTATCTAGCTCACAAAACCTCGAAATGTGCAAGCATGCTTTTTAAACAATGTGAAATCACATGAGATACTTTTATGCTTAAAAGAAACACTGAAACATGTATAACTCAAAACATGCATACTCAAGCATTAATACATCTTAGCTCACTTTTTCTTGGCTTAGCTCGAAACATTAGCAATTCTTTAATTTTAAATCTTTCTTTAACTTTTAGAAAATTCTGCTAAAGCATATACTTGAAAATAATACTCACTTGGATCCACTTAAGACGTAAGTACCATCTTATGCGCGTTCCCTAAAAGGTTGGGGTAGCGAGCCACCAATCCTAATAGAGCAGACCTTGGTCTACCAGGGCCAAGACCTTGGAATTGGACACCTGGATTTCTTTAACGACGCCCTTGGACGCCAGGTACTGGCCTTAGAAAATAAAATACTTACTTTTTCTTATCTTGAATGCCTTGGCATTTTAACGAGCACCTTGTGTGCCCAAATCCCTAAGTCTTGACTTTTGAGGATTTCTTAAGGCCTTGGCCTTTTCTTTTTTTGTCTTTATCTTCTCTTTTCTTTTCTCATAACTTTTCTTAGCCCCTAACCTCATATAGGGTACTTAATCAAACTTATACAAGCATGGATTAAACTAGAGTTACATGCAAAATCATAAACTAAAGGAAAACTTGCATTTTTAACTTTCTAACGGGAAAACTTGCGGAAAACCGCCTCTTACTGCAGGTGAGTAGTACTTACCTTGATTTCTTGGACTTTCAATCGAAATTAGACGACTAGGGCTCGAGTGAAACTTGAGATCTCTACGAATCGTCCGCGCCTACGTGTTCTTCTCGTCGAGACGAGCGAAACGCCCCGACCCCCTTGAGATTCCCTTAGTCGGCGCCCCTTAGGAGAGGAGAGGAGGAAAGAAAACCTAGGTTCCCTTTTGTTTTCGCCGCCCCTCCCTCGCCCCCTTCTCGCACGCAGCCGAAAATTCTCCTCCAAGGTTTCACGCGACTTAAGCGGGGTTTAAATACCTCTTCATGAAAAAAAACGTAACTACTCTATAAAATTATTTCTCTCCATCTTTTGTTTTGCTTGATACCCTAGCCCAGCCGGTCACTCGCGCGCCCTTAAGGGCTTGCTCCTCCTGTGGTCGCGAGTTCGAACCCCCCTGCTACCCTTTAAAGTTTTACTTTTTTTAAAAATACTAAACGGACTCGAAAAATTCCATAAAAATATTCTAAAAATTCCTAAAAATATCTAGAATATTTCTAAAACATTTTTAAATAGTTCTAAGGACTTTAAGGACTTAAAATGGAAATTTTGGGGCATTACACACCTAGCCCAAGTAGTATCTTTCTCGTCGTTTGGATTTCTAATTACTCTCATGTATTTTAGAGACTCGCACTCTAAACATGATATTCTCTGGCCAGAGGCTTTGAGTAACAATCCGACGATAGGCCTGGGTATACATCTCCTCGCAAGGAGTGGTGAATCCTTTGTAGGCTGTTCAAACATCTTCGGGCACTTCGGCTTGTACCCAATCATCCTGGCTCCACACCTCCTTAGAGATGCTTGCTTAAGATGTTAAAGTATAAGTCTCCATGTCCAAGATGACTTGAACACCGCAAGTCAAAGGAACATCGCACTTAAGCCGCAGTAAGAACTTCATTGACATTTCTATATAGATTCCATATGAAGTTTTATAGCTAGTCACTCCAATGAACTAGTTCCCTTAACTAGCATCCATGTTTATCTCCGGACATCCCAATGTCACCAGCCAGTGAGAATCAGCTGATTAGAGAATAACCCATGCTAGTCTCAACAGAATTGATAGTGTCCGTATTTATCAATTCATCGACTAGGGATATTTTCAATACTTCACATTTGCGCAATTAGAGATAATCACTAGTTGTGATCCCATCACAAATTCTCTTATGCTGTGAGTTGTATTGCGGACATTCAGTAGATGAGTTTAAGATCCCAATCAAATACACAAGCATGTATACTCAAATAGTGAATTATCATTTATTAAAATAAATGTTTTACAATCATAATGCGATTGCCTTAGGACACTTCTCTCATATCACTAACATAAAAGACCTGAGAAGTGGAGAAGAGCAGGAGTTGTTGTTAGAGCTTGCAAAATTTCTTACTGCTACTACAACTCTTGTGCTCTTGCGACATCATCGATTAATCTCTGATGCATCCTCTGTTACTTGAGCATTTGGAAGAAGAATCAGGAAGCTTGGCAAGTCCATCAGCGAGAAGACACATAGAAGGGAGTTCTTGCGTGAGATCTGCGCTGGGCGGAGCTCGGTGAGAAGTTTTCTTGGATTCTTGCTGTTCTAAGTGCTTTGTAAGATCCTTCTAGTGTTTCATTGTGCTTAAAACTTTATCTCTGTTGAAAATCTGTGGAGAGGTTACTCCACCGAGAAGGAGGTTGCTTACTATCCGGATTTTTTAGGTCTTGATCTGCCGACAATCAAGGGATCGCCCACCTTACGGGCACGCCAAGGAGTAGGGGCAAGTTATCCCCGAACCTTGTAAATCCTCTTTGTTAGCGTTTGGTGGTTGTTCTTAGCTTAGGTATTAAATTCTACATACTCTGTTTTTGTTGCTTCCGTTGTGCTACTAAACGTTTAAGTGCAGAAAACATAAAAAGTGCTACGTTTCGGTGTCTGGCTACATTCACCCCCCCTCTCTATCTATCCAAGTTCCAATAAGTGGTATCAGAGCTTGGGGCTCTGTACAAGCTGATTAACAACCGAGAGTCAACAACAATGACGTTGAGAGAAGGTTTTAGCACTACCCGACCACCCTTCTTCGATGGAGCAGATTTTCAATATTGGAGATCGAAGATGGAGTACTATCTAAAGATGGATATCAACACTTGGTTCGCTGTGAAGGAGGGTTTTACCCCTCCAAAGGATGATGAAGGCAAAGAATTAGAATCATGGCATTGGACGGCTGAGCAAACCCAGAAGAGTGAAGCCGACGCGAAGGCGGTGGTGACCCTACAATGCGGCATGAACAAAGATCAACTAATCAAGGTTGGTCCATTTTCAAGTGCAAAAGATTTGTGGAACAAGCTCATTGAACTCCATGAAGGAACCCGAGATTCAAGAATAGCAAAGAGGGATTTGTTCTTCAACCAACTCCAAAACCTCTCCATGAAGGAGAGTGAGACCGTAAGTGAGCTCCACATCATATTCAAAGTGTTGATGCAGTCTTGCCCTGATTGTTGTTTTGGTGTTGACATCGATTTTAGTTTAGGTGGATGATTATTGATTATGATTAAGTCCTGATCGGGGATCAGGCATGGCATGAATTATGATTAAGTCCTGATCGCGGATCAGGCATGGTATGGAAAATCCTAGTCTAGAGGGCTAGGTGTTGGAAAATCCTAACCTGGATGGTTAGGTGTGAAAAATCATAGCTTGGAGGGCTAGGTGTTGGAAAAGTCCTAATTCGGAAGGGTTGGGTGAAAAGTCCTAGCTTAGAGGGCTAGGTGAAAAGTCCTAACTTGGAGGGTTAGGTGCAAATTCCCATCCTGGAGAATTAGGTGAAAAAGTCCTGGCTTGGAGGGTCAGGTGCCTAGCTTGGAGGGTAGGTTGGATGATGTTCTAACTCGGAAGGGTTGGGTGAAAAGTCCTAGCTTGGAGGGCTAGGTGAAAAGTCCTAGCTTGGAGGGCTATGTGAAAAGTCCTAACTTGGAGGGTTAGGTGAAAATTCCCAACTTTGAGAGTTAGATGGAAAAATCCATAGCTTAGAGGGCTAGGTTTGAGTCCCTGGATCGGTCTGGTGACCGATCAGGGACATTGGCACGCTGCTCCTTCGTGGATCGGTCTGGAGACCGATCCAGCGATGTCTAATCGGACTGGTGACCGATCAGGGAGTGCACAGTGAGGTTGGGAATCTACTGTGTGGCTCCTGATCGGACCGGTGACCGATCAGGGAGCAGGCTGCTTCCTTGCTGCCTTGCTCCTGATCGGACTGGTGCCCGATCAGGGAGTGGACGGTGAGTGAGTTCCCTTGCGGATTAGACCCTGGATCGGTCCGATGACCGATCAGGGAGTTTGGATCTGATTAAAAAATCACTGTTCATCTGTCCTGATCGGTCTGGTGACCGATCAGGCTTCACTCTGATCGGTTTGGTGACCGATCAGGCATCACTCTGATCGGTCTGGTGACCGATCAGGCTTCACTTTGATCGGTCGGGTGATCGATCAGGCGTGTATAGCCGCGAGAGCTGGGAATCCCAGCGAAGCTGTCGATCGCTCTGGTGACCGACCCACAAGCCCTGGATCGGTCCGGTGACCGATCACTTTAATTCAAATTACGCTGTCAGACGCGGTCAGAGCGTCTGATCGTATCCGATTCGCTGCTGTTTGCTTCTGATATTTGATTTACTGTGTGATTTACTGCTCTAACAGTCTGATTAAGCTGCAGGTGACAGGGGAGGATTCAAACACTCAAGGAGAGGTCAATGGAGGCTTTCCTTGGAGCAGGTTTGTCCGATTCTCCATTTTCGGTTGCGGTTGCAACGGCCGAGCTGCAGACTGGAGCCGAGACTGGGGCTTGGCTGAGGGGATCTCAGGAAGACCAGAGAGGGCTCAGTGCTAGCTGGCATTGGCAGTGAGGTAGCTGGAGGCTACGGAGGATGTTGTGACTTGATGCTGTATAGAGAATCAAAAGGGCGGAAGTTGGCTTCGTGGAAGCAGAGTTATGAAACTAGTGTTCTTGCCGCGCCTTGTGTTCTCCACAACAAGCTTGCTGTGTTCTTGAAGTTTTCATCACTTTGAGCAAGCGATCGAGAAGCAATCATTCATTACATGAGCGCTTGAAGGAGAGAACAAGGAGCTTGGAGTCCGACAGTGGGAAGACACGAAGAAGGGTTCTTGCGTGAGATCGCCATTGGGTGGAGCTCAGGGAAGCATGTTGTGTTCTTGTCCTTGCTAAGTGTTTGATTAAGATCCTTCTTGTTGTTTCTTTGTGCTTAAACTTTATCTGTGATTGAAACGCTGTGGAGAGATTTCTCCACCGAGAAGGAGGTTGCGTTATATCCGGTGAAAACTGGGGCTTGATCTGCCGACGATCAAGGGATCGCTCACCTTAAGGGCACGCCAAGGAGTAGGGGCAAGTTATCCTCGAACCTTGTAAACCCTCTTGTTAGCGATCTTGGCAGTTGTCTCTGTTTGCGTTCATTTCTGTTCTAGTTTACTGCACTGCTTCATTTTCCTTTGTTTCTTCCGCTGTGCTACTGATAAGTTGAGTGCAGGAAACTTGTTAAGTGTTAGAAAAAGTGATTGGCTATATTCACCCCCCTCTCTAGCCATCTCGTTTTCAACAAGTGGTATCAGAGCTTGGGGCTCTGTTTACGGCTTAACATCCAAGAGTTATCAACAAGATGGCTTTGAGAGAAGGCTTCTCCACCACCCGACCTCCATTCTTTGACGTCGCCGACTTTCAATATTAGAGATTAAAGATGGAATACTATTTGAAGATGGATATCCACACTTGGTTCGCGGTGAAGGAGGGATTCATCCCTCCTAAGGATGACGAAGGCAAAGAGCTTGAGTTGTGGAGGTGGACTGCTGAACAAACTCGGAAGAGTGAAGCCGACGCGAAGGCGGTTGTCACTCTACAATGTGGCATGAACAAAGACCAACTCATCAAGGTTGGTCCTTTCACAAGTGCGAAGGACTTGTGGAACAAACTCATTGAGCTTCACGAAGGCACCCGAGACTCTAGAATCGCAAAGAGGGATTTGTTCCTCAATCAACTTCGAAATCTCTCCATGAAGGAGAATGAGTCGGTAAGTGAGCTTCATAGCCGGTTCAAGGAAGTCCTCAATGGGCTTCATTCAATTGATGAAAAGGTCGAGAACCGCGACCTTGTGAGGTATGTCTTGAAAGCATTTCCAAGGAATGCTTTGTGGTCATCCATGGTGGATGCCTACAAAGTATCCAAGGATCTATCTATTGTAAAGTTAGATGACTTATTTTGTGAGATGGAATTGCATGAGATGGCTAACAAAAGCCCCAAGGAGAAGGGGATTGCCTTAGTTGCAGGGGACCGAACCAACAAGAAGAAGAAGGAGAAGAAGAAGGAGAAGGAGGTCTCCTCATCTTCATCCTCTTCCGAATCCGTGTCGATTCCGAGGAAGATGGTAGCGGCTCTTCTTCCTCCGAGATGGCAAACATTGTGAGGAGGATGATGCGAAGGGATCGATGTTTCAAAAGTAGAGGTAACACTAGTGAATCTAAACTTGATAAGAATAATGCATCTTGCTTTGAGTGTGGTAGGAAAGGGCATTTCAAGAATGAATGTCCAAAGCTTACGAAGAAGGAGGAGAAATCCAAATGGAAAGAAGAGAAATCCAAGAAGAAGAAGAAAGCTTTGAAGGCCACTTAGGATGAGTCATCCTCTAGCTCATCCGATGAAGAAAAGGAGGAGAAAAGCACAAGGAACGTGGCACTCATGGCTCTTGGAGAGGAAAGCAGTGATGAATCTTCAAGCTCCTCAAACGCGGCTTCATCATCTTCGAATGATGAAGAGGTAACTTCTCCCGAGCTTGAAAAATATTATAGAGCAATTGCATGCTTAACTAATATGTTGAAAAAGTCAAAGAATAAGGTTAAGGCATTGCAATTAGAAATTGATCAATTAAAAGCTTCTAGGGATGATAACATTGATGATTTGCATGTTGAACTATTAGAAGACGAAATTAAATCTTTGAAACATGAGGTTGAAACGTTGAAATCCTCTAAGGTTGAGGAAGTCAATGATTTGCATGATGAATTGCTAGTAGAGGAAAACCAATCATTGAAGAGTGAAGTTGAGAAGCTCAAGAATATTCTTGGGAAATTCTCAACTAGCTCTAAGATCCTAGATATGATCCTAAATGCCCAAAGGGCGGTTTACAATAGGGCCGGTATTGGTTATCGTCCTAAGGAACCGTCATTTGTGTCTCTCATGTCTAGGACTGATATGAGACAATCTAGGACACCCAAAATCCAAAAGAAAATGGTCAAGGCATGGGTGCCTAAGTCATGTTTAGTTGATGTTTTAGGTCCCAAGGTTTGGGTACCTAAAACTTCTATTTTTCGAATTGTGTAGGTTATGATTGAGGGGGAGCATCTATCAACTTGGTTCGTTGATAGTGGATGCTCCAAACACATGACCGGGGATAGATCATTGTTTACCACACTTCACAAGAAAAGTAGAGGTAATGTATCATTTGGTAACAATGGTAGTCTTAAGGTCATAGGAATAGGAGACATTCAAATATCCGAATGTCTTAGAATCTCAAATGTCCTTCTAGTCAAGGGGATGAAATTTAATCTCTTAAGTGTCAGTCAATTGTGTGACACGGGTTACACAATTGATTTCCAACCAAGTCAATGTCTAGTTAGACAAAATGACACCTTGGACACGGTACTAGTAGGAGCAAGAGTAGACAATATTTATCAAGTATCATTTAAAAGTGCTACTAATGTTTCTGCTAAGTGTTTCATGTCAAAAGAAGAAGAGTCCACCCTTTAGCACCGGAGACTAGCACATGTTACCATGAAGAACATCCGGAAGTTGGCCAACAAGGGACTAGTCCGTGGCTTACCAAGCATCAAGTATGAGAAAGATAAACTTTGTGATGCATGTCAAATGGGTAAGCAAACAAAATCTGCACATAAAGGTAAAAGCGCTGTAAGTACTTCTACCGCTTTAGATTTACTTCATATGGATCTATTTGATTGTAGTACTATCATATCATTGAATGGAAGTAGGTATTGCTTTGTGATTATTGATGATTTCACTAGATATACATGAACTTACTTTTTAAAATATAAGGACCAAACCTTAGATGTTTTTATTTTTTTTTGTAGAAGAGTTGAAAATGAAAAATCATCAACCATTAAGACAATTAGAAGTGATCATGGAGGTGAATTTTAAAACCAAAGGTTTTTAGAATTTTGTCAAGATAGAGGTTATAAGCATGAGTTCTCTACTCCTAGAACACCACAACAAAATAGTGTTGTAGAGAGAAAGAACCGTGTTCTTCAAGAGGCTGCACGAAGCATGCTTAATCAGTACTCAATCCCGAGTTACTAATGGGTTGAAGCTGTAAATACAGCTTGCTATGTGCAAAACAGAGTCCTCATCCATAGGTTCTTAGGAAAGACTCCCAATGAGCTTTGGTTTGGAAAACCACCTACGGTTAAACACCTTAGGGTGTTTGGAAAACCACCTACGGTTAAACACCTTAGGGTGTTTGGTTGTAAGGTGTTCATTCTAAACACCAAGGACCACCTTGGAAAATTCACGGCAAAGGCTGATGAAGGGATACTAGTCGGGTATTCTCTCGTTAGCAAAGCCTCACTACTGAATTTTTGCATTCAACAACACATAATCGACAACGGTTTTTTGATAAAGTGTTGTCTTATGTCAATTTAACAACAGTTTTAGTATTAACCGTTGTTGTTGTTGGTCTGTATACGTAAAAAGACAACAGTAATAACAAAATGATGTCGTATGTATACTCAACGACAACAGTTATAAAATAACTGTTGTCTATAGGCGGGATTTACAACAACTGATGTGATAAACTATTGTCTATTATGACAATAGACAACAGTTATATTAAACTATTGTTGTTGTATTGTTGTGCTGTTCAAGCAATAAACAAAATCAACGGTGGATATCCAACTGCAAAAAAACAACGAACTATTGAATCCTCATTCTCTTATTTTTCGATCCTTAATCATCTTTTTTCTTGTCGCACAAACCCCTAATCTTTTCTCTTCCTCGCCCGCCAACCACCCAAACCCTCGACCATTTCCGCTCTTGCAGAAAGATCATGAAGCCACCGCAATTGAGCCTTCATAATCGACGATCTCTCGTCTTCCTGCCTGAGTCGCTGCTTATCCTCGGCGCCTCTTTCTCGAATCCCTAATTCGCAGAAGAAACCGGCGATGTTTGGCGTGGTCTTCCTGGAGCGGAGCTTCCCCATGGACGCGTCGGTGTTCGCGCAGATCGATCCGCTCCACTGGATCCTTGACATGAACTCCCTCGTCGGCGATGCCTACCGCAACGTCAGAGAACTCTGTGTGTTTCTCCTCCCGGCCGCGGATTCCTCCTCCCCCCCGGCAAGGGCCTCGCCGTCTACGTTCAGCCCCTGGTCACCCCTTCCTCTTTTGCGGCGCCATCCACCCTGCCCGCCCATCTGCTCTCCTCTCCCTCCCCTGGCTCGACCCTTCCGAAGAACCCCCCATTCCTGACCCTAAATCTAATCCCCTCCAGCTCGCGCTCACCTCCGCCAAGATCGGCGTCTCGGTCGAGGACATCGCCTCCCTACCACCCGTCGCTGATGCCGGCGCGGAGAAGAGGGCCGAGCGCCTCGCTCTTAGGGTTGGCGAGAACCTCTTCAATTTCATGCAGTCCTTCTGCGGCATTCTCGTCGTGCCCATGGATATCCTTGACCGTTGGTTCAAGAAGTTCCAGGAACGAGCCCGGAAGGATCCCATTACCTCAAAGATTTCTCCTTGTGACAGACAGGTGAATGTCCAATCCCAAAGGTGCTTCTTTTTGCAAGGATCTCTTTCCTTGATGGTATCGCGTTTCATGCTATGTTTTGGTTGCATCTGTTTGCTTGAATTGCGCTTCGTAAGTCATTTAGTAATGCATATAATTTTTCTATTAGAACATGGAAGAACATTGCTAATTATCTTTCAAAAGGGAGTGGCCTGATATCCCATAACATTCAAAAGAGAATGAATCAAATTGTTGGATAGAATACTCGTGTGCTGTATTCTGTCTGACATCCTCAAACATTTAATATAGTGATCGAGCAACTTGATACAGTGGTACGTTTTTTAAAGTCAAGTCTTATGAGTTTTTACCGAGCTCAAACAAGTGACAGAGCTATCCTTGTAATTTAAACTATGAATTGTATAAATAAAATTTTTATATGTATAACTAAAGATTCTAAATTTGTAAGATATAAAGAATAACGAATAATACTCTTTATGTATTTGTATTAATAAATTAAATAAATAAACACTAACATAAGTGAAATATCCAAATCTAAGTTAACCTTCCTTTAAAGTAATCACTCCATAAATATTTCATTAGTCATGATGTAGAACTGAAATCATTTACTTCCTAGAGCAGCAATCACTCCATTATTGCACATCATAATTAATTTTTTGAAATAATTTCATCTTCAATTATTCAAAATATTTGTGTATATTTACTTGCTTGATTCTTAAAGATCATTGATCATTAGCAAAATTAGCAAATAGAATAGAAAACAAGTACAGTGGGAAGTGATTAAGGTATTTGTACTTCTATTTAAATCAAAATTTTTTATTGTGTATAATATTGGTATTTTAAGCATTAAAAATATGAATTATCTTTGCCTTAGGTTCCTAGGCGACCGGATGCCAAACAATGTGGATATTATGTGATGAGATTTATGAAGCAAATTACTGAAGAAGTTACATCAATCGAGGGGGATGTATTCCGAACGATAGTAATAATTTCTTTATTATCTCAAATATTTAAAGTTATCTAGTTATAAATTTTTTTAAGTTGTTATGTTTTATTCTATACAATCATATAATGTGTTTTTGTTCATAGTTTGCAAAAGCAGAGTACTCCCAAGATGAAATTGATGAAGTGCGCTCCGCGATAGCTGATTGTATACAGGATTATATTTGATAATAGGTATGTAAATGTTAGTTACTAAGGTTTAAACTTTTCCTGGTAAATGTTAGTTACTAAGCTTTCGGGTGATATTCCCCTGAATCAAACAATATACATCAACAATATTTTTTTTAGAGATGTTGTAACCTGGTGAATGATTCTAGATTGTCAGTTGTACTAACCAACACTGTTATTATAACCCTTAGACAGCTTGTACTTCATCAACATAGTACACATTAGTAGGCCAGTATTTAACATGGCAAAATTTAACATGACATTTATACATCATCAACATACTACACATTAGTAGGCCAGTATTTAACATAATTGTGGTCATAAACAGATTGTGGACACTTCTTTGCTTACACATTATCCAACAGCTGAGACAAATTAGAGGTTTGGAATAATTATTACCAAGGTCATAAACAAGTTGACTCAAACATGATGTTTTCATTTTTGAGGATTGATCTGCGTAACATCTTAATATATTAGTATAAACTATATATTTATATCCTATGTACGTTTTATTTTTTTGGTGAATTATCATTCAGTTTTTATTGGATACTATTTTAGTAGGCATTTTGATGCATGTAGGAATCTATACAAGATTTTATAATAAGATGAATTGATTCTAGTTCAAATCAATTGGAGAGAAAAAGGCATAAGATGCAGAGACACCAAAGAATAATCTAATTAATATAATAAAAAATGATATGAATATTATTGATTATATGGTCTCACATAGAACTTAAATAGATGTGAACTTAATGGAGGATGGAATGATAAGATTGATGCAGCCGATCCAAATAGTTGACATTAACACAGCTTGAGGAGAGAATATACCTGTGTTTTCTCTTTGCGGAGTAAATTAGCTTTCTACAACACAAACAATTACAGCTTTACAATTTTCACAATCATGCAGAATTACTGATGCACGAATCCATAAATATGATTATTTGCTATTTTATTCTTTAGGTGTTGAACTTCTAAATTTGTTATTATCCCATCTCAGCCTTAGACATTCATTTACTGGATTTTGTAATTATAATAATAAAATGGAAGTGGCTTCCTTTTATCTGTTTTTGTGCAAACCTTTCACAGACTAGCAATGCCATGTCGAGGGCCCTAAATGTTCTACAAACAACTCACTCTTTTGGAGATATGATACTTTTGATTTGGGACTCTCTTCTCGAATACAAGGTGATAATGTTTTGATCTTCTAAAGATTAGTTTTATTCTTCTTTTAATGGAAGGATACTTGTTATCGTGTATTTGTTCCTTCAAATCAAGTATTTCTATATAACCATATTCCTAAAAACGGTTCTATGATTAATAATGCTAAAATTTATTAACTTGTTAATGCTGGTCAAACAATTTCTTTTTGTTATATGTGCTTCTCATCAAAACTCTGTTTGTGTGTCAGTATGCTTTTTAGAATATTATTTTCCTATGGAAAATGAAATCATTATTTTAACAGCATATGCTTTAGATCTACTATTCTGGAAAAAGAATTCATTATAAACTTTTTAGATATTACTTAACATTCGCTAATGCTAAAACCTTTTTTTACGGGGAAACACATACACTGTACATGGACAGAAAGAACAGAAGGCGAATGAAATAGTTTAAGGGAAGAGAAAAAAAAAGTAAAGAAAGAATTGTACTATCTCATATCTGTTTGATTTCATTTATCTTATTTACTTAGACATAATTAAAGAGAGAGACAGAGAGTTACTCTTAGTTATTTGGAGATATGTAAATTTCATCCAACAACATTGTGGAACTTCATGCTTTCCCAGGTAGAGCTTTAAATAGGTCCATCTCTTTGAGGGTGAAGAGGTGTTGAAATTAATTTTTTTGCTCAAAGCACTCTAGGAACTCTGCCAAAACCTCAACATGAAATAGGCTTTTCAAATCAAAATGATACTAGGGCATTCAAGGAGTTTGGTAATTTCCTTGAAATTTGATCCAACTAGGCTTTCTAATGTACCCATTTTGCAAATGGGTGGAAAATTACCAACCTAGATTAACAGTTGTGTATCATCCAAATGGAATCCCATCCCTTAGAGATCTTAGAAGACCAACAATAAAATACATAGCAAAATGTTCTCATTACAACTTTTAAACTGAATCTTTTTGCAACGATCCTTCTGGTATTTAACATTATTCCTTAACTTACAAACCCAGTAAACACTGAGCCACAAAAATCAATATTCATCTCTTTACATGTCATGCCATTAAAAAACAACAGCAAGCCCCCTGCTTTAGTCTCTGACTGTTGGTGAACAATTGGTAACACATGCAATGGTGAATAACTGACGTGCATATGAATCTTTTTTGTTTGTTTGTTTGTTAGTTTATTATTTTTGTTGTTTGTTGATACATATCTTCATGGATCATTTTTATTGGACATATGCATTTAATAGAATAACTAATTAGAGTGTTTGTTCTCTTTTTTCCAGCTGCAGGGACTTGTTCGTGATCATGTTTGAAGATCATTAATCTGACCTTCTAAGCTATAATTTTTGTGATTTGAACTTCATTGTAAGTTTAGTTGGGTCAGAATTATATATAATTTGAACTCTTGTAATTTGGGTCAGAAGATACTTTAGTGGTTTCGTCTGTAGAAAGGTTTTTAGACAGAAGATACTTTTGTGGTTTCGTCTGTAGAAAGCTTGTGGTGGATCTTTATTGTAAATATGTTGATGATGTTTGATATATATAGTTTTTGTTTCGAGGTTAAATTATTGCCTTTTAATTGAAAATATAATGGAAATATCTTTGTTGTCAAATTTGTATGAAACTGTTGTGGAACAGTGCAAACTCACAACAGATTTTTTTAAAGCTAAACTGTTGTTGTAGATAAACGGTGGCATACGACAACACAGTGATAAAACTGTTGTCGAATATAATAAAAGATAACGGTGAATATGACATACGACAACGGTGATAAACTGTTGTTATTGATATACGACAACGGTTATAAAAACTGTTGTCGAATATAATAAAAGATAACGGTGAATATGACATACGATAATGGTGATAAACTGTTGTTATTGATATACGATAACGGTTATAAAACTGTTGTCGAATATAATAAAAGACAACAGTGAAAAACTGTTGTGAAAATGTTGTCGAATGTGATATACGACAACAGTGGAAAATTATTGTCAAACTGTTGTCGTAGACCAAAACGACAACAGTGATTCACTGTTGTCGTAGACCCCCCTTTAACAACATGGCCTTTAACAACAGTGGTATTTGGCATACGACAACAGTGATTCACTGTTGTTGAATGTATTTTTTCTAGTAGTGCCTACCGAGTCTACAACAAGAAATCTAGATTAGTTGAAGAGTCTTCTGATGTGGTCATTGAAGAAATTCCAAAATCAATTGACCAATCTGAAAATGTAGAAGGAGTTCAACTCGAACTTAGGAGACTATGTTTGAAAGAAACTCCAAGTGGTGTTGATGGTGATGAGTCTGATGACGGTGAACCTAGACAACCCATTGATCAGCCGGATCCTGAGGCTGAACTTGTGTCTAGTGAACCCGTACAAGAAGCACCACCAACTCCTAGGCAAACTAGATTAGCCTCTAGTCATCCCCAAGACCAAATTGTTGGAGACATCCATCATGGGGTTAGGACTAGATCATTCTTCCGGAATGAGGCTAATGAAGTTGCCCTAATTTGCGAAATTGAACCTAGGAAAATTGATGAAGCATTAAGTGATCCCGATTGGATCATTGCAATGCAAGATGAACTAGGTCAATTTGAGAGGAGTCAAGTTTGGGACTTAGTCCCTAGACCCAAGAAGACCACCATTATTGGAACCAAATGGGTCTTCAAAAATAAATTAAACCATAAGGGAGAAATCATTAGAAACAAGGCACGCTTGGTAGCCAAGGGCTACAGTCAAGTTGAAGGCCTTGATTATGATGAGACTTATGCTCCCGTGGCACGATTAGAGTCCATCCAGTTGATGCTTGCATTTGCAGCACATCGTGGCTTCAAATTATATCAAATGGATGTCAAATCGGCCTTCCTAAATGGTTTGATTAGAGAAGAGGTCTACGTCGAACAACCTCCGGGGTTTGAGAGTACCAAATTTCCAAACCACGTGTTCAAGCTCAAAAAGGCACTTTATGGCCTTAAACAAGCACCCCGAGCTTGGTATGAGCGGTTGTCGACATTCTTGATTGAGAAGGGCTTCGTTAGAGGCCAAATAGACCCTACACTATTTCTACGAAGAGATAGTGACAACATTATTGTAGCCCAAGTATATGTCGATGACATAATTTGTGGCTCAAATAATGAGGGCTATTTAAATGAGTTCATTGGACACATGAAGAGTAAGTTTGAAATGAGTCTAGTGGGAGAGTTGACCTTCTTCCTTGGACTTGAAATCAAGCAAACTCGTGATGGTATCCATGTGCACCAATCAAAGTATACACAAGAAATGCTTCGCAAATTCAACATGAATGATTCAAAAGAGGTAACCACTCCCATGGCTACAAACACAAGATTAGACAATGATGAGAGTGGTAAACCCGTTGATTTAACTCAATATCGAAGCATGATAGGTAGTTTGCTATACCTCACAGCCAGCCGACCAGACATTCTATTTGCTGTGGGTATGAGCGCTAGGTATCAAGTTTGTGCCAAGGAATCTCACCTAATTGCTGTTAAGTGAATTTTGAGATATCTCAAGGGCATAATTAGTGTAGGTCTTTGGTATCCCCGTACCGAATCTTTTGATTTGATTGGCTATACGGATTCCGACTACGCTGGATGTAAGTTGGACCGGAAAAGCACTAGTGGGGGTTGCCAATTCTTAGGTTCGCCCTTTGTAAGTTGGTCGAGTCGGAAGCAACATTGTGTTGCTCTTTCCACTACCGAGGCAGACTATATCGCCATGGGAGAGAGTGTATCACAATTGTTGTGGATGATACATACTTTAGAGGACTATGGATTGAGTTACAAGGGTGTCAAGTGTTATGTGATAACATAAGCACAATTAACTTAACCAAGAATCCAGTCCATCATTCTAGGACCAAACATATTGAGGTGCATCACCACTTCATTAGGGATCATGTAGCTAGGGGAGATATTGTACTCTCACATGTAGAGTCCAAATCAAACCTAGCTGACATTTTTACTAAACCACTTCCCGAAAATGAATTTAGTTTCCTAAGACGGGAGTTGGGAATGTGTCGCGCTTCATGATTTTCAAAATGCATTAAAACCCTTCATGATTATTTCGAATTGTTGGGAAACAATTGGGTAACCTTGGGAACATCTCACACAAACTATAAGGTTTACCAAAACGTTTTTGTTTGCTAGATATGGGGTGAGATGTTAGGATCAACTAAATTTCTCAAAATGTTAATGCATCCCTTGAGAAATTAAGTTGACGAGATAATTATCACTGTGGTGACCAAGTATGGGGAAAACCATTGCATAACATATGTGTATATGGCTCCATGATCATACTTGGACATTCCAATCAAGGAAACTTGATTGGAACATTGGATTTGATTCAAACTTAGTTGAAATTGTATGAATGATTGTTGATTGAGTTTGATTCCATTTGTATGGGTCAAAGTGATTGTTGAACCTATAAGGACCTTTGATTCTTGTTCAGGGATCAATTCTAGTCATGAGATCATATCCATGTTCGATAAACTTCATCAGATCTCGTAGGAAAGTTTTAGAAAATCTGAAACTGAATATTTCAGATCGTATCAGTGGGTATCAGGAACCCTGATCGGTCACCGGACCGATCAGGCATAGGGCTGATTGGTCCCCGGACCGATCTGGCTTCTTCTTGTGGTGTTCGGTCCATAGACCGATCAGCGAGGCAAGCAGTGACCTTCCGGAATTTTGATCAAGTGTTCTGAGCTAGCCTGGATCGGTCCCCAGACCGATCTGGCACCATATGGTGATCGGTCCACAGACCGATCAGGGAGCTCAGAGGTTTGTCTCCGAGCCTACTGTTCGTGTCCTGATCGGTCAGCCGACCGATCAGGATCTCTCCTGATCGGTCACCCGACCGATCAGGCCCTGGTCAGTCCGATCAGGCGATAGCCTGATCGGTCTGGGCGCTATCTGATCGAATGGTGATCCGTTCCATAGCATTAAATTGTGGTTGGTGGACTGATCCACCAACCTATTAACTTCGCGAAACACTTCCATCTCCCGAACCCTAGCGCCGAAAACCCTTCTTGCGCGACCCTGTGTGTGCGAGAAGGCCTCTTGCATGTTCGTCTTCCTCGCGTGAGCGTGAGTGTGAAGGTTCCTCCAAACCCTGTGCGCGTTCCTCTCTCGCAGAAACAACTTGCGACCACCTCTTGCGCTGAGAGCACCCTTCCACGCAAGCTTCTTGCTCTCGACCTCCAAGAACTACACCAATGGCACCAAAGTAAGTTCTTGCTTTGATTTCTTCTTTCAAATCAGTCTATAGTGTTTGTTTGTGAAGCTAACCATGTTTTGGCTCTTGTTCTTGCTGTTTTACCGTGACCCTATTGCAATTGCCGTGAACCTTCCTTCCATACTTCATCATATGATCAAATCTATCGTTCATCTCATTTTCTAACTCTTTGATTGAGTGTCATCTTATATGATCAATTCTTAACCTTGTGATTCCATCTATGTTCATCTTGCCCAAATTGATTAACTCATGTGTATGATTAATTCAACTCTTTAGAAAGTCGTCTAAGGGTAAAGAACCTATGGTGGAAAACTCAAAGGGCATAGATCTTTCGATAGCTACACCGTCTCCAAGGCCTCCACCACCTCAACATACTCGATTTCAGAGTATTAGTCTTGCTCTCAAATTCCAGTGGCACAATTTCAAATTAATGCCATGTCGAACTATAGACCATTCCTTCATCTATGAACATTGCCCAACCATCCGACACATTATCACATATTATAATCTCCAATCCATTCTTTATCTTGAGAGGCCAATCAACCTTGACTTGGTCTCTGAATTCTATAACAACATGGTGAGTGGAGAGGGCACGGGGTGGAGGACCCGTGTTGCCGGTATTGATCTTGATTTTAATCGATCTATTTTCACTGATTTTCTCGGCTGTCGCCGGTCAGACAATGATTTCTTTCTCTACCCTTATCCTCCTGATCCCCTTCCAGTTCCCTTCGATGGAGTGACTCCCGATTCCATCTACGAGTACTTTCTAGGCCATCCCAGGCCAGAGGATTCTAGTGAGCACACCCGTGACTTTCCCACTTTTCCTGCTCTTCGTCTGTCCCCTGTTGACTATGCTTTGTTTAAAATCATTACCAATTGTCTCCTTCCAACTACTTCGAAACACCTTGATGAGATTCAACCATTCCACTGTTTGATGCTTTACGGGATGCATCAGCAGTTAGACTTTGACCCAGTGGCTTCGGTCTACTTCTCTATCATCGTCCACTATATGCCGTTGTCCCAGACAGTCTATATGCCATTCGGTCACATCATCACTGCATGGCTGGAGTCGGTTGGCATCGATGTTTCACAGGGTCGTATTGTGCCCATGGTTCGCCAGGATTGCCGTCTGGACCGCCGCATGCTTGCTCAGTCCGGTATTGTTCTCGGGCCCCGGGGACTACGGTGGAAGGATCGCAGACGTGAGGGAGAGCTACAGAGAGCAGCTCATGACCAGGAGCCGCCAGCTGTTACTGCTGACTACGATGAGTGGTCCCCAGATCTTCGCTGGCAGGTCGCAGAGATAGAGCGGATGATGGCGCACAAGTTGCATATTTCCGAGCTCTGGCGAGAGGAGGTCCACTCCGAGTTTCAGTCTTTTGATCGCCGTCTTGATGCCCTAGCATCTGATGTCGGTGAGATGGGCTCACTCCAGGACAGATGGTATAAGAGTGGTATCATCATACATTTCCTGATGGTGCTTCCCCGAGTGGCCCTTCACCCGGGATATCATATACATTGATGATTCAGACGATGATCCAGCTGACGATTGACTATTTTGTGTTGGTGTGTGATGTATTTCTGACTATCTGACGGATGTGTTCATCCTGACTTTTGCTTATTATAGCATGATTTTGGCGTCTTTTGCCTCGGATGTTCTTTATCTATATGTTCACATGCTCATTGTGTGTCTATATGACTTATTCGTTATTTCTATGTTCATGCTTATGCTGTCATGCTCATATGATACATATGCCTGTTTTACCATGCCTATATCTTTTTGCCATATGTGATCATATGCTTATCAATATTCAATCAAATCATTGTTGTTTTGGGATACCCCTAGGGTTGAGGGGGAGTATGGTTGAACTTAACAGCCCGTCTAGACCCTTTTCGTGTTCGACAAAGGGGGAGAGTGTGGTTGGTTAAGTTTAGGATGATCATGTTGTAGGGGGAGGATCTGGATTCCCCTATGATTCTAAAGTTGAAAAATATTGATTGAGATCTCTAAACTTAAAATCGGATTGTCAAATAACAAAAAGGGGGAGATTGTTGATGCAGTCTTGCTCTGATTGTTGTTTTGGTGTTGACATCGATTTTAGTTTAGGTGGATGATCATTGATTATGATTAAGTCCTGATCGGGGATCAGGCATGGCATGGATTATGATTAAGTCCTGATCAGGGATCAGGCATGGTATCGAAAATCCTAGTCTGGAGGGCTAGGTATTGGAAAATCCTAACCTGGAGGGTTAGGTGTGAAAAATCCTAGCTTGTAGGGCTAGGTGTTGGAAAAGTCCTAATTCGGAAGGGTTGGGTGAAAAGTCCTAGCTTGGAGGGCTAGGTGAAAAGTCCTAACATGGAGGGTTAGGTACAAATTCCCATCCTGGAGAATTAGGTGAAAAAGTCCTGGCTTGGAGGGTCAGGTGCCTAGCTTGGAGGGCTAGGTTGGATGATGTTCTAATTCAGAAGGGTTGGGTGAAAAGTCCTAGCTTGGAGGGCTAGGTGAAAAGTCCTAGCTTGGAGGGCTAGGTGAAAAGTCCTAACTTGAAGGGTTAGGTGCAAATTCCCAACTTGGAGAGTTAGATGGAAAAATCCTTAGCTTGGAGGGCTAAGGTGGATGAATTCCTAGCTTTGAGGGCTAGGTTTGAGTCCCTGGATCGGTCCGGTGACCGATCAGGGACATTGGCATGCTGCTCCTTCGTGGATCGGTCTAGTGACCGATCCAGCGATGTCTGATCGGACTGGTGACCGATCAGGGAACGCACAGTGAGGTTGGGAATCTACTGTGTGGCTCCTGATCGGACCGGTGACCGATCAGGGAGCAGGCTGCTTCCTTGTTGCCTTGCTCCTGATCGGTCTGGTGACCGATCAGGGAGTGGACGGTGAGTGAGTTCCCTTGTGGATCAGACCCTGGATCGGTCCGCTGACCGATCAGGGAGTTTGGATCTGATTAAAAAATCACTGTTCATCTGTCCTAATCGGTCTGGTGACCGATCAGGAGTCACTCTGATCGGTCTGGTGACCGATCAGGCATGTATATCCTCGAGAGCTGAGAATCCCAGCGAAGCTATGGATCGGTCTGGTGACCGACCCACAAGCCCTGGATCGGTCTGGTGACCGATCACTTTAATTCAAATTGCACTGTCAGACGCGGTCAGAGCGTCTGATCGTATCCGATTCGCTGCTGTTGCTTCTGATATTTGATTTACTGTGTGATTTACTTCTCTAACAGTCTGATTAAGCTGTAGGTGACAGGGGAGGATTCAAACACTCAAGGAGAGGTCAATGGAGACTTTCCTTGGAGCAGGTTTATCCGATTCTCCATTTCCGATTGCAACGGCCGAGCTGCAGATTGGAGCCGAGACTAGGGCTTGGCTGAGGGGATCTCAGGAAGACCAGAGAGGGCTCAGTGGTAGCTGGCGTTGGCAGTGAGGTAGCTGGAGGCTACGGAGGATGTTGTCGCCTGATGCTGTATGGAGAATCAAAAGGGCGGAAATTGGCTTCGTGGAAGTAGAGTTTCTGAAACTAGTGTTCTTGCCGCGCCTTGTGTTCTCCACAACAAGCTTGCTGTGTTCTTGAAGTTTTCGTCACTTTGAGCAAGCGATCGAGAAGCAATCATTCATTACTTGAGCGCTTGAAGGAGAGAACAAGGAGGTTGGAGTCCGACAGTGGGAAGACACGAAGAAGGGTTCTTGCGTGAGATCGCCACTCGGTGGAGCTCAGGGAAGCTTGCTGTGTTCTTGTCCTTGCTAAGTGTTTGAGTAAGATCCTTCTTGTTGTTTCTTTGTGCTTAAACTTTATCTGTGATTGAAACGCTGTAGAGAGGTTTCTCCACCGAGAAGGAGGTTGCGTTATATCCGGTGAAAATCGGGGCTTGATCTGCCGACGATCAAGGGATCGCCCACCTTAAGGGCACGCCAAGGAGTAGGGGCAAGTTATCCCCGAACCTTGTAAACCCTCCTGTTAGCGATCTTGGCAGTTGTCTCTGTTTGCTCTCATTTCTGTTTTCATTTACTGCACTGCTTCATTTTCCTTTGTTTCTTCCGCTGTGCTACTGATAACTTGAGTGCAGGAATCTTGTTAAGTGCAAGAAAAAGTGATTGCTATATTCACCCCCCCTCTCTAGCCATCTCGTTTCCAAAACTGGTGAGTGAAGCCAGGTGATGGAAATCCTAGTGAGTGAAGCTAGGTTGAAATCCCGGTGAGTGAAGCTGGGTCCCGGTGAGTGAAGCTGGTTGACCAAAATCCTGGTGAGTGAAGCCCGGTCCTAGCTTGGAGGGCTAGGTTGAAAAGTCCTAATTCGGAAGGGTTGGGTGAAAAGTCCTAGCTTGGAGGGCTAGGTGAAAAATCCTAGCTTGGAGAGCTAGGTGAAAAGTCCTAACTTGGAGGGTTAGGTGAAAAGTCCCAACTTGGAGAATTAGGTGAAAAGTCCTGGCTTGGAGGGTCAGGTGCCTAGCTTGGAGGGCTAGGTTGGATGAAGTTCTAACTCGGAAGGGTTGGGTGAAAAGTCCTAGCTTGGAGGGCTAGGTGAAAAGTCCTAGCTTGGAGGGCTAGGTGAAAAGTCCTAACTTGGAGGGTTAGGTGCAAATTCCCAACTTAGAGAGTTAGATGGAAATATCCTAGCTTTGAGGGTTAGGCTGGAGCCCCTGGATCGGTCTGGTGATCGATCAGGGAGCTGGCACGGTGCTCCTTCGTGGATCGGTCTGGTGACCGATCTAGCAATGACTGATCGGTCTGGTGACCGATTAGGGAGTATGCGTTTCACTCACTGCACAGCTCCTGATCGGTCTGGTGACAGATCAGGGAGCACTCAGTGAGTTGAGTTCCCCTACTGATCAGGTTCTGAACGGTCCGGTGACCGATCCAAGACCTAGGATTTGATTAAAGTTTTCTCACTGGAAACAACCTGATTGGTCTGGTGACCGATCAGGCTGGAGGCTGATTGGTCTGGTGACCGATCAGGCTATAGCCTGATTGGTCTGGGGACCAATCAGGAGTGTGTAGAAGACTTCTGGATCGGTCTGGTGACCGATCAGGGTCCTTCCTGATCGGTCTGGTGACCGATCAGGAGCAGAACTTTAATTCAAATATGCTGTCAGAAGTCTGTTTTCACTGCCGATTCTCTGCTACTTGCTGATTTCTATTTGATATGCATTGCTAAGCCTCTGTTGGAGTGTGCAGGTGATAACAGGTGATTCAAACACTCAAGGAGGGTCAATGGGAGGCTTTCCTTGGAGCAGGTTTGGATTTATTGTGTTTTTAGGTCTCAACGGCGTCTGGCGCAACTGGCAACTAACGAAGGCGCGGCTGGCAACTGACGGAGGCTCAGCTGGAGGAGTGTCCAGTGGACTGAGTGCTCAGAGAGGTCAGTGGGTCAGGGTGTGAGTCAGTGGTGCTGATGGAGCTGGCGACGTTGAGCAGGAGCTTAAGAGACAAAGCTGGATGCAGAGGAGCTGAGGCGAACAAGACAGAAACTTGGGAAATTTGGCTGGGCTGTGTTCGTGCTCTCTGTTGCTTTGTGCTTGAGCTACACCTGCTAAGGAGGTTGCAACTACACATATTTTGATCCTTGAAGCAACCTGTTGAGAGATTGCATACTTGAGCACTTGGAAGAAGAAACAAGGAGCTCGGTGAGTCCATCAGCAAGAAGACACGAAGAGGGAGTTCTTGCGTGAGATCTTGGCTGGGTGGAGCTCGGTGAGGGGTTTGCTTGTGTTCTTGCTTTCCTAAGTGCTCAGTAAGGTTTCCTCTTGTGTTTCATTGTGCTTAATTCCATATATTGTTTGAAACGCTGTGGAGAGGTTTCTCCACCGAGATGGAGGGTTTGATATCCAGATTTTCCGGGGCTTGATCTGCCGACGATCAAGGGATCGCCCACCTTAAGGGCACGCCAAAGAGTAGGGGCAAGTTATCCCCGAACCTTGTAAATGATCCTTGTTAGCGTTTATAGTTAGCTTTTCATTTCTGCATTCATACTCTGTTTGGTTTTTGCTTCTGCTGTGCTACTAACATTGAAGTGCAAAAATCTCAAAAGATAGAAAGCGATTTTTGTGTCCGACTAGATTCACCCCCCCCTCTCTAGCCATCCGGTTCCAACAAGTGGTATTTGAGATTGGGGCTCTGTTCACGGCTTAACATCCGAGAGCTTACAGCAAGATGGCTGGAAGAGAAGGATTGAGCACAAACCGACCTGCATTCCTCGGCGGCACTGATTTTTCATATTGGAAGTCAAGAATAGAGTTTTATTTGAAGACGAACATGAGCTTGTGGTTCGCTATCAAGGAGGGTTTCTCTCCTCCAAAGGATATTGAGGGAAAAGATCTAGATTTCTCCATGTGGTCATCTGAGCAAATTCGGAAGGGGGAAGCAAATGCCAAAGCTGTGGTCACCTTACAATGTGGGATGACCAAAGAGCAATTGATCAAGATTGGTCCCTTCACCTCTGCCAGAGACCTTTGGAACAAAGTCATTGAGCTCTATGAAGGAACTCAAGACACCTGGACTGCCAAGAAGGACCTCCTTCTCAGCCAACTCCAAAACTTGACAATGGGAGAAAACGAAACTGTAAGTATGCTTCATTGTCGGTTCAAGGAGATCTACAATGGTCTTCATTCCATCAGTGAGAAGGTAGAGGACCGAGACTTCGTAAGGTATGTTCTCAAAGCTTTTCCTATGAACGCCTTGTGGTCATCCATTGTGGATGCTTACAAGGTTTCCAAGGACTTATCTATTATTAAGTTAGAAGATCTATTTTGTGAAATGGAGTTACATGAGATCTCTAACAAAAGTCCAAAGGAGAAAGGTATTGCTTTAGTGGCAGGTCACAACAAGAAGAAGGAAAAAAGAGGAGGAGGACATCCACTTGGCTCTAGTGGCACTAGAAGAGTCAAAGGAGGAGAGTAATGAATCAAGTGACTCCTCAACCGCGCCTTCATCATCTTCGGATGATGAAGAGGTAATTTCTCCCGAGATAGATAAGTGCTATAGAGATATCGCATGCCTAACTAAGTTGCTTAAGAAATCTAAGGCAAAAGTGAAATCATTAAGATTAGAAGTAAAGGAATTGAAAACCTCTAAGGATGAGGTAATTGATGACTCACATGTTAAGACCCTTGAGAATGACAATAAGGACTTGAGAAGCAAAATTGAGGATCTCAAGAATATTCTTGAGAAGTTTTCAACTAGCTCTAAAACATTAGACATGATCTTAAACTCCCAAAGGGCGGTTTACAACAAGGCCGGTATAGGTTACCGACCTAAAGAACGAACCTTTGTGTCATTAATGTCAATAACTCAATTTAGGTCACCAAATGCCTCTAGGGTTCAAAAGGCTAGAAAGAAAATGGGTAAGGCATGGGTGCCAAAGTCATTCATTGTAGATTCATTAGGTCCCAAAATTTGGGTACCTAAAATCTCTATCTTTCGAATTGTATAGCTTTGGTTGAGGGGGAGCATCTATCAACATGGGTGGTTGATATTTGGTGCTCCAAACCCATGACCAAGGAAAAGAATTGTCATTCACATGGTTGGTTATGGAAAATCAAATTAAATGCTTTGAGCTTCATTGTCTTAGTTCTCATAATAATATAATCCCTTGGCTAGTGATTTTTATGGTATTCATGTGTTAAAGTACTTAGTCATGGTATAATCTACTTTAGTGTTTAAAGTTCTTCCATGATCAAGGATGCCATGATTCTCTTGTATGTATTATGCCAACATGAAGAACACATAGTTTGTGATGATCACTATGCAAATCTCACAATATGTCACCAAACAAAGAACATGAGTTTAAGGGTTAGGCTTAAGTTTTTCCTAACATCTTGGAGATGAACCTAGTTGAGCATGCCCTGGTTTAACTATATGTGTTATTAACATTTATCTATGGCATGAAAATTGTGGTTAAGAACAGCATGCTCACATATTTTATGATGGTTCAAAAGTCAATACTCAAGTTCCATGACTTGTTTGTTCTTTCCACTTAACTGATATCAAATCCAATGTCACTCATATGCCTAATATCAATTGCACTAAGGTATCAGTACTTAAATGTAGATTGGATTATCAAAACTGCTTGGAATATACTTATCATGCCTTGATACAAACCTGTTTGTGGTTTCACTCGGTTTTGGGTTAAGACAAACTTAGAGCTATGGGTTATCAAAATTGGTTGGATCAAACATGTTTGGAACTTAATGATCATGCTTAGAACATACTTGTTGGTGCAGGAAGCACCATATCGAACCTTGTTTTGATATTGGCAAAGGATTCAAAGTTAAGTTTATTTGTGATCTAACAATGTAACTCAAGTATGCAGAGACAAAGTCCTAGCGAAGGAATGCTAGGCACCTGGCGAAGGACTGCCAGTATCCAAGCCCTAGCAAAGGACTGCTAGGCACCTGGCGAAGGACTGCCAGTATACAAAGCCCTAGCGAAGGACTGCTAGGCAACTGGCGAAGGACTGCCAGTTCCATGCCCTAGCGAAGGACTGCTAGGTACTGGCGAAGGACTGCCAGCATCAAGCCCTAGCGAAGGACTGCTAGGCACTGGTGAAGGACTGCCAGCATCAAGCCCTAGCGAAGGACTGCCAGGCATTGGCGAAGGACTGCTAGGCACTGGCGAAGGACTGCCAGCACCAAAAGCCCTAGCGGAGGACTGCTAGGCAACTGGCGAAGGACTGCCAGTTCACAAGACCTGACAAAAGGACCGTCAGGCAAAAGTCCAACCAAAGGAGCGGTTGGCATCAGGTAAACTCTCCCGAGAGGAGTAGGTGAGGACGCGTTCCCCGTCGAGGGAACAGTAGGCGTCGGTTCGACCTAGGGCTCCATTTTGGAGACCAAAGTCAGAACCAAGACAGCTAAGGCTGTATAAAATAATTATTAATTGTTTTATTGTGTTTTGGACTAACCCTTGATGCAGGACCGAAGGAATGTGTGTCTGCAACTCAGAGAGCCTCAAAGGAGTGAGGCAACAGCTGAGCAAGGCGCCCTGAGTGTACAGGGCGCCCTCAAGGTGAACCAGAACCAAGCGAAGCAAAATAGGCTTCAGCTGCTTACTGGGCAAGGCGCCCTCAGCAGCGAAGGCGTCTTCGTCAGTGAAGGCGCCTTCAGCAGCCAAGGCGCCTTCAGCAGCCAAGGCGCCTCCAGCTCTCTCTGCGAAGCTTCAACTCAATCCAGCCGAGAAGACCAGGTCAACCAAGGCGCCCTCAGCGACCAGGGCGCCCCAGAGGTCAAACCTCTATTCCGGTGCGATAACTCTTGACCGAGCGAAGCACGGATCGGGTGACACGTGGCAGGGCGCCCTCGACGACCAGGGCGCCCCTAGGTGCTATAAATAGCACCCCTCGACCCCTAGCTTCAACACAGCTTTCATTCAACGCATCCAAACGCTCTGACGACCGCGCTCTGCTCCGGAAACTTCCCGACTCAAGAACGAAGCGCCGTCAACCTCCCACTGCACCGAAACTCGATCTACACCGGGAGTTGGTAAAACAAAGTGTATATTTCTATTTACAGTAATTTTGTAATCTCATTTTGTAACCGTTTTGCGCACTATAGAATTGCCCAAAGTAAACGGTCAACGACCGTGGGCCTTGGAGTAGGAGTCGACCCAGGCTCCGAACCAAGTAAAATCTTGGTGTTTACGTTGTTTGTTTTTATTCCGCCGTGCACTTACTCTTTAATTTAAATCCGAACATTTACCGATATTCACCCCCCCTCTATCGGTCTTTCTCGATACAACAATACTGATTAAGCTTTTATACAAATTTGTTTTTAGAAAATCTTGATTCTTGAATGGACAAAGTTAGGGATTAAATTTGTTTGAATTAGGGTTTAGAAGTGTTTCAGTGTTTATGAACTTTTAGAATATCTGAACTGTTGTCTGTATCAGACCTGACCGGTCCACCGACCGAACAGGACTCACCCTGATCGGTCTAGATACCGATCAGGTATCACTCTGATCGGTCTGGTGACCGATCAGACCAACTCTGATCGGTCTAGTGACCGATCAGACCAACTCTGATCAAGGAACTCCCAAATCGTTCCAAATTGATCCAAAACCTCCTCAAACCAATCTCTTCTCATCGAATTGTATCAGTTCAATGATCATACTCCTAACAAATCTGATACAAACCAATTATAATTGAAACATATTTGATTCTCCATTGGTATAATCCTGGTACTAAGGAAGTACAAATTTGTTCAAGGGTACTTGAAACAAAACCTAAATACTGATTTGATACAAACCTATGTTGGAATGTTCAAATTCATAAGAAAGGGTTTGTCTGAGTCATGACTCTTGTTCTTAATGTCGTGTTTAGAAATTTTTCTGAAATGTCGAATATTAATAGAGTCTACTTCACTGTTATGGAATGCAAATTGTTAATGCAGTCTGTTCAGGAACGTATCAGAGTTTCAGAAATTTTTTTGAAATCCGATCGCTCCCCAGACTAATCAGATATACTTCTGTATCATGTAATCAACAGACCTGGTTGGTCACGGAGACCAATCAGGACTATGTTTCAAATACAGATGCATTCTTTACTAGTCCAATGAAGCATATACATATTTGACCATAATATACTTCTGTATATGTCTTCACATAGAAGTCCAATTGTTAACGCAGTCCGATCTTGAACGAATCAGAATTACAGAAATTTTTCTGAAAATTGATCGTTCATAGATAAATCAGAAATTATTCTGTATCGATCATCAGTCTGATGGAACTGCGATAATTATTGTCATGTGATGCATATACATTGTTGCCATGATACATTTATGGTATATGCCTCTCATATGCAATCTAAAATCATCCTTTGACTTCCTTGTCATATGAAACATATACATGTTTGACCATGATATTATTCTGTATATGTTTTCATATGCAATTCAAAAGTTTACCTTTGATTATTTTGGGTTTGGGGAGAGACCCATGTTTGAGGGGGAGGTATGCTCAAACTTAATAACCATACCCTTTTCGATGTTTGACAAATGGGGAGAAAATGACTGATTAAGTTTATGGTTATTATAGGGGGAGGATCATGATTCCGTTATGAGAATTGAACGGATTTCAATTAATTGATACCTAAACTTAAATCGGGTTGTCAAACAACAAAAAGGAGGAGATTGTTGATGTAGTCTGGCTCGGTTGTTGTTTTGGTGTCTGATAATGATTTAAGTTTGGTTGAGCGAATTTGGGTTAAAGTCCTGGTCGGGGACTGGGCTTGAAATCCTGGTGAGTGAAGCCGGGTCCTGGTGAGTGAAGCCAGGTGATGGAAATCCCGGTGAGTGAAGCTGGGTCCTGGTGAGTGAAGCCAGGTGATGGAAATCCTATTGAGTGAAACTAGGTTGAAATCCCGGTGAGTGAAGCTGGGTCCCGGTGAGTGAAGCTGGTTGACCAAAATCCTGGTGAGTGAAGCCCGGTCCTAGCTTGGAGGGCTAGGTTGAAAAGTCCTAATTCGGAAGGGTTGGGTGAAAAGTCCTAGCTTGGAGGGCTAGGTGAAAAATCCTAGCTTGGAGAGCTAGGTGAAAAGTCCTAACTTGGAGGGTTAGGTGAAAAGTCCCAACTTGGAGAATTAGGTGAAAAGTCCTGGCTTGGAGGGTCAGGTGCCTAGCTTGGAGGGCTAGGTTGGATGAAGTTCTAACTCGGAAGGGTTGGGTGAAAAGTCCTAGCTTGGAGGGCTAGGTGAAAAGTCCTAGCTTGGAGGGCTAGGTGAAAAGTCCTAACTTGGAGGGTTAGGTGCAAATTCCCAACTTAGAGAGTTAGATGGAAATATCCTAGCTTTGAGGGTTAGGCTGGAGCCCCTGGATCGGTCTGGTGATCGATCAGGGAGCTGGCACGGTGCTCCTTCGTGGATCGGTCTGGTGACCGATCTAGCAATGACTGATCGGTCTGGTGACCGATTAGGGAGTATGCGTTTCACTCACTGCACAGCTCCTGATCGGTCTGGTGACAGATCAGGGAGCACTCAGTGAGTTGAGTTCCCCTACTGATTAGGTTCTGAACGGTCCGGTGACCGATCCAAGACCTAGGATTTGATTAAAGTTTTCTCACTGGAAACAGCCTGATTGGTCTGGTGACCGATCAGGCTAGAGCTTGATTGGTCTGGTGACCGATCAGGCTGGAGCCTGATTGGTCTGGTGACCGATCAGGCTGGAGCCTGATTGGTCTGGTGACCGATCAGGCTAAAGCCTGATTGGTCTGGGGACCAATCAGGAGTGTGCAGAAGACTTCTGGATCGGTCTGGTGACCGATCAGGGTCCTTCCTGATCGGTCTGGTGACCGATCAGGAGCAGAACTTTAATTCAAATATGCTGTCAGAAGTCTGTTTTCACTGCCGATTCTCTGCTACTTGCTGATTTCTTTTTGATATGCATTGCTAAGCCTCTGTTGGAGTGTGCAGGTGATAACAAGTGATTCAAACACTCAAGGAGAGTCAATGGGAGGCTTTCCTTGGAGCAGGTTTGGATCTATTGTGTTTTCAGGTCTCAACGGCGTCTGGCACAACTGGCAACTGTCGAAGGCGCGGGTAGCAACTGACGGAGGCTCAGCTGGAGGAGTGTCCAGTGGACTGAGTGCTCAGAGAGGTCAGTGGGTCAGGGTGTGAGTCAGTGGTGCTGATGGAGCTGGAGACGTTGAGCAGGAGCTTAAGAGACAAAGCTGGATATAGAGGAGCTGAGGCGAACAAGACAGAAACTTGGGAAGTTTGGCTGGGCTGTGTTCGTGCTCTCTGTTGCTTTGTGCTTGAGCTACACCTGCTAAGGAGGTTGCTACTACACATATTCTGATCCTTGAAGCAACCTGTTGAGAGATTGCATACTTGAGCACTTGGAAGAAGAAACAAGGAGCTCGGTGAGTCCATCAGCAAGAAGACACGAAGAGGGAGTTCTTGCGTGAGATCTTGGCTGGGTGGAGCTCGGTGAGGGGTTTGCTTGTGTTCTTGCTTTCCTAAGTGCTCAGTAAGGTTTCTTCTTGTGTTTCATTGTGCTTAATTCCATATATTGTTTGAAACGCTGTGGAGAGGTTTCTCCACCGAGAAGGAGGGTTTGATATCCAGATTTTCCGGGGCTTGATCTGCCGACGATCAAGGGATCGCCCACCTTAAGGGCACGCCAAGGAGTAGGGGCAAGTTATCCCCGAACCTTGTAAACGATCCTTGTTAGCATTTATAGTTAGCTTTTCATTTCTGCATTCATACTCTGTTTGGTTTTTGCTTCCGCTGTGCTACTAACATTGAAGTGCAGAAATCTCTAAAGATAGAAAGCGATTTTTGTGTCTGACTAGATTCACCCCTCTCTCTAGCCATCCGGGTTCCAATACTTAAGTGAAGGGGGAGCATTTGCTTTGCATGAAATCCAAGATCAAGGGAGAGCTTAGGTGAAGGGGGAGCATTTTTGACAAAAGGGGAGAAGTACCTTTGCAAGGAAAACCTACTCAAGGGGGAGCTTAAGGTTAGGTTCCATGATTTATGCATGATCATTTATTTTATTGTTGTTTCCCTAACTTAAATGGGTTGCCAAACATCAAAAAGGAGAAGATTGTTTGGGCAAATGTTTAAGTTAGCTTTATTGTTGTATTTGATATTGCATTGTGAGAATGCAGGATATAGGTACGAAGGAGAAAAATCCAAGTGACATCTTGGCAAAGGAAGACCCGACAACAAGAATCGAGGTCGAAGGAAGCTCTAGAAGGCCTGGTGTGAAGGATGGAGAGGCATCTGAGGGACGCAAGGCTGATAGAGGAGGCTAGAAGGCTAGGTTTAGGTTGTCGGGCGAGGACGAGTGTTGAGTGACTGTACTCGGGGTTGAAACCCTAGGTTTAGGGTTTGGGCAGTCAACTGCTGCTGGAAGCAGTCGACTGGTGTTGGACATAGAAAGATCAGTTGACTGATCATCTGTGCAGTCGACTGGTGTCGACTAGAATTCGAACGTTAGACTGTAACGCTTGAATTCGGGTGGACCAGTCGACTGGTCTTGGCACCAGTCGACTGGTAATGATTAGAATAGCAACGAGCTCTATTTAAGAGAGCTCGATCTTGGGAAAAGCTTATTAATAGTTTACCAAGCTCAGGTCTATATACAAATGTTGTGGTGAGATTTCTCCACCCACAAGGAGCTACACGAGCTAGCCGAAAGTCTTCCGGGGACTAATCCATCGACGGATAGGGATCGCCCATCTTACGGACAACCGTGGAATAAGAGTGTCATCTCCGAACCACGTAAATGTTTGGTGTTAGCGTTTATATGTTTATTTGTAGATTGTATTTCCACTTGTGCACACTAACACTGTAGGAAGAAACAATGCATTGGGGGCTACGGGCTATTCACTCCTCTAGCCGACACATCGATCTCCAACTAATAAGATTTAATTAATGCACATATTTTGTTTGCCCTATTTTAAGTGTGCTAACTCTATTTTATAGGATATATTTTATTTCTGGACTAATATTGTTTTACAGGATCTAAATTGCAAAAATCTATCTCAGATGAATAGTACTGAGACACTTCCAAGTTGAATGGAGTCACCCAAGTTGCAACTGGAGGCATCCTAAATTGTTGAGGGCAACTCCCGGCAGAAAAGGCGAGAAGATTAAATTTCAACTTGTGGAGGCCCCCTGGCTGCGATCTGAGGTGTCTCAAGTGGGATTGAGGGCGCCTTCAACCGGATAAGCTGTGTAGAGCTCGGATCGGATTGATCTTCGAACTGAGGTGCCTTAGTTGGGAACTTGGGCTACCTCAATGACCTTTATAGGGACTATTCATGAAGGCATTGACACACAACTCATACATAAGCTATAACACTCATTCTGCGACTCCGTCTATGTGATGTGACCCTACTACTACTCGTTTATGACTGACCGCTACCGAAAGACCGACTCTAACATGCTAATGTATCTAGATATTCACAATTGTGTTGGTAATGATTCTATTTAGTTTTGTATCAATTTCATATACTTGCTTAAGGACAATGTAGAGTATTATACTGTGCTTATTTCTTTGTGCTCAATCACTCTACCAGGAATTTATCGATAGAGAATATTAGTATATTGCCCATCAGAAAGGTCTTGGAGTAGGAGTCGCCAAAGGCTTCGAACTAAGTAAACTACTTGTGTTCGATTGTGTGTGTTTTTGTTTGTTTATTTCGCTGCGCATTTGATTTCGAAAATCGGTAAAAGATAATTTTTAAAAGACACGTAATTTGCTCCTCTCTCGTGTGCATTGATCCTATAGATGTAGCTGCTACAACGTGACCTTAAATAAAAATTTAGGTTGGAGGTGCATATGTCAAAAGCATACTAGTGTTAGAAGCAAACAATTACAAGAGGATATTTATGTCATTTTACAAGGGGTGGGGGCTCTTTTTGATAAAAAATTAACATAGGGTGCTCTTTGATGATTTAGTAAAAGGGGGCATCCTTTTGACTTTTGTCCAACTATATTCTTATTGAATAAATAACAATTTAATTACTCACATTTGTAGTTTTTCATAATACATTCTACTTTCATATGTACTAATAATTAGACCTCTACTTTATGATTAGTCATATGCATCATTAGTCAACCGTTGAGTTTATTGTCAATTCATATTTATTATACATAGCTCTCAAAGTAGGACTACTATTGATTTGCATCGACTACTCATAACCCATCAGTTGACTACTAGGATATTACACAACTCTTAAAATATTTCAATGTTGTATCAATTTCAAAAACTCATAGCTCTTTATCTAGGCTATGAAATATGCCCAAGGGAATGCTTACATTTAAACTAATGTAAGAAATACAATGAATTTATTTTAAAATATTTCTAAGGTGTCTCAGGTCATCAACAAGTTTGAGGCAAAACTTAATGATTTTCTTAGGAACATCAAAATCATTTCAAAATAAGAGTCAGTACACTTCTAAGAGCTTCTTGAGTATAATCATTCACAAGCTCGTTAAAAGACCTAGGTTTGTCATATCTATTCACTAACATTACTAAAGTGTTCCTAGGACTGTCTTAGTTTAGACCATTTCAAAATTTTAAATATTGTAGGACCATTAACAATCAAACTCGCTAATGGCCTTAGGAATTCAAAATGACTTTAAATCAAGATAATTAAACTCTTCAAAACCTCCTAAATGTAATCATGTCCTCAAACATGGATATCTTAACTTACAATATTCAAAAATTTAAAATTTTGATATAGTTTGAATTAAGAGAGTTCTAGGAACATTTTGACAATGTTGATGAGTAAGTTTGATAAACCTAAGTCCTTATACCAAATTGTTTTATGATTATGGAGGTTTTAAAAATTGACATCTCTCAATCTAGACGGTAGATTCTAGATTTAATAGCATGGTTGGATGCCTCAGAAATATTTTAAACTAAATTAATTGTACTTCTTACTTCATCTTCAGCGTAAACGTGCACTTCGATACAGATTTTATAGCTTAGACATAGAGCTGTCGATTTTTGAAATTAACGTAACTCTGAAATAAGTTGTATAATACTCAACTATTGATTATAAAGCGAGTACAGTAAATTTAGAAATGGATCGGTAAACTCAACTATTACCTAGCATTCAATGAATGAAGTACCCATAATAGGTATTACATAAAATTGTATATACGGTTCAGTAAATAATTGTTGAATAAATTTATCTAATAATATACATTATAAATTAGAAGATCTTTTATAAAATAATGTAGAGAAGAAGGTTTTAAAGAAATATCTAGAATAAGGTGCCTACTAAACATCCGCGGACGACACGTGCTTAGCACGTGCGCCCGTTACCAGTTCCCGGCCGGCTAAGGATTTGCAAAGTTCTGCTTCGAGTTCGCAGCACTGGAACGCGACGAGTCCTTCGCATTAGTTTTTTTTTTGTTCCGCAACGAACGGGATTCCACCTACCGAAGTCCCTCACGCTGGTTTCATTGAGCATGTTTATGATATTTATTTGTTTTTTTTTATATAAATCAAATTGGAAGTCCTCGCTCCCTGTCCTCGCCTTCTGCTCTCCCGGTTTCCGGTAGTTCTCCTTGGCCGTTCTCTTCCTCAACCTCGGAGCCAGATCTGAAGGCGATTGGAGTTGGATCTCGCTTCCAATTTCCCTCGCTGGGATCTGATTTGATCTAGAGATAGTACACTCCCGGAGGAATGCGATTGATGGTGAGCTAGGTGGGTCTGGATCTGGACACTTAACTAATCTTCGTTTCTGTATCTGGGTTCTTAATATGCTTTTCGATTTTTGGTTGTGGATTAATGTGGCCGGAGTAATGGAGGCGAGGAGGAGGTTTCTTGTCGTTATTTCTTTTTTGGAATTTAAATTTAAACACGAAATTCTCTATATTGTTTGTTTTGTCTGTATTAGTTTTTCAAATTGCGGTTTGGCTATGGAGAAATAATATCTGAATTTCCCATCAAATAGAAACGTCAATTACGTTTTTTTATTGGAACGCAATGAGAACAGAATGTATTGGGGAATGGATGCTCTTCATGGGGTTTCTTGTTTTGATCTGAGCATGAAGAATTTTTTATCTATTCAGTTGTCAAGTACGGTCATCGTTCTCAATTTTAATCATGAATGATGGTCGATGATGTTATTATTTGCTGCAACTTTTCCAGGACTGCTGCTGTTGTCATCGTAACAGCCTAGAGGAGCAATTGCTGTGTGGTGCATCAAATATTGGCACAATATTTACTTAAAATGTTCAATGGGACAATACAATGCAATAAATGTGGCTCCAAGTTGGTTGGTCTTAGTCCAAGATCTGTATCAAGGGCTTATGATAAGCATAGAAGCCAAGTGTCATCCAAACACCGAGCTCTCAACTTCCTACTTGTTATTGGTGATTGTATCTTAGTTGGTCTTCAGGTAGCATATAGTGATTTGTTCGAATTTGATTTTCTCTTGGGCCAATATTACATTGATATGCTTTTATTAATTTCATCTTGTTTTCATTTAGAAATTCTGTTGAAACTCTGCTCATGTACTTGCTCTTTTCCATCAACTCAACGCTAGATACATGCCTATATCATTGATATATTGTTATAGCAATCATCATATCTAATCTTTTGGGTCATGCCTCTAATCTCCTTGTTTCATCCTTTTCTCTTTCAGTCTTTCATATAATAATGTTGAATTTCTTCTTTGTGCTTCACCAGATTTTGTTATTTGTTGCAGCCTATACTTGTCTATATGTCCAAGGTGGACGGGAAGTTCAACTTTAGCCCTATCAGTGTGAATTTTTTAACAGAATTAGTCAAAATTCTCTTTGCCGTTGTCATGCTAATTTTTCAGGTTTGTTATTCAGCTTTCTAATATTAAAACTAAATTTACTAGGGAGAAGTATCTTTCAATTCCCTCATACTAGACTCTTTATGTTCAATTCACACACGCGCACACACACACATCAACTAGTACAGAAATAATTATTATTAATCAGAAGATGACTGAATACAAGGGAAGGGATCCTAACCTTTTTTAAACAAAAGATGACTGAATAGAAGGGAAGAGATCATAACTCCTTTTATATTCTGGCAATTAGATGATTCTTTGCAAAATTCGGATCTGGACCTATAAAAACAAACTCCCAAATGACTCTAAACAATTTTTTAAAAATTAAATAAAATACAGAATTTTCTTAATAAAAACCCTAACTGTGTCGGTAGACTTTAGAGTTAAGTGGTGATAGATAGGTGTGGAAATGTCAATTATTAGAGCATAAAGAAAATCTATCAAAATTTTGGTTAATCTAGTTGGGAAAAAAAATCGTAGTTCTCTTGGAATAATCCTGTCTATCATCCTCTATCTGCAATATTGTTTTGATGAAGTAAATTGTACTATTTTTTGGTCGAACGAAGTAAATTGTATCATAACCATAATCAATATACATGCATTGTCTATTCATGTGGAAGTTTTGCTCTTCCCAGCCATTGCACTTTATATGCTAGGACCCTCTGTCATGTATTTATACCTATTTTATGATGACAGGCTAGACACCAGAAGGTTGGAGAGAAACACCTTTTATCAATTTCCACTTTTGTACAGGTTTAATATCTTGCCATTTAGAATTTCTGTTATGGTAATTGAATTTTTGCACATGATATTTCAATCTTTTAAACTTATTTCTCAGTTGCACATATTATTCAATTTTTTTGATTATGTATGCCTTGACCTGTGGAATAGCAGTTAATTATCTATTACATGTGAAAATTTCTTCCTCATTACTTTCTCATTTGATGTCTTTTAAGGATAGCTGAAATGCACCTTTTGTTACTTGAGGCTGTAATTGTCTCAACTAAGTAATCTACAAACTTAATTGGCTTTAAACATCATCTTCGGATCCCAGATTCCATTTTTTAACCAGCTGAACTGAACTGATTGAATCAATGATCCAGTTCAATTCGCATTGATGTAGTTCAGCTAAATTTGAGGCCAATTCAAACTATATGTACACGATATTAAAATCAATTGAATCCTAATCCAACTCATTAGGGCTCCGATCATTCCTTAATTGAACCTAATTCAAAATTATTTAAAATTTAATCGCAACTTATGGCTTAATTTGACTTCAAGATCAACTCAAGTAGACATAAAATTAGTATTTAGCTGCTTACTACAATAATGGTTTTATTTACAAAACTGAAATTATTATAGATATCTGATTATATTACCAGAAAAACTAAAAAAAAAAAAATCAACATAGCTCCAGCCTTAAAAATTGAAGGGGAAAAAACCCAAAAAAGTAATTAATGCAAGCAAACTGTACATCCAATAGACTGTAAGCAGTGTGTTTAGGAAGAAAAGTTACACCTTGTATCCATCCAGATACAATTTTTGAAACATCAACTTCACACTTAACTATCTGCAGGAGCCAAGAGGCAACCTGCCAGACAGATCACATCTTTGGAATACAGGATTGGACTAAATCCTACAGATGCCAAAAGCATAACTTGCATATACTAATATCTGTATAATGGAGTGTTTTAGGGCAACAGCCAATTATTTTTTCGTCTTAATACCTCAGTTTAGGTTCAACATCTGAGCAAATCAATTCCACTAGATTTTGCTGTAATGGACCCAACTCTTTGCTGTATCTTCATACATTTATTCTTGCAATGGATAATAGACTGAAGCATTGAATAACACTTGCTGTTTCATACATTGCCATTCTACCAAATTCCTAAATATGTTGATGTAATAGAAGGTGGATTTCTGATGAGCAATATGCTGCTACCTTCTAAATCACTATTGCAACACTATTTGAATTTTTTAATGATTCTGATGATTTTCTTTTGAGAAAATTCTGCTCTTTGTTACCTTGAGGTTCAAGTAAATGTTAACTTATATGTTTCTGCTAAAGGTGCATGTCTTAATGGTGGGTGAGAATAGATTAAGCTTCTATCTTGATTCTTTCTTTAACAAGTGGGCTTGGGTGCAGTTTAGGTGTTTTGGGTAGCAAAATATGTGAAAGATTGATGTGACTTCTAGAGGATCTTGGTTGAACTTGGAGTTTAAGGTTGGTTATGGTTGAATAAGCTCTTGGTAAATGTGTTACAGAACTTCTTTCTCTTTAATTTCAAGACAAATTTTCTTGTCTTGGCTTAGGCTTAGGTGCTGTGACTAATTGTTATACTATCTAATCCCTTTTCCTTTTTGTGCCCAATGTTGCTTCATATGAAAAATTCATTTTCAATTTCTTCTTTGAAATTTGGTATTCATGGTGCACTAATCTCATTTGTGACTATCCCAAATATTTTCAGGCAGCTAGGAATAATGTTCTTCTCGCTGTTCCTGCTCTTCTATATGCAATTAACAACTATTTGAAATTTATTATGCAGGTATACTTAATCTGTTTGTATCCTCACATTGCTATTTCCTACATTTATTCTGATGCCTCATTAACTTTATCTTCTTGCAGTTATACTTTAACCCTGCAACTGTGAAAATGTTAAGCAACATGAAGGTATTACTATCTTAGATATCAGGAATTATGTCATAATGTTCTAATACATTTGTTCTAATATTATGTCTTTAAAACGCTATATATTTATTTCTGAAGATACCTTTGAAATGAGCAAGTTAGCATTAAGGAAAAATGTTATGGTCATGGAAAATTGTTATAGTTATTGCATCTTTAAAATTGTATTTCTTCCCTTTTGAATTGCAGTTTTTGTTAGCTCTGCTGATTACTGAAGTGTATCATTTTGAAAACAATAACTGTGGTATTCAAAATCTAGCCAATTCTTTCTTAATGTTAGCTTGAATACTAGCAAAGATGATCAAGAAGGAGATACTCCTAGTTATTCTTCTTTCATCTCTTTCTTGTTCAATGTTGATTGAGAGAAACAACTGCTGTTCTCGATCAATAGTACCTCAATCCCCCTTTTTATTAAGCCCAATTATTGATATGTTAAATCATAGTTTTATTATAGCATATTATATATTAATACCTAATCTTATTTAAAATTTTAAATTATTTAATATGACTATTTTTATCAATATGTTTTTATCCATCAATTCTATATTAATAAAATCTCATTTATTATCCATAACAACAAATTACATTTAGTGTAATAATATAATATCAGTACATCTAGAATTTTTTTCTTTCAAATAATAATTTGATTACTAACCTAATAATAACAATAATATGATATTACTGATATTATTACTAATTTAATAAATCATTATTTATATTTTGTTATTAACAATACTATTTATTTATATTGTGTTATTAACAAACTATTTCATAAGATGATATGAATCCTATTATGATTGAACATTTGCCATCTCTAATATCTAATTATTTAATTTTTACTTTTTTTAAAAAATGTTTCTAATGATTCCAATTTCACCGGTGGGATAAAGCTTGGTTGTTGTTGTTGTTGATTTCAATTTAACCGGCGCTATGGATCTAATAGCCTATACTTAGATTTTTTGATAGTTCTATCATATTTGTTTTTAATAGCCTCTGGAAACCTGCAGTCTTTCTTGTAATGCACACAAGATATTGTTCAGGAAAGCATGTTTTACTTTCTTTTATAGAGTTGAAAGAGTTGTTGAAGTAAGTAAATATAGAATTAAAATTTTAGTCTATTGTGATTTTTTGTCCTCAGTTCAGTTTAGTGCTGTTTTGTCCTGCGCTGTTATATCCTCTCAGTTTTATTTACTTGACTTACATAAATTTTATAAGTTGATGAAAAAGATTGAGGCTGTAGCAAGGTAAATTATTGATTATTTTAAAACATTTGTAGGTTTTAGTGATTGCTGTACTTTTAAAGATTATAATGAGAAGACGTTTTTCCATAATTCAGGTAAGTTGGGCTATGTAATAAATTGCGATTGTGTGCAGAGTTCTATACTTGCTTTTTGTCAACTTATTCTGGCATGAAATTTACATGCCTACAATCAGATTGTGTTCTTTGTGGGCTAGTATATGTTTATATAGGCATCTTATCCGTACACTTCCATGCTGTAAGCTTTAACATTTTTTGGTTGATGAACAGTGGGAGGCTCTTGCACTTTTACTAATTGGGATAACTGTGAATCAGCTTAAATCATTGCCAGAGGGTTCCATGGCTATGGGGTTTCCAGTTACAATGATTGCTTATGTCTATACTTCGGTTTTTGTAAGTTCCATCATATATATATATATATATATATATATATTCTTTTCTGATGGTTTTTTCCTTCCAAGTATTTTGACTTAAGCTGATGCTAAATTTTGCAAACTTACTTGTTTTTCCAATATATATATGAATTCATTAAACTATTGTGATTGAAGTGGTGATATATAACTTACAAGTTACAAATCAAAGTTCAATTATGCATGTACAATTCTGTCCAGATGTATCTTCCTTCATTTTTTTTATACTGAAATCTTTTTCCTAGGTAAGTATCTTTAGACTATTATAATTGATCTCAATATAACTTAAAAGTTTAGTTCTTTTATCTACAGAAACATCAAGATTTTGATGTGACCTTCTGCGGATGTGATAAATTTCGACACTCCAGATTTCACTTTATATTTTTAATTTTTAGTTTTGTTGACCATAATTTTTTTGGTTGGTTAGGCTATTAAGTAGTGGTGCATGGTTATCATTTGATAAGAACTTGGTTATATTGATTTTGTTTTGATAGCCATCAAGTTATTTAACAAGAAAAAAACTACTTAATCATCTAGGGCCTTTAAATAATAATTAGGTAAATCACCATAAATATTCATATTTCTGGAATGTACTTTTATTTAACCTTAGAAGATAAAATATTATTCTGGAATTTCAGATTACTGTTCCATCAATGGCTTCGGTCTTCAATGAATTTGCTTTGAAAAGTCAGTTCGATACAAGTATATACCTACAGGTGATGATTGATTACTGAATGCAGATGGCACTTTCAGTATGGACGACTTGCTATGGGAAATATGCAATTTCTATATAAGAATGATAATTAAGACCCTATTTCTTTCCCCAGAACCTGTTTCTCTATGGCTATGGCGCAATATTCAACTTTTTGGGCATTATAGGAACTGCCATTCTCAAAGGTTTGTATTTTTCACTCTTAGCTTGAAATATATGCCAAACATGTTGGTTATAATTTTTCTGACCACTAAATTACATTTTTTTTAAAGAACTATCTGTGATCATTGGGTTTACTCCTTGTTGCATGTTGGTTATGCATGGATGATATACTTTTTAATTTTTCTGACCACTAAATTACATTTTTTTAAAGAACTATCTGTGATCATAGGGTTTACTCCTTGTTGCACTAATGCCATCCACATACTTATTTATGTTTAGTGCTAGCAAGCTTTGGATTCAATAATAAGGCAAGCAAAATCCAATTTGCATTTGCTATTCCACATAATATTATTTATTCTTTTAGGACATTTAGCTAATTTTAATTTTTGTCATAACCCATTTGATATTTGACACAAAATTAGACAATAGGATTATGGCCAAGGTTCAAAATCTCATTCCATGTTGATGGTTCTGATGGTTGGCTGAAATGGGTCGGTATTGATGCTGGTTGACATTGCATGTGTCGGTAAGAGGTGCTGCCACTTAACACTGATCAGTAGGAAGGGGAAGAAAAGAAAGGAGAGGAGGAAGGAAAAAGAGAGGAAGTGGCAGGAAATAGAAAAGATAGAGGAAGAATTAAAACAAGATGAAGAAGAGGTGACACATATCTATGTTTCCATTGTTATCCTCCTTCCATCAAAACCTTCCCTTTTGACATTGATTTCCCCTCTCATTGCAATCCCCTAACATCCATTTGATTATTCTGATTGGTGCCACTGTCTTAATACTGGATTCCATTTTGATTTGCTAGTGAAAAGGTAAATATGGCAGCACGTAATGAAATTTCAATCCTTGGTTATCACACAAACATAAACTTGTTGGCCTGTTTGTGATTCACAAAATCACATAGAGATATGTGAAATAAATAAAATCTATTTAATTTTTGTTCAATTCTTTTTTTTAGTGATTGTTTCATTCAATAAGTTTGTTTACTTCATTTTTATTAGGGCCTAGTAGCTTCAATATTCTTGAAGGGCACTCAAGAGCAACAATGTTTTTGATATGCATCAATGCAGCACAGGGAATATTGTCTTCCTTCTTCTTCAAATATGCTGGTAATTTCACTTAGTTTTTACTATTTAGTGTTGTTGCTTGCCAGAGTAGACATCTTATCCTATATATATCAGTGTTTTATTCATGTAGTCTTTGTCTATAAAATTAATGGTTCTTGCAGACACCATCTTGAAGAAATATTCATCTACCGTCGCTACAATTTTCACTGGAATTGCTTCTGCTGCTTTATTTGGTCATACGCTGACCATGAACTTTATATTGGGGATTTCTATAGTCTTTATATCTATGCACCAGGTATTGATGAATTAACTCCATAAAACTATGGTGGTCATTCAATGTCATGATATTTTTTACCTTCTTTATTAGTTCTTTTCTCCTATGGCCAAAGTCAAAGATGAGATAGTAGCTGTATCATCAGAAAAGATGGAGGCTCAACGTCTCAGGTTATACCTTTAATTATGCTTATTGTTTACTGCTGTTGGAGGAGCTAGTTTTTCATCTGCATTGGTTTTCTGCTCATTGTTGAATATTATCTTTAATAATCTTTAAAGTACATTACTTAAATTTAGTAATATGGTTGTTTCTGTTTCTAGGTTGAAAGAAGATTCTTTTGTAAACATGGCTGCTGGTGCTGCTGAAGATGTAAGACGTGTATATTATACCCAGTTGGTGTTTTGATTTTGTATTAGTATATTTTCACCCATCCTATTTTCTTTCAGGTGACCCATCGCGTTGGACATGATGAGAGACAACCACTTTTGCCCATATGATCCTCCAAAACCTCTCAATGGTGTTTTATTTTACAACCAACAATGTAATCCGTCACATTTATAGCCCTATTTGATCTCCTGAGATTTTTTTTTTAACCATAATGCCTAGATTTGGTATCACTAACATTCCTTGACCTTTTGACCTATTAGTCTTTTGTATCAAATCTGAAATAGCAATATCCTAACTATAATCAAACTCATCAGATTAGATCGTGCATCCAGTTTGATCATTTATAACTCATTGATGCATTCTGTCCATCTTATCATATTAACCAAAGATTGTACAATCTCATAGTGCGTACATTAATACAGGGAACTAGTAGACCTGTGTCAATATATTACATGTTGTATCAATACCACATTCTTAGCTGCTTATTAAACAAAAGTCATGCCTGTTCCTTGGCTGCTTATTAAACAGGTAGATTTAGTTTCCAACGTGGAGAGGCTTATTATTAAAATGGTGGATTTTAGGCGAGTAAGATTTTGCAACCAGATGTTAGGAGATCTTATCTATTTTTACACAGTCCCTTTTATTACTTTGCCCAATATTGCTTATAATTTTTGTGCCTTGACCAATTTTGTCATTCATAAGGCCGCTTAGCTGAACATTCCTGTGTTGCTCACCTAACTCAAAGAGTGACAGCACATTTACCTCTCCGAATTTTTTTTTGCAACAGGTATAATTTTGGACATCCTCTTTAATTTTGGACATCCTCTTTATCTTGCAATCGGAGCCACTAACTTGGGAATTTTTTTTTCGGCAAACCAAGAGCAAGGAAATCTTCTTGGTGCGATGGATCTTGTGTGAAGTAGCTGAATGCAGCGTTCGTTACTTGAAAATACCGAGGACGGTATTAAAAGGAAAAGCACAGTTGGACCAAAACATTATAATGGTGCGGCATTCAAGAACCAGAATTGCCTAGAAACCAATTTCCATAAACTTCACTAAAATTACATTTTGATTTATTGTTCTTTATCTTAGATGTAAGTTTTGAAGCATATATCCCTATTCTTTCAATCATTCAATAATTACTTTTATAGGGGTACGTGTGCTTTTTTTTTTCCTCTCTTCTTGACATCAACATTTTGAGCGTTTGAGAATCAACAAAATTATTCAGTAAATAAACCTGGAGAATACTACTTTGGTTTGAATAGATCATTTTGGCATGTTGCACATGGTATGGAATGCACTGTCAATTCATTGTCACGAATCTATTGGTGATCCAATTATTAAGTTTTTAAAGGTTATTATGGGTGGAAACTTCTTGAAATTCCAAACATCACCAATGGACTTCTGTTTGACCTACATGGGTTCAATGTGGCAAGAGCATTAGACTTGTAATGAATGGAGTTAGAATTTATTCTAGCCTTGCTTGAGAGTGGAGACTATAGAAGAAAAAGGATGCTCAAGGGCACTTAACAAATTTGGTGCCGCGGTAAAACATTCATAAGGACAATAAGAAGATTAAGAGGTTGATTTTTAATAAATTGTATTTTGAATTTATTCGCATAGATAAACAAGAGGAAAATTGTCTACTTTCATAATTAGTTGGGCAGGTGAAAAGAAATTTATTTGTAAATTACATGCTTCATTTCAGCAAACATAAATCTGTCATGATATATATTCTTAGAAACGACACATGAAACACCGTTATATTATTAAATAATGCGGAAGTGCGATGCTCTTGGGATTATGGTGCAACGGAAGGATGATTAATTATGATTCTAGTATTCACGGTTCGATTTTCAGCTACGACGTATTTTGCAGAAATTTTTTCTCCAAATGGAACGCAAACCCTGGGACATTGGACTTTTGAATCGCCGCCGTGAACACTTGCTCGATTTATCCTGGCGACCGGTGAGAACGAACGTAGGGCTGGGTCGATCCCCCGAGGTTGGAAAAACCTCGTTAATCAATAATGCGGAAGTGTGATCCTAAGCGAATCGTCTTTTGCCACTATAATGCGGAAGTGTATCCCTACGGATTGATATAGTTTATATTTATATGGATAATTATTTTAATAAGTTTTTAGATTAATTTTGTATAAAATATTTCGTTAGGTGGTTAATCTTTTTTATATAAAGAGTCGTCATGGTAAAATGCTTTCAGTGATTTACTTGTTTATATAGGATTGGCGATACTGAACCGTCTAAGGTTAGCATTATTATCTTTTACTCCAATAATATAAAAGCATCTTGGGTAATAATGTAGTGAGAAAAGTATTTAATCATGCATCTAAGGGGATTTCCAGCTGCAATATATTGTAGAGATTTTTCTAACCTTAAGACCATTGGCTGTTTGGACGGGTCTCCATGAGTATTTCTCGATTTATACTGGTAGTCGATAGGAAATTTCTGTGGCACCGAGTTGATCACCTCTAAAATTAACTGATTTGAAAAATTAAATACCTGAATTATCAGGAAAAAAAAAGTGAAAGCGTGACCTCCGAGTTAGGGTACAATGACAGCGTACTCGTGGAATCTCTCAAATTCCGACGATTCGATTCTAGTTATATAGAGGTTAAAAAAAACGTTCAAGCGTGCTTCAACATTAACATTATACATTCCGTTCTCCTTGCGTCTCCTTCCACTCAGTTTCAACAATAAAACTCCTTTGCTAAATTGGAAACAGGTCAGCAAATTAAAACCGGAAGCAACGTCGTCCTCACATGCCAATTTGGTGGAGCCAGTCGAAGGGGCATCAACATCGGATGAGATCGAGTAAATGTTAGGTACATTTCCAACCCTGCATCGAGAGATCAGATCAGGATCCATCACCAACTTTCTTGACTTTCTTTGCGTACAGGGAAGTGCACCACAGAGCACTAAGCCTGACCGGAAGTGGAACTCCATCTCTGTTAGCATCACTGCATAAATTAAAGGCCTCTCGTGGATAACACCAATAATGATAGGCAGGTCTGCACAGTGAGCTTCGCAAACGCAAGCATGGGGAAGGTGGTGCCAACGAGCCTTCGAGCAGTACTGCTGATTTATTTGGCTTTGTTTCACCTAGTTCAGTCCTCCTGTGCGGCTGTTTCACCAAGTAATCATCATCCTAGCTCTATCGACGACTCCCTGCTTGAATTTTAAGAGCTTCAGCAAACCCTCTTCTGATTGTATTAGTTAATTAGTTTGTTCCCTTCAGGGCCGGAGAGAATGATAAGAGCGAGCAGAATCCTTTCAGATCAGCTCGATCATGAGGTCCGCCAGGTATTAATTAATTCATTACGATATACATCATCATGATGAATATCATCAGTTTGGCTGAGTTTGTTGTCTGAAATTACGCAGACTAGCAGAGAGGGGGAATTATTGCTAGAAGAAGAAGAAGAAGAAGGCAAAGGAAGGAGGAGGGTGGCCATCCAGATGAATGACTATGCTCCATCCGGTCCCAACGATCGGCACACTCCAAAGCCGCCTGAATAGTCAGGTTAATTAGTCGTTGTAACATGTCCTTCCTTTTGTTCTTCTAGAAAAAGTAAAATGATGGTCGATCGAAAGGCTCACCATGTACATCTAACGTTTCATGTTTGACCTACTGTAACTGTATTGAATGAATAAAACACGACTACTGTTGGTAGGAAAACTGGGTAGATTCTGTTTTTTCAGGAAATTATTTTTGCTGTTGCTGATTGTTACTTCTTCAATTCTGCTCAACTCGATAAATTCTTCAATAAATTAGAGAATGAATCCAAGACGCGCGCGTACAGTCACTTTCTTTAAGAAATTATTTGCTCTCATCATGATGATAAATTCGGACTAAACAAATGTTCCTTCATAATACAATGATTCCTTAATAATGATGATACATTCGGACTAAACAAATGCTCCTTCAGAATACAATGATTCCTTAACAATATTGTTTCCAAAGTACACGTTTGAAAATAATTCCTAATACCGTAGATTCATTCAAACTCGAGGATTGAATGTTTATATATTTCATCACTGTAGACAATATAAAAATTACACTTTGAAAATAAGTAACTATGAGAGGACAAATTTTTGGTATGAATATATATACTGAATTAATTGGTTGTGCAGAATGATATTTTACAGTGTTTGAATCATTATCTAGATTTGCCTTCTGAATCATAACACAAATATATGAAGGCATCATAAAAAATTATTACATAATAATTATAGTAAGTGTTGGATACAAGTGAATGGAAAAAGAGGTGGAGAGAAAGAGACTTCATTGTGAATAAGACTTTAGTCTCATGTTGAGAATTTTAAGGCATATTGGTTGGTTTAAATTGATTCACAAGCATGTTAATTGTGAACAAATGCATAGGGAGAGACTCACCAAATTAACTCGTGTGCAAACACGACCTGTGTGCATCAAATGCAAAATCAGTTGGGGCAAAATTTATCCAAGCAAATTAACTAATGTTTTGCCACCTGAATAATTTTTTGCAAACGTTTTGATTTGGATGTTAATGAGTAATACATGATGTTAATTCAATTATTAATTACTGCATGGTCTAAGCCTTATATAAAAAAATTGTGACCAAGAAAAAAAAAAGCAAGAAAAAGAGCAAAAATTTTCTTCCACCTTCATTTCCCAAATCTTTCATGCGTTCCTGCTCGGTGGATTATCTGTGGTAACAATCGGATGTTTTCTCAGTTGGCCACGAGTAACTAGTGCTTGGTTGTGTACGTGATTCATTTCCTAGGAAACAGACGCCCATCCTAACCTCGAAAAACAGTCAGAGGAAGACAAATCTGTTTTAAGAAAACTGTATTACGCAGGTCTCAACAACTCTCTCGTCTTGCTCAGGTCGTCCAGCTCACCTCGAGAGATCAAGTCGTCCAGCACAGCTCGGGAGCTCAGGTTGTCGGGAGCTTCAGCTAGGGAGCTTAAGTCAAGAGCTTCAGCTCGGGAACTCAGGTCGAGAGTCTATACTTAGTCCCTGCATTGCACTGTGAATACAAGACAGCTCAGGTCTTCCCAGCCAACTTAGCCATCACAAGCAGCTCTTCCCTGTTAGGTAGCTTGGAATTACTAGTTCAGGCCACTCAACAAATAAGTTAAAATTAATTGTATAATTTCAATTTAATTTATTATCTTCGACACTAGCTTCAACAATCTTAAAATAGATTCAATTCTATTGAGATGATCACGAAAAGTATCGAGGTGAAATAGATTCATCACCAGACCCCCTCCACCTCGATTGGGAATGTTTCAATTAACTATGGGGAAACCACCAGTGAAGTTCACTAGGTTGAACTTTAAGGTAGCTGCAAAAGATGCTCTTCTATTTGACCACTCTCAATTTAGCTCGGTTCTTGACCAAGGACTCTCCTAAGCATGCTAAGGATGTTACTATAGTGGAGGCTTGAACTCATTCTGAGTATCTATGTCGAAACTATATCTTCAACTGTCTGCCGACTCATTTTATGCTGTGTACAACTCGAAGAGAATGACTAAGGAGCTATGAGAGTCCTTGGACAAGAAATACAAAACGGAGGATACAGGGCCCAAGAAATTCATCATGGGTCAGTTCCTGAACTACAAGATGGAGGAACTTATTGATAGACTTCGCATTGAAAAAGACAACAAGGGTTCAAAGAGAAAGTTGTTCTCTCAAGCTACTGTGAAATCCAACATGGTCGAGCACGACCAAACCTCAAAATGGAAGAATTCCAAATATTTCAAGATGGGACCCAAAGGAGGTATAAACAAGAAGTTCTCTAGGAAGTGCTTCAACTATGCCCAAGTGGCCACAAATCTTTGGAATGCAAAAAGTTGAAGAAGAAGCAGGAGGTCAACCTGAACAAGGGACCATAAATGGATGGTTACTATGCCATGGTCTCCAAATTGAACCAGTGGGTTCAAACCTGTGGCAATGGTGGATCAATACTGGTGCCACCAAACATGTGTGTTGCAACTGATGGAACTGTTGGGTATGGCTCAGCGGGTTTCCTAAGCGAACACGGGGTTGAACATGAGAGACCTCTCCATGTTTACAGATTAAAAATTTAATCTGAATGGAGACCCGTCTCCCAAACGACCGTCTTGTGATCGTATCAATTGATTCAAGTTACAACTTAGCTGAACTCAAGAGTAAGACCTTGTAACTTTCCGAATCAATTGACCGCGGAAAAGACGACGAGCGGATCGCTATTTTTGTGTTTATCTTCGAGGTCCATGACACAATTAATTATCAATATTAATTAACAAATAATTAAACTATGATAACTAATTAAAACACACATGCGATAACAAAATAATCACATGAAATAATAGAAATGAACAAGGAGTCAAAGAGAGATATACCTTGTCTTTTACCTCGCAGTCTTCTACCATATGCCCCTCCCCTCTTGGACGTTATGTGGGCGATGATCTACCAAGACGGGGAGTCACCAAGGCTTCCAATTAATCTTTCTTCTTCTTCTTCTTCTTCTTCTTCTCTTTGTGCCAACAAACCCTAGTATTAGGGTTTACCCGTCGGCCACCTTTCTACCTCTCTTAACTTGCGCCGGCTGCCACCTCAAGCTCTCAAGGATCGCCGGCCACAAGGCAGCACCGAGAGGAAGGTAATGAAGAAGGAGAACTGGAAGAAGAAGGGAGAAAGAGCTCCTTCTTCTTCCACCAACCTGAAATTGCCGCCGCCGGCAACTTCTCTTCACCCGCCGCCGCCGGAGCTAAAGGACGGCAATTCCTCACCGCCGACCACCCCTTCCTTCACCTGCTTGTGCGTGCTCAAGTAAGGAAGAAGAAAGGAAGAGAAGAGGATGCTACTTCTTCTCCCACCAAGAGCTTCTTCTCCTTTACTACCGGCGCCACCCAAAACTTGCCGCCGGCCACCTCTCCTCCACCTTCTAGCTGTTGCCGATTACAGAAGGAAGAGCAAAGGCTCTCCTTCTCCTTGTGAACGTCAGCCGAGAACCTGTGAAGGAAATGAGGGAATGAAGAAGGAGAGAACTCCTTCTCCTCTCTTGCGCCGGTGACCTAGGAGAGAAGGGAGAGGGAGAGAAAGTGAGAGGGTAGGGTTTTGTGAATAATTGGATTAATTCTCGATTAATTAGCCTTGACATCATGACTCACATGGGGTATATATAGGGCTATGATAGGGACCATGAGGAGGAGTTGGGTCTTGGCCCGCTAATGGATCCAAATCCGATCTATTAATGAAGATCCATTCTACTAAATGATCCCATTAAACTTCCTCGCCAACCCCCATATTTTCATATGGGCTCCACCTATTATGAGCACATCCATCTTCCCGTGTATAAGATATCGAATGTCGTTGATTAATTTAAATTACTGACAATTTTAATTAATCAACCTCTTGATCTTTAACTAGTACCACTCAACATTTTCATCATGTTGGACCATAGTCCACTTGCAAGATTTAACATGATGAACCTTATGAGCTCATCAAGGGGGCATCATCATCCCGACTCACCAGAATACGGATTCCTCAATAATCAACGACACACCATGTACATAATATTATTTCCTAACTTACCGGGCCTATCGATTTAGCAGAATAAATCTCGTCCATTGATAAATAAATAAATAATAATTAAATACACGTGCCCATTATTATATCGGGATTTAGAGATTCTACTCCATAATAAAACCGAGGTCTAATCCAATTATAAAGTCAGTATAAATTGGATGACCTCTATTTTGGTCATGTTCAATGCACACAAAGTGCACTAGTGTAATTCTATGGTTAAGACAAACCACACCTAATTACATACAACCATCCCGATGGTTTGCCTAACTCCATCTCGGTTGTGAGCCTCTTCTTATACTCTGCAAGGAACTGATAACATGATCTTCTGTGCGTCACCACACACCATGTTATCTACAATACAAAGTATTAAACATTTTGTGCATATACTAATGTAAACATGCAACCTGTGATTATGTGATTCTCTTTCAAAATGTAGATGATCTTATACAAAAGCAAGACTTTCAGTATACATCCTAACAGCAACAAGAAACTGCTACACAACTTTGAAGAAATTGAGACAAGCTGGTCATGGGAAACTCAGCAACCTCGGGCGTTATGAGCTAAGGAAAAGTGATGCTAAAGATGACCTCAGGCAAGGACTTTACTCTGAAAAATGTGTTATATATTTCAGAGATTCGAAAGAACCTAGTGTCTAGATCATTATTAAGCAAGCATGACTTTCCCATTGTATCTGAGTCGGACATAGTTGTACTGTTTAAGAATGGAATGTTTGTGGGAAAGGACTATGTATCTGATGGGCTTTTTAAGCTCAATGTAATAGTTGTTAGGCCTAAGATAAATAAAATTGAAAATTCTTCCACTTATATGCTTGAATCTTCATGTTTATGACATGATAGACTAGGACATGTGAACTATAATGTGTTGTATAGATTAATAAACATGCAAAGCATACCTACATTCCACCTTGATCGAAATACAAGTGTGAGACTTGTGTTAAAGCGAAAATGGCAAGGTCATCCTTTCAACATGTTGAAAGAAGTAGTGAACCATTCGACTTAATTTATACCGACGTATGTGACCTAAAAGGTACACCAATACATGGTGGGAATATGTATTTTATTACTTTTGTAGATGATAACATAAAATATTGTTACGTGCATCTTCTCAAATGTAAGGGTGAAGCTATAGAGAAAAGATTAAGATGATTTGAAGCGACCAAAGCTATGAATATATATCACCATTCGCTGAGTTGTGTGATGAACATGGGATCGAACACGAAACAATAACTCCTTATACTCCTCGGCAAAATGGAGTTGTTGAGCGACAGAATCTAACTCTTAAGGAGATGATGAATGATCTTCTATTGAGCTTTGGACTGCCAAACTCCATGTGGGAGGAAGTTGTGTTAACAACTAATTACCTTTTAAATAAGGTACCCCAAAAGAAAATAGATTAGAGCTCTTATGAGTTATAGAATGGAAGACAACTATGATCGAGAATGCGATAGAGGTGAATGTCGAAATCGTTCGGATTAAATAAAAGAATAAGTGCGCGCGAAATAGAACAAAGCAACACAAGCTAACAAGGTCGTTTACTTGGTCGGAGCCTGGTCGATCCTACTCCAAGCCACGGTCGTTGACCGTTTACTTTGGACAATTATAATGCGTAGAATGAGTACAGAAGAAAATACAAATTGCAATAAGAAGATACACTTCTGTATTTACTAACTCCCGGGGTAGGCTCGAGTTTCGGTGCAGCGGGAGGTCGACGGCGCTTCAGACTTGAGTCGGGAAGTTCCTGGAGCAGAGCGCGGTCGTCAGAGAGTTTGGATGTGTTGAATGAAAGCGGTGTATTGAAGAGGAGGGTCGAGGCCCTTTTTATAGTGCCTGGGGGTGCCCTGGTCGACGGGGACGCCCCCCCACGTGGCAGCAGATCCACACAAGGCGCAGTCAACGACTTATCCCTTGAACCTCGGGATAAGGTCTTGATGGGGGCGCCCTGGACGCTGGGGGAGCCCTGGTTGACTCGGCCAACTCTTATCCGCAGCGCTGAAGTCTCCTGCGTAAGAGTGGCTGGGGGCGCCCGGGACAGCGGGGGCGCCCTGGGTGCGCAGTGCAGACGCGGCAGCAGCTTAACTCTTCAGTTGGTTTGCCATGGGGGCGCCCGGGACAGCGGGGGCGCCCTCAGAATGTACTGTCGAGGTTTATTTGCTTTCTTTGTGTTTTGTGTTCACCTTGGGGGCGCCCGGGACACTCCGGGCGCCCTGGTCAGCAGTTGCCTCTTTCCTTTGAGGCATTCTGAGCTGCAGACACACGTTCCTTCGGTCCTGCATCCAGGGTTAGTCCCAAAACACAATAGAGCAAATATTTAATTTAATTTCTACAGCTTCAGCTATCTTGGTTCTGACTTTGGTTTCCAAAATGGAGCCCTAGGTTGAACCGACGCCTAATGTTCCCTCGGAGGGGAACGCGTCCTCACCTACTCCTCTCGAGAGAGTTTACCTGGTGCCAACCGGATCCTCCAGTTGGACTTTTGCCCAGCAGCCCTTCGCCAGGTCTTGAGTTTCGCCCAGCAGCCCTTCGCCAGGACTTGGTTTTTGCCCAGCAGCCCTTCGCCAGGACTTGGTTTCCTGACAGCCCTTCGTCAGGTGCCTAGCAGCCCTTCGCTAGGACTTGTTTTCCTGGCAGCCCTTCGTCAGGTGCCTAGCAGCCCTTCGCTAGGACTTGGTTTCCTGCACACTCAAGCAGCATTGTTAGATACCAAACAACCCTTAACTTTGAATCCTTTGCCAATATCAAAACAAGGTTCGATCTGGTGCTTCCTGCACCAACACAACCATCCTACAAATATTTGTGAGTGTGGGGGTGTCTTGCCAATGATTTGGTTCCTGATCCGAAAAGGATTAAGATAGGTCTAAAAACTATCGATTGCATATTTATCGGATATGCATAATAGCAGTGCGTATCGATTTTGTGTATATGAGTCACAATTACCGGATATACACAAGAACTCAATAATAGAATTAAGAAATGTCTCATTCTTTGAGCATGTGTTTTCGTATAAGACCTGAGAGGATGCTAGCTCCTTAAAATGTGTATATGAAACACTAGAGGAAGAAGAAGAAGATAAACCAGTTGAGGTTGAGCTCAGGCGAAGTAAGAGATCTTGGGTGGAAAAATTTTATGAAACAGATTTCATCACTTTCATATTAGAAAGTGAATCCCAAAGTTACTCAGAAGCAGTACACTCTTCTGAGGGACTTGTGGAACATATTTCATTAAGGCAATTGCATCTGAGATAGAATTTATTTTGCAAAATCACACTTGGGAATTTATGGATCTTCCTCTGGGAAGTAAACCACTAAGTTGCAAATGGATCTTCAAAAAGAAAATGAAATCAGATGACATAATTGATAAGTATAAGACCAAATTAGTAATTAAAGATTATTGACAACTAGAATACCTTGATTACTTTGATACGTATTCTCTGGTGTTGAGAATAATTTTCATTAGATTGTTGTTGACTATTGCCACTTTATGGAACCTAGAAATACATTAGATGAATATAAAGACGGTCTTTCTAAACGAGGATTTAGAAGAAGAAATTTACATGGAGCAACCTGAAGGGTTTTCTGTGCAGGGGAGAATAACAAGGTTTGTAAATTGGTGAAATCGTTATATGACTTGAAACAAGCTCTAAAACAGTGACATGAAAAATTTGATAATGCCATGTAGGAAGATGGAATCAAAATCAATGAATGTGATAAATATATTTAGACGAAAGCCACAGAGAATGACTTTGTCATCTTGTGCCTATATGTAGATGATATACTTATCTTTGAGAGTAATAATAAGATAATCAAATCTACTAAAGGCATGTTGAACTCAAGATTTGACATGAAAGACATGAGCCTAGTTGATGTGATTCTAGAAATCAAAATTCTTAGAACAACAGAAGAGCTTATTCTTAGTCAGTCTCATTACATGGATAAGATTCTTGAGAAATTCACCAAGGGTGATATTGCGTTGGCATGAATGCTGATAGAGACAAGCCAACATTTATCAAAAAATCAAGAAGAAAGTATCTCTCAAGTAGTGTATACTCGGATGATTGGAAGTCTGATGTACTTGATGAATTGTACAAGACCAGACTTAGCTTACACAATAAGTAAACTGAGTAGATACATGAATAATCCCGGTGTTGGGTACTGGAAAGGGATAACAAGAGTACAGAAGTATACACGTAGAAATAAACTGTACTATATGAGATATTTTGTTATTATTAAAGGATATAGCGATACGAGTTGGACATCTACCATAAAAAATTCGAAGTCTACTAGTGGTTATGTATTCACTCAAGGAAGTACAGTCATTTCATAGAAATCTTCTAAGCAAATCGTGATAACTAGATCCATGATGGCATTTGAGTTTGTAGCTCTTGACAAATATGGTGAAGAGGCTGAATGACTACGACAATTCTTAGAAAATATTTCGAGATAGTCGAAAGTCATGCCGACAATTTACATATATTACGATAATCAATTGGCAATTGGTTGGGCACAAAGTCATCTGTATAATGGTAAGTATAGACATATACGTTGGAGACAAAATATCACTAGACAACTACTCTTAACTAGAGTTATCACTGTTGACAATGTGAAATCAAAGGATAACTTAGCGGATCGGCTAACCAAAGGATTAAATTGAGAGTTAGTTGCAAACTCAATAAGGAGAATGGGTTTGATGCCGATGAAAAATATTGGTGCAAAGGAAACCCAACCTAAGTAGGCTGGAGATCTCAAGAACTACGCTCAAATGGACAACCTAATTATACTGACAAAGTTGTTCATTGTGGGGGAACGACCCAGTGGAACAGTGAAAGATGGAGGTTAAGCGTGTGGCTTTTAATGATCCAATAGAGTTATGTGGAATACTCTAAAGAGATCACCTGTGTGCCGCTTCGAAAAGAATTGGAGACACAATTCTTAGAACTTTTCTCAAAACCAGGTGTGTTCATGGCCTAGAATGAACACACTCATGGGAACTGAATTATGTTGGTGCAGGCAGCACCTGAGTCGAACTTGGGTTTTGATAATGACAAAGGGTTCAAAAATTAAGATGTTATTTTGATATAATATGTTACTTGAGTGTGCAGAGAGAAGTCCTAGCGAAGGACTGCTAGGCATCGAAACCCTAAGACCTGGCGAAGGGCTGCTGGGCACCTAACGAAGGGCTGCTAGGAGTCTAAGACCTGGCGAGGGACTGCTAGGCACCGGGCGAAGGACTGCTTGGTACCGAAGACCTGGCGGAGGGCTGCTAGGCACCTAGCGAAGGACTGCTAGGCAAAAGTCCAACTGGAGGAGCCGGTTGGCAAAAGGTAAACTCTCCTGAGAGGAGTAGGTGAGGACGCGTTCCCCGTCGAGGGAACAGTAGGCGTTGGTTCGACCTAGGGTTCCATTTGGGAGACCTAAAGTCAGAACCAAGACAGCTACGACTGTAAAAAGTAGTGTATATTCTTGCCTTGTTTGTTGTGGAACTAACCTTGGATGCAGGGACCAAAGGAACGTGTTTCTGCAGCTCAGAACGCCCCAAAGGAGAGGGGCAGCAGCTGGGCTAGGCGCCCGGGAGGTCCCGAGCGCCCAAGGTCAAAGCCACACGAGCAGTTGAGCAAAGAGTACTTCGGAAGCTCACTGGGCCAGGCGCCCTCAAGCTCCCGGGCGCCCCCAGTGTCCCGAGCGCCTTGGATGCCTCGGGCGCCTTGGGTCCAAGCCAACCAAGCGATCGAAGCAAGTTCAGCCGAGAAGCCAGCGGACCAAGTCAACTGGGGCGCCCCCAGTGTCCCGATTTTGGAGGGATAAGCTCTGACCGAGCTTCAGATGAGAGTTCTCGTATCCGAAGGCACGTGTCAGGTCCCCCAGCGTCCCGGGCGCCCCCAGGAGCAGTATAAAAGGGGCTCGACCCCTAAGGCTTCAGTATCAATTTTTCCAACGCTTATACGCTCTTCGACTCAAGCGCTCTGCATCGAAAACCTCCAAACTCGAGATTCAAGCGCCGACGATGACCCTCTGCTCCGAAGCACGATCCACACCGGGCGTCGGTAACGAAGAGTTTAATTTTATTTACTGCACTACAACTGTAACATTTTTCTGTAAAGATTTGTGCACATATAGAATTGCCCGCAGTAAACGGTCAAGGACCGTGGGTCTTGGAGTAGGAGCCGACCGCGACTCCAAACCAAGTAAAAAATCCTTGTGTTCGTGTCTGTTTTGTTTTAATTTTCCGCTACGCATTCTCTTTTCTATTCCGAAACGTTTTCACAATATTCACCCCCCTCTATCGTGTTTTCCCGATCCAACAAGTGGTATCAGAGCGGGGAAGCTCAAATTTGGTGCAACCACCAATTTGAGAGTTTTTCGGATTTTTTTAATTTTCTTTTCAATCGAATTTTTTTTATAATCGAGGTTGGTGCAACACCACTCGATAAATTCTTTTAATATCTTACTCCCGCACTGCTAATTCAAGACCTAGTCTTGGGATAGTTTCTTTTGTTATTATTTCAGTAATTACTAAATGGCCATGCAAGAAGGATTTAGTACAGCCAGACCACCACTTTTCAGTGGGGAGGATTTCTCCTACTGGAAAAGTCGGATGGAAGTCCACCTGAAAACTCAGGTGGACATGCGGATAATAATCCAGTCTGGTCTGGAAATCCCTAAAAATGCTGACGAAGTGCCACAATCCTACACCGAATGGGATACCACCCTAAAAAGGAAAATTGAAGCTGATGCCAAAGCAACCCAGACACTCCAATGCGGCCTAACCAAAGAAGAGCTGAACCGGGTAGGGCCATTCAACAGTGCAAAGGAACTCTGGGGTAAGCTAATTGAACTGCACGAAGGGACCTCCGACACCCGAATCAGCAAGAGGGACCTACTACTAAACAAGCTGTACACAATCAAGATGAACGACAGCGAATCTGCAGCCCAGCTTCATGCCAGAATTCAGGAGCTGATGAACGGTCTACACACAATTGGTCACAAGGTAGAAAACCGTGACCTGATCAGGTATACCCTTAATGTTTCCCCAAGAAATACTTTGTGGGCATCTATGGTAGATGCGTACAAAGTTTCAAGGGATTTGACTAAAATTAATTTAGATGAGTTATTTTCCGAACTTGAATTACATGAGCAGACTAACTGCACCCTGGCCGAGAAAGGCATTGCTTTTATTGCAGGTAAAACTGGAAAGATAACCAAGAAGAAGCCTCAACCTGCACCCGAGTCTAACTCAGACTCTAACTCAGAAGACAGCGAAGGAGATCGACCCAAGCTGGTCCGACTTGCCCGAAACTACTACAAGGAATTGAAGAATTAGTCCAACAGAAGAAAAGCCAGCCGAAAGAAGGAAGAACCAGTTGAACCTTCAAATGAAAAGACCAAACCAAATGTGACCTGCTATGAGTGCAAAAAGAAGGGTCACTACAAGACGGAATGCCCCAATCTGAAGGAAGCCAAGAAGACAAAAAGGAAGAAGGCTCTTTAAACAATGTGCGACGAGTCTTCCTCCGAAGAAGAAGAAGAGGCCCCACAGTCGAACCTGCTCGCTCTGACTGCTTCGGAGGAAATCGAGACCGAGTCAGAATCGGAACCGGACGACGGAAAGCTTACATTTTCAGAGGACGGCGAAATCACTGTAAGTGGATTTACTAGAATTCAATTAACTGAATTAATTGCTTACCTTTCTCGCGACTTGGCGAAAGCCAAAATCCGAGTCGAGTCCCTCCGACAGGAAGTAAAACTCCTGAAAGAGGAAGCTGACTCTAGATCCTTAACTGAGAAGGTTCAAGAAGGATCCTCTACTCAAGTTGAAAAACTTGAGAAAGAGAACTCCTCCTTGAAAACTCAAGTCAAGGACCTTAGAGCGGCATTAGAACGATTCACTTCTGGTTCCAAGGGTCTTGACATGATCCTTGGAAAACAGTGTTGGTGCAGACAGCACCCAAGTCGAACCTGTGTTTTGATAAATGACAAAGGGTTCAAAAGTTAAGTCTTATTTGTTGTCTAACATCCTGCTTGAGTGTGCAGATTGAAGTCCTAGAAAAGGAATGCTAGGCACCTAGCGAAGGAATGCTAGGCACTGAAACCCTAAGTCCTGGCGAAGGACAGCTGGGCACCTAACGAAGGGCTACTAGGATACGAAGACCTAGCGAAGGACTGCTAGGCACCGGGAGAAGGACAGCTTGGTATCCAAGACCTAGCAAAGGACTGCTAGGCACCTAGCGAAGGGATGCTAGGATACGAAGACCTAGTGAAGGACTGCTAGGCACCGGGCGAAGGACAGCTTGGTATCCAAGACCTGGCGAAGGAACACTAGGCAAAAGTCCAACCGGAGGAGCCGGTTGGCAACAGGTAAATTCTCCTGAGAGGAGTAGGTGAGGGCGCGTTCCCCGTCGAGGGAACAGTAGGCGTCGGTTCGACCTAGGGCTCCATTTTGGAGACCCAAAGTCAGAACCAAGACAGCTAAGGCTGTAAAACTTACTTATATATTTGCTCCATCTTGTTTCGTACTAACCCTGGATGCAGGACCAAAGGAACGAGTGTCTGCAGCTCAGAAAGCCTCAAAGGAATGAGGTAGCAGCTGGGTTGGGCTCCCGGAACGACTCGGGCGCCCTAAGTACAAGGCAAAGAGGAGATCAGGAAAAATACGCTTCGGAAGCTTACTGGGCGGGGCGCCCCCGTGCTCCCGAGCGCCCCCAGTGCCTAGGGCGCCCCGCACACAAGCCAACGAAGCGGATAACTCTTATCCAGCCGAGAAGCTCGCTGAAATGGTCAACCAGGGCGCCCCCAGAGTCAATCCTCAGCCCTATTCGAGTGGGATAAGGGCTGACCGAGGTAATTCCGGATCGGTTGACACGTGGGAGGGCGCCCCCAACGTTCAGGGCGCCCCGAAGTGCTATAAATAGCACCTAACACCAAGGCTTCTCATCAATCAAGTTTTCCAACGCTTTCACGCTCTTCCACTCGAGGCGCTCTGCTACAGAAACCTCCCAACTCGAGATACAAGCGCCGACGACGTCCCTCTGCTCCGAGATACATTCCACACCGGACGTCGGTAACGAAGAGCTGTGTTTTTTTATTACTGCACTATCATTGTAATCATCCTTTTGTAAACTGTTTTGCGCGATTATAGTATTGCCCGCAGTAAACGGTCAATGACCGTGGGCCTTGGAGTAGGAGCCGACCGCGACTCCGAACCAAGTAAATTCTTGGTGTTTGCGTATTGTTCAGTTTTGTTTATTCCTGCTGCGCGTTTGCTCTTAATTCTTTCCAAAAAACGTTTAACGATATTCACCCCCCTCTATCGTTCTCTCTCGATCCAACAAACAGATGTCGGTTCTAAATCGATCCGGGTTAGGCTATCGAACCAAGGCGAGACAAAGGTCATACTATGCTGTACTGAATCAGTCTAGACCTAAAATTCAGGCATGGGACCCAAACTGTGCCTGAACAAACAAACTGGATCAAATCAGTATTGGATCCCCAAGGACAAGATTCATATCTTGCCGAACCATTATCGTGGCTTTAGTCCAGGGGGAGACAAATTAAAAACAATTTTCATAGTTAGATGAATTTCTTTTCTTGTTTTAAATTGCATGTTTGCTTGTCTATTTATTTTCTGTAATTTACCATACTTAGACCTAGGACTGGTTAGACTAAGGACTAAACCAATTAACTAAAATTTGAACAACATAGTATTAGGTGAAGGTGAGATGATAGTACGTTAGGGAAGCTCTTCTAATAAGGTCAAGTATACTCTACTTGGTCTCTTTAGACTGGTGAAACTAGCCGAAGCTACCGATCCAAGACCCAAACTAGTTAGACCAGAATTTTTCAAAAAATAATTTTGAAAATGAAATTTCATTAAAAGGCTTTGTCAAGGATAGGGTTGATGATCCAATAAGGTTACGACCAAAGAAGGCCTAGTGCCTCGCCAAGACTTGGAAGCCAATTTTTGAAATTCAAATTCAAATTATTCTTTGTCAAATTCGAATCTAACACAAATTTTCAGTTAATTATAGATTCAAACACTCTTTTTCAAAATAAATTCAAAATCAATTGTTTTCAAAATTAATTTAACTTTTTCAAAATGAATCATGAATTTTCAAAATAAAACCTACTAAATCCTGTCTCACAAAAACCCATAAGGCAAACGTGATTGACAATTCTAGAAAGGGTGAGATGGTTAGATTTAACTTAACTAAAATTTATCTGACCTCTGTACGAACATTGAAGCCTTTAATTTAGAACTGAGATGACCTGATTAATCCAGTTAATACTGGTCAAACCATGGTCAAAATAGTCAAACCATGGTCAAAAGAGTCAAACCATAGTCAAATGGTCAAACTGGTCAACAATTCATCAAAAAGTTGTCAACTTCTACACAGCCCGGGCACCCGTGACCCCTCGGCCGCCCCCTCTTCTCTTTCGCTTCAATCAAGACAGAAAGCTGTCTAAGTCAGGCTCCCGGGTCCTCACGGGCGCCCTCAAGGCTCGGTCAAAACACCAAAAGCTGCATGTGGCAGTGTTTGATCTGACCCCGGGCGCCCCCATCCAGCATAGGTCATGGCAGAAGACTGCTAAAAGCAACAACCATTTGACCCGGGCGCCCCGGACGTCCCGGGCGCCCGAGCTAAAACCTCTATATAAACCACCCGAACCCCCCCCCCCCCCCCCCCCCCCCCATTTTGCCACACCCAAAACACCTCTCTTCTCTAACTTTTCTTCATCCAAGGCGACCGAACGACCCTCACGTGCCCACGACCACTCCACCACGACCATGCCTCCCCGGACAACCACTCAGTATCATTTCTTTTGCATTGAACTTTAATTTCTTTATTATTTCTATCCTTAAACGCATGCTTCATATTACTTTAGAAAACGTCGTGCAAGTCAATCAAACCCCGGGACCGAACCTAGCCCCGATCCTAGGTTCCCAACCTTGGAACTATGCAATAAATTTGCTAGGACAACATACAAACCGATAAAAACGAGTTACCTAAACATGCAATTCTTCACTCAATCTTGTCCATTGGCCATGAATGTTATCAACTTTTACCAACTAGACAACCTTGTATTCTGCACTCATTCCATTAACACATCCCTATGTGCAGAATTCTACAACAACATAGTTAGACAGAATGACCTTATGTTTGCCACCACAGTTCAAGGGATGCCCCTGACAATAACACCTTCTTTGCTCAACCAATTTCTTGGACTACGACTCTCTCAGTCCACCTTCTGTTGTTATCCTCCCAGAGATCCTCCCTTTGATGCTCCCTACTCTCACATTGACCTAGACACTCTATACTCCTACTTTTATAGGGATGATAGAAACCCTTTGGCTAGACGATTTCAGTCTGTTGATCTTCAGGTCCAGGACTACGCTCTCTATAGAGTCCTAGTCCGTTGCATTTTGCCTTTGTCCAATAGGGACGTAGCGACCATGCGACCATTTCACACCTTTCTACTGTACGCATTGATCCATCACCTAGATATCGACATTGGACTCCACATGTTCCACACGATTCTATATGCATCCAGTGTTACCACTCAGGGGCGGGTACGCACCCCTTACTGCCACATCATCACCTCCATTCTTCTTCATCACGGTCGTAACATCACCGATGGAGAGATGACCGCGATGACTGAATTTGATGAGATAGGTTTTAGGAACTTCTCCCTAGCAGACATAGAGGTCTCGGGTACCGGGGTTTTATCATGGAGACGTTAGCGAGCCCGACCCCAGATCGACTCTGATGAGGAGATAGAGGTCGATGTCGCAGATCTGGCAGTCGAGATTAGAGAGCATATAGACGAGCCTCCACCTCCGACGACTACCGAGACGATAGCTCTACTTCGGACAGAGGTACACAGTCTGAGGGAGGAACTAGAAGCTAATCACGCAGAGTATATGGATGCCCGCAGAGCCGATCGAGAGACTAGCGACGCACGGTATCATGAGATGATGTCGCTATTTCGATCCTGGCAGCCTAGCTCATCTGATCGTCCCGGTCCCTCCTTCTAGTTCAGATTGGCATTGTACTATTGACTGGTTGACTATCCCTACACTGTAGGGTTGACTTATATTTGACCGTGGTGTGACTATGCTGGTCCTCGCTTTGACCAATTGACTTATCTAGTTGACTAGTTGCTTTTCTTGACTATCTGAGCTTTATTAGGGTTATGCTTAGTAGAATAAGTTTACTCTACTTCTATTTTTCGGTAAAACTGTTTTACTACCTGATTTCAAAAAATCAGTTCTTACTTAATTTTGAAAAATTATTTCTTTATCCATTTTAAAATAATTTTTTCGACTTAGTTTTTCTTGACAAATTACCCCCTTCAAAACTAGGGCTTTTTCACAAATAGACTTAGCCTAGGCCCTAACCCTAGAACTGCATGCACCTATAGATCTAGAAGCCAACATCTCACAAGCACCTTAGGGTACTTTTGATTGATAACATAGAATGGGTTGAGATGCTTAGGTCTTTGTCTTAATTCAAGATGCTTTAAGTCAGTGCATCTGCAGTAATTGGGGCACTAAATACAAAATTAAACAGTAATCAGGTTAAGTGTCAAGTTTAGAAAATCTAACTTGAACAGAACACTTAACTTGACTAACCTTAACGAAAACTACTGTTTATAACAGTTAGTAAGTAGCTAATTGGGTTAGACAGGACCCGAGAGAGGTAATTCAAATTGATTTGGTCCAGTTTATGCCTTGAATTGGTTCAGTGCAGCACATTATTTCTAATGCTATTTTTTGCTATATTGTTTTTTTGATATATGGTAAAGGGGGAGAGATTGGAAAGGAGAAAATGTTAAATTTTTTTTTTTTCAAAATTCAAAACCTTATTTCAAAAAGTTGCTTTCAAAACTGTTTCTAAGCACTCGACTTAAGTCAATCAATTTTCAGAATTACTTAAGCTGCTTTTCAAAATTTCTCTAAGTCAATTTTCAAAATTACTTAAGGTGCTTTTCATAATTTCTCTAAGTCAAATTTTGAAATTACTTAAGCAGCTTTTCAAAATTTCTCTAAATACTTATCTTAAAGGTCTCTAAGAGAAAATTTCTAAGTTTAATTTTAAAATTTTTCTGAAAATTTCTGTTTATATAAGTATTAAAAACTAAGAAGTTTAGAAAATTTTTCTAAAGTGCGAAAACTAAGTATTGACTTGAAAATTTCTAAATGTAAATTCTCTAAAGACAAATTTTCCAGTGCCCAACTCAAAAATTATTTTGGGAAAATAATTTCTAACTTACATTGTTTTCCAATCCAAATTTTTTTCTAACTTCCATTTTTTTGGAAAAGATTCTAAGTGTTGAAAAATAATTTCCCTTTTAGACTTAGAAATTTTTTCAAACCCCGCGAACCATTGAAAAATCTAGGGGAGATTCCTTCCAGGGGGAGGAAATAAATTCGAATTCTTTCCGATTTTTTTGTTTAAAACTTAACTTTTTGAACTGGGTTGCCATAAATCAAAAACGGAGAGATTGTTGGTGCAGGCAGCACCTAAGTCGAACCTGGGTTTTGATAATGGCAAAGGGTTCAAAAGTTAAGATGTTATTTTGATCTAATATGTTACTTGAGTGTGCAGAGAGAAGTCCTAGCGAAGGACTGCTAGGTATCGAAACCCTAAGACCTGGCGAAGGGCTGCTGGGCACCTAGCGAAGGGCTTCTAGGAGTCTAAGACCTGGCGAGGGACTGCTAGGCACCAGGCGAAGGACTGCTTGGTACCGAAGACCTGGCAAAGGGCTGCTAGGCACCTAGCGAAGGATTGCTAGGCAAAAGTCCAACCGGAGGAGCCGGTTGGCAAAAGGTAAACTCTCCTGAGAGGAGTAGGTGAGGACGCGTTCCCCGTCGAGGGAACAATAGGCGTCGGTTCGACCTAGGGTTCCATTTGGGAGACCTAAAGTCAGAACCAAGACAGCTACGGCTGTAAAAACTAATGTATATTCTTGCCTTGTTTGTTGTGGAACTAACCTTGGATGCAGAGACCAAAGGAACGTGTTTCTGCAGCTCAGAACGCCCCAAAGGAGAGGGGCAGCAGCTGGGCTAGGCGCCCGGGAGGTCCCGGGCGCCCAAGGTCAAAGCCACATGAGCAGTTGAGCAAAGAGTGCTTCGGAAGCTCTCTGGGCCAGGCGCCCTCAAGCTCCCGGCGCCCCCGGGGCGCCCTGGATGCCTCGAGCGCCCTGGGTCCAAGCTAGCCAAGCAATCGAAGCAAGTTCAGCCGAGAAGCCAGCAGACCAAGTCAACCGGGGCGCCCCCAGTGTCCCGGGCACCCCCGTCAGCTCCGAGCCTGATTTTGGAGGGATAAGCTCTGACCGAGCTTCGGATGAGAGTTCTCGGATCCGAAGGCACATGTCAGGCGCCCCAAGTGTCCCGGGCGCCCCCAGGAGCAGTATAAAAGGGGCTCGACCCCTAAGGCTTCGGTATCAATTTTTCCAACGCTTCTACGCTCTTCGACTCAAGCGCTCTGCTCCGAAAACCTCCAAACTCAAGATTCAAGCACCGACGACGACCCTATGCTCCGATGCACGATTCACACCGGGCGTCGGTAACGAAGAGTTTAATTTTATTTACTGCACTACAACTGTAATATTTTTCTGTAATGATTTGCGCACATATAGAATTGTCCGTAGTAAACGGTCAAGGATCGTGGGCCTTGGAGTAGGAGCTGGCCACGACTCCGAACCAAGTAAAAATCCTTGTGTTCGTGTCTGTTTTGTTTTAATTTTTCGCAACGCATTCTCTTTTCTAATCCGAAACGCTTTCATGATATTCACCCCCCTCTATCGTGTTTTCTCGATCCAACAAATTGTACAAGGAGAGTCCTGAGTGAGATATGTTAATGCTTACACAAACGACAACATAGTTCAAGGACATCGTGTCTACTATCAACTAGTAAACAAACAGATCTTTATAAAGAAAGGTTTAAAGGTGAAACCTATCTGTTCTATACTAGACTCAACTGCTGAATGCTATCACATACCCTGTTTTTCATTCATGTGGGGGATTGGTTGATACAAGTGAATGAAAAAAGAGATGGAGAGGAAAGAGACTCTATTATATATGAATAAGACTTTAGTTCCACGTTGGGAGTTTTAAGATATATTGGTTGGTTTAAATTGATTCACAAGATATGTTTGTTGTGAACAAATACATGGGAGAAGCTCTATCTCACGCATGGGTGAGTAGGGGGTGCAAATCCATGATCTGGATTTACACTGAACTAAGTTGACTCAGTGAGAGTACGACCTACGCACGTCTAATGTAGGATCGGCCAGGACAAAATTTATCCAAGAGAAAACCTCTAGACGTTTTGATCTAGATGGGTTAATGAGTAGTAACTCCAGACATTTTGATCTCGACGGTTAATGAGCAGTAAATGATATTAATTCGGTCATTAATTACTGTATGAGTCTAAGCCCTATATAAAGAGGCTGTGACAAAAATAAAAAAAGCAAGAAAAAGAGTAAAAATTTTCTTCCACCTTCGTATGACAAATTTTTTGTGCGTTTCCGCTCGGTGGATTACCTATGGTAGCAATCGAGTGTTTTCTCAGTTCATCACGAGCAACTAGTACTTGGTTGTGTATGTGGTTCCGTAGTTGCATCCTGGAAAACAGACGTTCATCCTAATCTCAAAGTATAGTTAAAAGAGGACGAATTTGTTTTAAAAAAACTACATTACGCAGGTCTCGACAACTCTCTCATCTTGGTTAGGTCGTCCAGCACAGTTCGGGAGCTCAGGTCGTCCAGCTCAACTTGAGAGCTCAGGTCATTGGGAGCTTCAGCTCAGGAGCTTAAGTCAAGATCTTCAACTCGAGAGCTTTGGATCAAGAGCTCATGTCAGTAGTATGTACTTAGTCCGTGCACTATACTTTGAATACAAGACAATTCTTTAGGTCTTCTCAGCAAATTCAACTATTTCAAATAGTTCTTTCATGTTAGATAGTTTGAAATTATTAGTCCAGACTACTCAGTAGGTAAAGTTAGATAGTTTGGAATTATTAGTCCAGACTACTCAGTAGGTAAAGTTAAATTTAATTATATAATTTTAATTTAATTTATTATCTTCAACCGTACCCAACTGTTCTACTGCCTTGTTACGATTCTTTTACGTGGAGATCACCAACAACTATTGATTTGATGTTAAATTTCTGAAATTCATTTCATTTCCCTGTGCCATCGACTGCTCTCGTTTGCAAGCAATGCCCCCAGATCAATCTGTCTTAATAATAATAATAATAATAATAATCAAATCCTTATCACACATTGAGCGAGTTGAAAAAAAAACAAAGTGGTTGCTTGTGCAGAGGGGCATGGATGGCCTTAGGCCTTCTCTAGACCTGGCTACGTGCAACATCGCGGGGCCTCTTTTGCCTGTCATCTCCCTGAGGCAAGGGAAACATTTGTGAGCTATAAATATACGATGGCGTTGTCTTCTTCCTTTCCGCCCTGTACGCAACGTAACTCATCACTTGCCACTGAGCGAAGGGGTTTAGATGGCTCCCCATGACTAGTAGGGAGATGTAGCTCTGAGAGGTTGCTCGAGATTTTGGGGTCTGCGCCTTCCTAATGACCACCAGGCGAGCCTGGTTGACAAATATCCTTTGGTAGTGCTTCCTGACGAAGAAATGACAGTGATAATGATAAAAATAATAGTCGAAAATATTAATTAATATTTTTCATAATTTATTATTTTTATAATACAATCATATTTATCACAATATATTATCTTATTCCTAATTGTATTTTTCATATATCATTTCAATAATATCTTACTATTTAATTAGAATTTAAAATCTTTATTAACTAATCTCAATTAATTTAGTGATATCCAAAATTAAATTACATTAATATCATTTTTTTATATCGAAAAAAATTTCAAGACATATTAATAATTTTAATTTTTTATTTTTCATATTCTAAAAATTTAGAAAATAAATTCACAACTCTTAAAAACACATATTTACAAGATAAATATATAATTTTAAATTTTAAAAATAATTCAAAATTAAAATTTAAAAAAATAATTTATCAAATTAAAAAAAATTATTTTAAATTTTAATTTGATATTATAACTAAATAAATTCTCTAAGATGAGAATATATAAATAAATTTGTTAGTCTAAGATCATAATAATAAATATAATCAATCAATTGTCTACTTTAATTATCATTTTATTTTATTATTCTATGTCTACGTGTTTTTGTATTTTTTATTTGAATACTTCCCACTTATAATAATAATAATAATAATAATAATAATAATTCGATATTGTAAATCAAGTTAAAAGAACTTGTAGTATTAGAAAATAGAGCACAGAAATTGAATTTATCTAAATAGAAATGATGAGGTAAAAAGATAGATAATAAAATTTATATATGTTAGAAATAAAAATAAGCTTTATTTTTTTATAACCCCTCTGTCTAAGCTTAGTCATACTAAGTGAGGAGGTATCGTGGGCGGTCCTTCCTGGTTAAATGATTACAGTAATATTATGTCAGCAGCTGATCTTCATAATTTTCACCATCCTTCTAAGACTATCTTAATATTGAAATTGTTAAATCGGATGGACAGGCTAAAACGTAGTGAATAACTTACAAATATAAATTATAATTTCTCTTGCTTTCTACATAATAAGGACATACTAATTAAGTAATTGAAATAAATAATATAAAAAAGGATTCGAGAAATTTACTTGGTTATAATATGAATTTTTGTTAATCAAAAGCAATTAAAGTTCACTATCAAAACTCCTTCATTGACAACTGTCTTACAACAATTGGAAGTTCAAAACACAATTACACCCTGTTTGGAAATCCTTTAAGTAAGGAATTGGAATTCAATTCCGGTCGGAATTGAATTCCGATCGGAATTGAATTCCAATTCTCATGTTTGGAATGAATTGTAAAAACAGAATTGAATTCAATTCAATTATTATACTTTTACGATTTTATCCTGCGAGGATGGAGCTGGAGCAACTTTGATTTGTTTTGTGAGGGGTGATTTGGTAATTTAATTTGTTTAAGTGAAAGGAATTCAATTCCTTTCACAAATCACATGTGTTTAGGTGTGATTTGTTTTGAGGGGTTTGAAAGGAATTGGAATTCAATTCCTTAGCAATTCCTTGCTAAAAATTGCTACCAAACGATGGAATTGAATTCCAATTCCCAAAGAAATTCCAATTCCTTCTTTTCCAAACAGGGTGTTACAGAAGTTAATATAGTGTGTTATCTAAACGATGAGCTCAAGAGCTTTATTTATAGTCTAGTAGTTTAAGTGATCGATTTGTTGATGTGGCAAATCAAGGCGTCTCTATCCCTTTGAGACGCCTCTATTCGACTGAGTTGTTAATGCTTCGTCAACGTTCGACTGATCTGGCTATATTGGGATGCCTCAGTTTGGTCCGTTGCTTATCCCCGCAGTAATGTTCCACTGATTGGGATTGAGGCATTGATGGACCCAAAATAGATGTCACGAATGTGAGTCTCAAATTTAAAAATTTATAAAACTGAAAATCCTTTGGCTAACAAAGTTAAAATGTAGTAGAGGGGCCTCAGGTCGTATTTTTTCAAGGACTAGTTGAATGAATGTTTAATTCCAGCTTGCAAGTTTATTTGTCGTTTGATGTTTGAGTTTTCTAGATAAAATGGGGTTTTTGCGATAAGAGGAAATGACAATATGAAATAGCAAGTAGGAATGAAATAGACAGAACTAGCAGAACTAAAGTAGGAACTTGCGAGAGAGAAACTTAACCTAATTGACAATTGAACAATTAAATTCAAACACTTGAATTAAAACGTAAGCACTAATTGCAGGAACTAATTGCAAGGAAAATTAATTGCATGATAATGAAAACTAAATTGAAACATGACTTAAGCACTTGACTTGAATTGTAATAGAAACAACTAGAACAACTTGAAGGAAATAAATGCTTGGAACGAAATTATCCTAATTTAGAACATCAAATCAATTTATCAACAAGACTTCCCTTTGCCGTCACATAAAGGTCAAGCTATGAACCCCCTAGCTAAAAAATCCACGAAGAAAGACTTCCTAGCTCTGTTTGTTGGTACTGCCCTTCCTGATCGGTCAACTGACCGATCAGGTCTTTCTCTGATCGGTTACGGGACCGATCAGAGTGCTCTCTGTCCGATCAACCCGATCGGTCAGTAGCTAAACGCCAAACTCCTCTTGACGCGTTGATTCGCGATCGAGCCATAAACCTTCAGAAATGCGTCGGAGAACCCCTCCTAACAATCCTTCATCTTCGGTAGTCGAGAATCCGCGATCAAGTGGAAGCAATCGGAGTAATGGAGCTCAAGCGAAACCCTCCCCTGTTCTCCTCTCAGCTGCGAGTACAGTTAGCAAACAAAACCTGAAATCTTACCTCCACGATCTGAAATCTTGACGAGAATGAATCTGATGTGGTTGTGCGGCGATCTAAGGAAGAAAATTGCAAGGAAATTGATGAAGAAACGATAAAGAACTGGAGAAGGACGCGATCTCCTCTGCTACTGGCGATCCGCGACTACGCGACACCACCACGAGTGCGATGGAGGAATTCCCAATTTAACTAATTGAATTTGAATTTGAACGGCTGAGATTGTTCCGATCACATCCAACGATCGGATCTCTTCAGATCTGAACCAAACCTCCCAGATCTTGATCAATGGTCATGATCTACTTGTCCTTAGCTCAGATCAACCAGATCTGTGGCGGATGGTCTAGATCTTCCCTTCACTTGCTTGGATGGTTGACACTCCTTTAAGCTTGATCCGACGGTCAGATGTGCTCCGATTGGGTTCAAACTTTCAGATCTTGATCCTTTTACTTGATTAGGTCTATGTTGAGCTTGGATTGATCAGAAGTTGATGGATGTCTCTGATCTAACCGTTCTCTTGAATGGACGACCCATATTAATCCGATGCTTGATCACCTTGATCCGGATCCAATTCTGACTCAAGTTTGATCCAATCTGATCTAGGTCTATGATCATTTGAAGCCTACAAAATTAGATTCATATTTTAGTGCCAAAATATCTCAAATATATAAAGATTTGAATCAAAAGCTAAAATAGAGATAATTCATGAAACCTTAAGTAAATGCAAACTTAAGCATATAAAAGTGGATCAAAACATGAATTTGAGAGCCTAAATTTATCAACAAAATGATAATTATCAACTCCCCACACTTACTCTTGGGCGTCTCACACAAGCCAACTAGTTAACCTAAGATGTATCCTCTTAGATTAGTCTCAATCATAGTTAGAAGCAATTGAAAGGAAATTACCTAGGATTGTCAATTCTCAAAAATCTAAGCTCAATGGAATAGTATCTTGTCCTTAAATCAACAACTTAGCATACTACATCCTTCTTGACTCATTGAGATGAATTAACTCAAAAAACCTTGCAAGGGAAGTTTAGTGGCTCTCTTCTTAAATTCTACATTTTTGATGAAGTGGAGATCACTCTAACACAATCATGGTTCTTGCATTTCCATAAGCTTGCTTATTATCTACTCTCCACCATCATTCTTGATTTGGATCCACATCTACAAAAGCTTATTTAAACATGTCAAAGAAATATGAAATGATAGAAATGAATACAGGTTTAATGAACATTGATACCAAAGAATCATGATAAAGGAAATAAGGAAACATAACATGATAAGGAAATATTGAGAAGAAATATAGCATGATAAGGAAACATTGGAAAAATAAAGGAAATATGGCATGAAAAGGAATTATGGAAAGTTAAGAAAATGGAAGACTTTGTCACCAAAGAATGTATCTAATGCACTTTGCCCATTTCTTTAATGGTCCTTTCAATGGATTCAGAGTTGTGGTGGAGCAGGGATCAGATGATAAGCATTACTGAATTCATGGTATCAAAGTTTCTATTCTGTGTCACTGCCTGCTAAGTGTGCCAATGCCTTCTGATCGGTCAATGGACTGATCAGTCACTGCCTGATCGGACTGACGATCGGTCTGGAAGGCTTCTGATAGGTCTGGAGACCGATCAGAGCTCCAACAGAAGCTGTGTGTGCAAAATTCTGAACTGCTCTACTCGATTTTTACACTGAGCTGACTCTTAACTCATCTATAAACTTGTTCACATCTTCAAATCCACAATCTATTCCATCACTTACTTCCACCTCATGTTTCTCTTTTTTTTCTTTTCTTTTGTTTTTCGGCTGCTATTCTTTTTTTTCCCCCTATTTTTGTTTGCAGCTGAGTCTCTTTTGTTTTTCCTAATTCTGAGATGTTCAAACTTCCAAAACTTTTCAACTTGATAATATGGAATTTCAACTCACACTTAATACACTACTTGGAATGTGTCTTCAATATTTGATTCAATAAAACTTTTCAGCTTTTCCAACTTGATAACTTCCTTATTCTTATTGTTTGCTGCTACTATCAATTCTTATAAACCACTTGGCACACATCTACACTTCTTGATACACCAGTTGATCTCTACTTCAACTCATTTCTTGCAATTGGTATATGATTTTGAACTTGAGAATTAATGACAAGCCTTAGAATGGATGATTTTAAACTTGGAATGCATGGATTGCTTGATACACCCATGATATGGCATTCGGCAGCCTCTACACTGTCATTTCTCTTCTTCTTTTTTTTTTCAATGCTTGATTCTCCTCAATACTTGATAGAATGCTTGCATCCTCCCCCACACTTAAACTTTTGTTCGTCTCGGGCAAAGTAACATTAAGAACATAAAAGTACCCAAGTCCAATGAAAATATATGATGAAGATGAAACTTAGGGAAGGAAAATGGAATATAGAGTAGATAAACAAGCAAATTGCAAAAAATGATATGAGATAGAAAACAAAATGATTCACCTCTATAAATGTGGTCCAAACATAGAAATATAGCATGAAAAAACCTAAGCAAGTTCTAGAGTACAATCACATATGTGTCACAAAAATTAGGCTAATCCTCACTAGGTAAAAAGAATTCATTCAAGTTATCAATCTAGAGTCCATAACCAAGTAGTACTCAAACATCCAAGAATTTTCATCCATTAGCTCAAATCCTAAGTTTTAACAACCAAATTTAATTTGCTTTCAAAGGACTCTAAAATGATATAGAGAAAATCTAGATTGATACATTTATTCCAACTCGTGCAAGAAATAAAGTGTCAAAAGGATAAAATGGTATCTACAATGAATCTTTATTCATGCTATGCTACTCAAGCATTTATTAGCAAGCATTCATTTAAAAAGAAAAATTCGATGCATAGAAAGCATAAAATGGTATATACAATGAATTAAGAATGTATGAAAAAAATAACTCCCCTTCAAATCGGGTAAAGAGCATGAAGCATCCATCTAGGGAGAACTATCCTCATGTGATCAATCATATATTGCACAGATTTCTCCCTCTTCAACTTAGCACAAGTATGTTCCGGGGGTCGAAGACGATTAAGGTTCAGAATCCATTCTTGGGGTAGATAGTTGCAAGTTAAAGTAAATTCGACCCCTCCCACTGCACGCTCTTTAGAAGTCCTTCCGGGAGGTTGTAGGCTGTTAAGTTTGAGTACCCATTCTAGAAGCTTACGGGATCCTGCAAAATCATGTAAAGAAAATACCTCCCGCATGCATGCAGGGTAAGGAAGAAATGAAATATGAACAACCTCTACATAAAATAAATCGAGATATGCATCACAACCAATGAAATCTATCTTAGGTACCTCCATGAGTTTTTCACAATTATTATCCACATAAGATACATCAAGAAATGTATCACAACCAATGAAATCAATTTTGGGTACCTCTATTAGTTTTTCACCATCAATTTCTGCAAGAGATGTATCAAGAATTTCTTCACAACCAATGAAATCAATCTCTGGTACCTCCATGAGTTTTGCACAATTAATTTTCACATAAGATGTATCACAACATGCTTCATATTCAACTAAATCAATTTTTGGTGCCTCCATGGGTTTTTCACAATTAATTTCAGTATAAGATTTATCAAGAGATTCTTCACAACCAATAATAGGTACCTCAATGAATTTTTCAAAATTAATCTCTACATAAGATGTGTCAAGAATATTATCACAACAAACAAAATCAACCGTGTCACATTCAATTAAATCATCAGTGTCATGGCCAACAAAATCAACCTTAGGTACTTCTATGGATTTTTCAAAATCAATTTCAACAAAGGATGTATCAAGACATGTTTCACAACCAACAAATCATCCTCATGTACATCAATGAAATTTTCAAAATTAGCATCAGTCTCTACATAAGGTATATCACAAAATGTATCAACAAAATCAACCCTAGGTACCTCAATGAGTTCTTCTAAAGAAATAGGAGGAATACTTACCTTATCAATACCTAAAGGTTCTACAAGAGTAGATGTGACTATTGCTTCCTCCTGGTCAAGTACAGGCTCCACTTCCGGCTCAGATTCTGATGGACATTCAACTAAGAAACGTGATTCTTGAGTTCTTGCTTTCAACATGCAAGTCCCTACACTTTCTGGCTTATCCTCTAAATCTTCTAATGTATCAGTCAATGGTAGTGGTCCCTGGGGCTCAGTGCAATCCACTACACTTGAAGAATCATCTCCAACGCATGCTTCATCAACAATATCTGCAACAACCATATTAGAAAAATTAGGACCAACAACAACTATATTATCACAAAATAAAAGTCTAGAAGAATCACAAAATAAAAAACTAGAAGGGTCCTGTAAAACTTCAGAATCAAATTCAAGGCTATCACAAGCTTTTCTATCCGTCTCCTCCAATTCCTCCACAACTAATGCATCCTCAGCTTCCTCTTAAATAAAATCTCCTCCCACTATCTCAAGTGAAACTTCTTCAGCAATTAAATCTGCCTCCACAACTTTCTCTAAAATACCCATGCTAATAATAGGAGGATCCTCTCTGGGGTGCTGTGAGAAGTGTAGAGAGACTTTTGGTTCTTCCTCTTGAGCTGAAAAATTTGAAAATGAATTTTGAGCAAGGATTTCAAGAAGACTAGCTGTTGTAGGTGCCCTAATTTTATGGATTTCTTCTTCTTCTTCCACCAAAACTGTAAGATCAATTGAAGAAGGATTTGGGCATGCACTAGGGTCACTTTGAAACGGTATAAGATCAATTCCGGGGCTGTTTTGAGTGGGGAAATAGGCTGCTAGAAATTTTTCAGAAAAATCGACATTTGGAGTGTTTAAACTTGAAACCACTTCCTCATTCCACAAAGTTGGTACATAATCATGCCCCTTAAGATCTGGAGTAACTTGAGAAGGTGATTGGCTTGATTCTTGGGCTTGCATTCGATTCATATCACTAACCATTTGTCCCAGGTGTCTCTCAATGTTTTTAAGAGCAGAATCATACTCTTGCTGTTGTAAACTTTTTTGTTGTATGAGTGTTGTAACATCTCCTCCAGCCTTTGTTGTTGATCCTCAAGCTCACTAGAATCCTCAAAGTCTCATTAATCGGCGTGGATCTCTTGTTGAACTTGAAATGTAGCGTTAGGTTGCTGAAAATCATGATTAAGCTGTGAATTCTGAACTTGAAATTGTTGGGGCAGATCAAATGATTGATTTAGCTACTGGAATTGCTGAAAATTGGACTGAGAATTTGGTTGAAACTGCTGAAAATTATAGCTATGAAAATTCTGATTCTGAGGTTGAAATTGTTGTGGTGAAGGCTGAAATTGTGGAGGTTGAAAATTCTGCCTGTATTGTTGAAAACTTTGCTGATTAGGATTGTAACCTTGCTGAAAATTTTGGCATTGTGGTTGAAATTACTGTTGTGGTTGACTCCAAGGTTGGTTTTGTTGAAAATTCGAATAGGGCTGCTGAAATTGTTGGAAAGGCTGACTTGGCTGAAAATCTTGCTGAAATTGTTGTGGTTGAGGTTGAAATTGATAATTTGGTTGTTGGTAATCTTGATAATGCTGGAATGGTTGAAAATTTTGTTGACAATTCAGGAATTGAGAATAACGTTGCTGATAATTCTGACAAGGCTACTGAAAGTTTTGGAAATACTGATATTCTGCCATGGAACTGCTTGAATGAGTAGAAAAATTTTCAATAGCTCATCAAGCTCACAAGATCACTACCTGCAGTCTTGGCCACAAACAAACAAAAATGGCAGCAAATGTATACAAAAAGATAGAGCAAATGAAAATAGAATCCAAGAATATAAATATTAAACACAAACTCAAATTAAACAAACTCAACTAGTGTTCCCCGGCAACGGCGCCAAAAATTTGATGGACCCAAAATAGATGTCACGAATGTGAGTCTCAAATTTAGAAATTTATAAAACTGAAACCCCTTTAGCTAACAAAGTTAAAATGTAGTAGAGGGGCCTCAGGTCATATTTTTCCAATGACTAGTTGAATGAATGTTTAATTCCAGCTTGCAAGTTTATTTGTCGTTTGATGTTTGGGTTTTCTAGATAAAATGGGGTTTTTGCGATAAGAGGAAATGACAATATGAAATAGCAAGTAGGAATGAAATAGACTAAACTAGCAGAACTAAAGTAGGAAATTGCGAGAAAGAAACTTAACCTAATTGACAATTGAACAATTAAATTCAAACTCTTGAATTGAAACGTAAGCACTAATTGCAGAAACTAATTGCAAGGAAAATTAATTGCAAGATAATGAAAACTAAATTGAAACATGACTTAAGCACTTGGCTTGAATTGTAATAGAAACAACTAGAACAACTTGAAGGAAATAAATGCTTGGAACGAAATTATTCTAATTTAGAACATCAAATCAATTTATCAACAAGACTTCCCTTTGCCGTCACACAAAGGTCAAGCTATGAACCCCCTAGCTCAAAAATCCATGGAGAAAGACTTCCTAGCTCAGTTTGCTGGTACTGCCCTTCCTGATCGGTCAACCAACCGATCAGGTCTTCCTCTGATCAGTTACGGGACCGATCAGAGTGCTCTCTGTCCGATCAACCCGATCGGTCAGTAGCTAAACGCCGAACTCCTCTTGACGCGCTGATTCGCGATCGAACGAAAAGCCTTCAGAAATGCGTCGGATAACCCCTCCTAACAATCCTTCAGCTTCGGTAGTCGAGAACCCGCGATCAAGTGGAAGCAATCGGAGTAATGAGCTCAAGCGAAACCCTCCCCTGTACTCTTCTCAACTGTGAGTACAGTTAGCAAACAAAACCTGAAATCTTACCTCTGCGATCTGAAATCTTGACGAGAATGAATTTGATGTGGTCGTGCGACGATCTAAGGAAGAAAATTGCAAGGAAATTGATGAAGAAACGATAAAGAACTGGAAAAGGACGCGATCTCCTCTGCTATTGGCGATCCGCGACTACGCAACGCCACCACGAGCGCGATGGAGGAATTCCCAATTTAACTAATTGAATTTGAATTTGAACGGCTGAGATTGTTTTGATCATATCCAACGGTCGGATCTCTTCAGATCTGAACCAAACTTCCCAGATCTTGATCAATGGTCCTGATCTACCTATCCTTAGCTCGGATCAACCAAATCTGTGACGGATGGTCCAGATCTTCCCTTCTCTTGCTTGGATGGTTGACACTCCTTTAAGCTTGATCCGACGGTCAGATGTGCTCCGATTGGGTTCAAACTTTCAGATCTTGATCCGTTTACTTGATTAGGTCTATGTTGAGCTTGGATTGATCAGAAGTTGAAGGATGACTTAGATCTAACCGTTCTCTTGAATGGACGACCCATATTAATCCAATGCTTGATTATCTTGATCCGAATCCAATTCTGACTCATGTTTGATCCAATCTGATCTAGGTCCATGATCATTTGAAGCCTACAAAATTAGATTCACATTTTAGTGCCAAAATATCTCAAATATATAAAGATTTGAATCAAAAGCTAAAATAGAGATAATTCATGAAACCTTAAGTAAATGCAAACTTAAGCATATAAAAGTGGATCAAAACATGAATTTGAGAGCCTAAATTTATCAACAAAATGATAATTATCTGGCATATTAAATTTGTAAGTACTCCAGGATGGTTTGAGATGTTTAACCGAGTCAAGTTAGGTTCTATTAGGTTTTGATCCCTTGTGTCAAAGTGTGTAGGAACTTAGGAGCATAAGAAATCGAGCAGAATACACGGTGAGCGTGAAGGAGTACATGGGAAGGAGCTAACATGCTCGATGCATCTGAGGGATGAGGAGTTGCGGAAGAGTACATCGATGGAGCGAGAACTATCCATGGCGCCTGAACTGTCCGAGACGCTCGGATGATGGGGGCAATTGGACTGTCGGAGAGAGCTCGGATGATGGGGCACCCGGAGCTATTCCAGGCGCTCAGAATCGGTTGCCTTATCCTAGAAAAAATCATTTTTACGATTGTTGTAATGCGAACAAGAGTTATCCCAATTCAGGCACCCCGAACGAACACAGACACCTTGGATATGCCATGTCAACAATGGATAAATTTTTTCAAACTCTATAAATAGAGTCCTTTTAGCTCAAAATCAGCACAACAATCTCTATTCTCTTTTCTAATTTTGTGCTCAATTGTCTGTGTTTTTAACGCTTGTAAGAGGCTGCTCTGCTTTCAAAAAGGAGAAATTCTAGTAGAAATTTTTATTTCCTTTGATTAGCAACCACCCAAATTGCAAACCAATTTATTCTTGTGTCTCTTTTTACTTTTAGTTTATGCTTATTATTTATGATAATTAATAGTGTGCTCTTACTAAAATCAAAAGTAAGAAATTAGATTTTATTTTTTCAAGGATATTCACCCCCTCTAGCTGGCCCGACACGATCTTACAAATTCAATTGAGGTGCTTGGACTTTGGGCGCCTGGACTCACTCCAAGCGCTTGAATGGTCAACTTCAGAAGTTAACTATTTTTCATTCCACTCACTTGGGTGATGCTCTGGTCGTCTGAAGTTGAGCTCACTTGAGCTCAACTCCAACTATCTTCTCGAGCAAACTTCCTCTCGACTTCTTGTCCTTCGAAAGCACCACGTGCATCCTTCTCACTCTACCAATGTACCCTTCCATAGTTCCTCGTCTTTCAGATGTATGAAGCTTGCCAATTCCCTTCTCGTGTCATCCTTCTCATTAACTGTATCTTCCACTTGACTTCTTCTGTTCCTAATCTCTTGTACACTTAGATACAAGATATCAAATACACACAATACATAACTTAACTCGATTAATTAATATCAAAATTGACTCGGGATACTTACAGAAATAAATACTTTGCTTGTGAAGGCTAATTTCTAGTATTTTTCCGCATGTGGATATTTTGGATCGAGACTTTGAACTGAGGCCGCCCAATATAAATTTCCATCAAATTTGACGTCAACTCATACCCCAATAGAAAAAAATGATTAACGAGGTTAAGTAACGTCAAATCTCGGATGACCAATCTGATCCCACGGAAGTTTTCCACCAGCCGTCAGGTTAAATCGGGAAGTGCTCACGGCGAGCGGTCCAGAAGTCCAGCGTCCTAGGGTTCGTATTCCCTTTAAAGGAAAATTTTTAATAAAAATACATTATAGTTGGAGATCGAATCGTGAATATTTAAGATAATAATATATATTTTTTTACTATATCATAGCTCGGGTTGGCTCATATAGCTCGGGGTCGGCTCATATCCTAATTGAGTATCGAACTATGGTGTATCATGTGCATCCAAAACTCCTATATTTAGGAAGCTAAAAAAATAAGCTTTATTGTTGATGATAATAGTTCATGACATGAATGAAAGAAACATGATAGGGTTGAATAGTTCGTGCCCGGCACGAGGGATGAAGAAAGTCGCGGGGCGCGACATGACCGAAGCGACTTCCTTTTCTGGGTCCCGGGACCCCCCACAGGAAACACACCCGGGAAAGGTAGTCTGAAGACCCCTCCCGGGAGCACCCCGGGAGGTTAGGCTCCGAAAATACCTCGGGAGTTGTAGCACCAAAGTCCCCCAAGCTCACCTGGGAGGTGGAGTCCCCGCAATAACCAACCTCAGGTACTGATCCCCCCCCCTCTCGGTACTGATAAGCATCCCTGCAAGAAGGGGTCCCCACGACCCTTAAATGTCACAACAGGTGGACGCGTGATAACGGCGCAGACCGTTTCAAAGGATATCCCGCTACCGCCAAAATAAGGGGCGTGGCTTATGTATCGGAGACGTGGCACCAATCGAAGGCACGTCTAGTCTGTCGACATCGATATAAAAGGTAGTCCAACCCCTCCGGTAAGGGGGTTATGCTCTCTCAACTCTAGACATCTTCTTTACTTTTCGCAACCTTTTCTTCTCGATGGACACTGACTTGAGCGTCGGAGTGGAATCCACCGGACCCCTACCGGCGTGTCCCCTAACGCTCGTGTTAACTTCGTAGGACCCTAAGTTCCTCCCCTCCTCCGCAACTACCACAGGGGCAAAGCTCCAGTGCCTAGCCATCGTCGTCGACTCTTTCCGAAACAAATTTGGCGTCGTCTGTGGGAAACTAGCAAAGCACCTGAAGGAGCACCGATGGCAGGATCGAAGGAACAACCCCTTGCCCTCACAAGAGAGGAATTTGACCGTCTGGTGGCTAACGCAATCAAGGAAGCGCTGGAGCAACACCAAGTCCAACAGGCCGTCCCGTGACAAGGGGATCCGGCGAGGGAGGAGATCCCCTGAGTCTTTGTCTCGCATTCACGGAGATCTATTACCCCGGCGGGGCGACAGGAAGGAGCAGCCCCAGGCCTCCAGAGAGAATCTCTCGGAGACTTTGAGAAGGCCCACTCGGTGGCCTCCAGTGCCCAAAGGCACGAGGAAGGACAGGGGAAGGGGATGAGCCCAAAACCTCTCATAAGGTCCTCTCTACACTCTTCTCATCCGAGTTTGTTGAAGACCCCATGCCCAAACAGTTCCGTGGGCGAGGGATCCCTGATTATGATGGGAAGACGGATTCAGAGGATCATGTCTGTAAATTCGAGAGTGCGACACTCCTGCACCAGTATACTAACGGTGTGAAGTGCCGTGTGTTCCTGAACACCCTGTCCGGAGCAGCTCAGCGGTGGTTCCAGAGGCTGCCACAAGGTTCTATCAACTCCTTCGTGGAGTTCAAGACAACCTTCCTCCACCATTTCGCGAGCAGCCGTCGCTACTAGAAGACGACACTTAACCTGTTCTCCCTCAAGCAGAAGCCTAAGGAACCGCTCAACGAATACATCTAGAGGTTCAACCGGGTGGCGCAGGACGTGCCTAGTGCAACATCGGAGATACTCGTCAGTACTTGTACCCAAGGGTTCGCTGAAGGGGACTTCTTCCGATCCTTGGTAAGGAAGCCCCTGCCAGTTTCGATGATTTGCTGGGACACTCCGTCAAGCATGTCAATGTGGAGGAAGTACAGTACGCCCGGCGCAAAGACCCTGTCGGAGCCCCCCCCCTCTGGCGGTTCCCCGATCAGACAGGAGGGAGCCCCCGGCCCTGGCCCGGGGAAAGGAACCTCACCCCGGGAAAGGCCATTGGGCTGGTAGGCGTTGGATGGTGGAGACGGTGGACACCGAGCTGCCAGAGCCGTCACCAAGGTACTGTGGTTACCATGGCAGCTCAACACATTCCACTGAAGAGTGTCACGCCTTGAAGAAGAAGTTCGGCGAGGAGGTAGACACCAAACCTCGAAGAAAGTGGAATAAATCAGGGTACCGCAGAAGGTCTCCCAGGCGAAGTTTCTCTCCGCGGTGACAGCATGTCGGGTAAACGAGGCCCGACCTCGGTCTCGATCACGATCGCGAGGTAGGAGTCGGGGCCTGCACCCCGAAGATCTCTCTCCTTGGAGTGAGAGACCCAGAAGGGCAAGGCCTCCATGCGGGGTCCGCCCTAGGGTCATGTTGGAGTTATCTCCGAGGGACCTACTGGACGGGACTCCAACCAGGCCAGGAAGTCTTATACCCGGCGATTGGAAAACTACTCCATCGGGATGAGCCAGAGTCAAGAGCCGGGCCCTACAATATCTTTTGGGTCATCTGACCTTGAAGAAGTAGAAGCTACCCATGAAGATGCCATAGTGATCGTGGCCCGTATTGCTAACTATGAGGTTAAGTGTATCTTTGTGGACACAAGAAGTTCCGTGAACATCCTGTACAAGGCGGCTTGGGATCAGATGCAGATAGACAAGGAGGAACTGCTCCCGGTCTCGACTCCGCTATTTGGGTTCACAGGAAATCGAGTACAGTCGATGGGGCAAATCACCTTGTCACTCTCATTGGGCAGTGACAAGCTCGAAAGAACCCGGAGGACTCCCTTCTTGATCGTAGACGCGCCCTCCTCCAACAATGTCATCCTGGGTCGCCCTGTGTTCAACACTTTCCAGGCGGTGGTCTCTGTTTACCACCAGAAGATAAAGCTCCCGGTATGCGACCGGGTGGTTGAAGTTCGAGGAGACCAGCTAGTGTCTCGGTGGTGCTACAGCGGAGAGGTCAGAACAGAGTCTCGGAAGAACCCGAAGGGCCTAGAAGACTAGTTGGGGGAGAAGGGAAAAAACTCAGGAGGTCCAGGCCCCGCTGTAGTCTCGGACTCTTCTGGTCTCGGTATGATTTGCACTTTATTTAGAACATCTGTCTGTGTCTCTCTGTGCTCTCACAGCAAAATCAAGTAATAAACGGAGATGTTTTTTTTTCAAAATGATAATGCGCTACTAAGGTATTAAAAAACCCTAATGCCTCGTAGTGCAGCCGATGCCCGGGATACTTAGGCTTGGTTTGGGATATACGCGCCTGACCAATTATCTAAAACCCTAATGCCTCGCGGTACAGCCGATGCCCGAGGTACTTAGGCTTGGTCTGGGACATACACACCCGACCAAGTATCCAAAACCCTAATACCTCGCGATGCAGCCAATGCCCGGGGTACTTAGGCTTGGTCTGGGACATACGCGCCCGATCAAGTATCCAAAACCCTAATACCTCGCGGTGCAGCCGATGCCCGGGGTACTTAGGCTTAGTCTGGGGTATATGCCCTCGACCAAGTATCCAAAACCCTAATACCTCGCGGTGCAGCCGATGCCCGGGTACTTAGGCTTGGTCTGGGACATACGTGCCTGACCAAGTATCTAAAACCCTAATATCTCGCGGTACAACCGATGCCCGGGTACTTAGACTTGGTCTGGGACATACACGCCCGACCAAGTATCTAAAACCCTAATGCCTCGCGGTGCAGCCGATGCCCGGGGTACTTAGGCTTGGTCTGGGACATACGCGCCCGACCAAGTATCCAAAACCCTAATACCTCGCAGTGCAGCCGTTGCCCGGGGTACTTAGGCTTGGTTTGGGACATACGTGCCTGACCAAGTATCGAAAACCTTAATGCCTCGCGGTACAGCCGATGCCCGGGGTACTTAGGCTTGGTCTGGGACATACGCGCCCGACCAAGTGTCCAAAACCCTAATACCTCGCGGTGCAGCTGATGCCCGGGATACTTAGGCTTGGTCTGGGACATACGGGCCCGATCAAGTATCCAAAACCCTAATAACTCATAGTGCAGTCAATGCCCGGGGTACTTAAGCTTGGTCTTGGACATATGCCCTCGACCAAGTATCCAAAACCCTAATACCTCGCGGTGCAGCCGATGCCCGGGGTACTTAGGCTTGGTCTGGGACATACACGCCCGACCAAGTATCCAAAACCCTAATGCATCACGCTGCAGCCGATGCCCGGGGTACTTAGGCTTGGTCTGGGACATACACGCCCGACCAAGTATCTAAAACCCTAATGCCTCGCGGTGCAGCCGATGCCCGGGGTACTAGGCTTGGTCTGGGACATATGCGCCCGACCAAGTATCCAAAACCCTAATACCTCATGGTGCAGCCGATGCCCAGGGTACTTAGGCTTGGTCTGGGACATACGCGCCCGACCAAATATATAAAACCCTAATGCCACGCGGTGCAACCGATGTCCGGGGTACTTAGGTTTGGTCTGAGACATACGCGTCTGACCAAGTATCTAAAACCCTAATACCTCGCGGTGCAGCCGATGCCCGGGGTACTTAGGCTTGGTCTGGGACATACGCTCCCGACCAAGTATCCAAAACCCTAATGCATCGCGGTGTAGCCGATGCCCGGGGTACTTAGGCTTGGTCTGGGACATACGCGCCCGACCAAGTATCCAAAACCCTAATATCTCGTGATGCAGCCGATGTCCAGGGTACTTAGGCTTATTCTAGGATATACGCGCCCGACTAAGTATCCAAAACCCTAATACATCGCGGTGCAGCCGATGCCCGGGGTACTTAGGCTTGGTCTGGGACCTACGCGCCCGACCAAGTATCCAAAACTCTAATGCCTCGTGGTACAACCGATGCCCGGGGTACTTAGGTTCGAGCCAAGTTGTTTCAGACTCCCCACCGAGGATGCAACCCCGGGTGCTTCATAATATCCCTAGCGCCTGGGACAGGTGGGTGCTACGGAAGCAATGGTAATGTGGCATGCCCGACCCAGAGAATATGAGAAAACGCTTTAAAAATATAATCCAGGTGTACCATACACTGGGTAACAAAAATATTGTTTTATTTATGTGAAAAATACAAGGAGAACAACATCTCAAAGAATTCGCAAGATATAATTGGATGAGAGAAAGCACTTTTCTACTTGGGCCTCTCTCCTCTATGGCTCCATTCTTGTAGGGTCGCCAGGCTCGGAACCACCTTCTAAGTATACAAGGCATGGAAGCCTGTTGACAGGGCTCTTGAATCCTTTTCACCTTCTGGGTACTCCATCCGCGTAGTCAGCGACGGGCGAGGACACCAGAGGTAACACATGGGTGGCTCGACCCTCTCCGAAGACCCCCTCCTCGCAAAGATGCGGCCGAGTACAACATTCAAAAGGCAGAAAAAAGAGGAGGGGGAACAACGACTGCAATTTCTCTCTGGAGCTTGTAAAGACGCAACGAAGAATTGCCTTAACAGGAGAGGGGGAACAGCAACCGCAATTTCTCAACGAAAAGAAGAAAGAGAAAGCGAAAGAGAAAAGCCAGAGGTTGTGGCCCCTCCCCTCTTGGTGACGACGTATCCCACAAAACGCCATCCTCTGCCCAAAACATGGGGAAAACAAGGATCCGGAAGAGGATGGCGTCTGCTGGCATAGGAGAAGACAACCATCAGGATACATCATCTCCTCCATGCCCCCTGGCGGACCATATAAGGTCTTTTCTGAACTCCTCAGATAATCCGGGAGTCCCACATCCTCCAGGATCTTCAGCGAGACCCTGGACCTCATCTCTACCATGCTCCCCGATAAGGGTAACACCACAAAAGTTTCTACCTCTAAGGGGTCCCTCAGCATAAAAACAATCTTGCATTCTCGACATTGGGTAGCTTGGGCGCCGACAGGATAAAGGAAAGAGAGGTGACATCCAGCCAAAAAGAAGCAAGCAGACAGAAGGGATAAGGGAGACGGCACTCCCCTCTCCCCATATTTATAGTGAGGGTGTTGGGACCGGGTGCATGTTGACAAGGATACGGGTTCGTAAATTTTAAAATATTTGCGTGCAGCGGAAGAATTAGCATAAATAATTTCTCAAATTATTTTTAACCACGTATCTAGCATGCGACCTTATGATGTGTGGACATGATCATAAATTAAAATTTTGCGAAAAGTAAACTAATTTACTTTGTACCTCGCGTAACTCGAAGAAAGGGACGAGATCCAACCGTAGCATCCCTTGGAAGCTCCGCCTCTATTCGCGTCCACGCCGAGTTCTCTTCGGGATGACACCAAGTAACGGAATCAAAATTCCGGGAAAGGAAAGAAGGAGTCGCGATCCGTTTCTTCTTCTTCGGCACCTTCTTGGCGGATGAAGCTCTCGGCCACCCTTGGGATGTGCGCCGACCCTAAGGGAGGAGAGAGAGCCGGCCCTAGAGAGAGAGAGGGGGGCCGACCCTAGAGAGAGAGAGAGTGTTAGAGAGAGAGAGGGAGCTACTAATCTCTTGATAACTCAATTGAGGAATTCAAGCCTAGCCTTGGTTCCTTTATATAGTAGCTCTCCCTTGCCATGTCTCCCCTTTAACGGAATTAACGGAATAAATTTTCATAAGAAATTTATCTTATAAATTTTCTTATTAATTATTCCGTTATGCCAAGTTTTATTATAACTAATTTTATAATAAAACAAATACATCTCTCTTTTTAATTATGGAATAAATTTTCATAAAATTTATTATATAAATTTTCTCATCATGGAAAAATCAATTCATAATTGATTTTATAGAATAAAAATAAACCATTTAAAGTTTATTTTAATCTCCATAAAAAGAATAAATTTATTATATAAATTTTTCTTTATCATGGAAAAATCAATTCATAATTGATTTTATAAAATAAAATAAACCAATCCATGGTTCATTTTAATTTCCATAAAAAGAATAAATTTATTATATAAATTTTTCTTATCATGGAAAAATCAATTCATAATTAATTTTATAAAATAAAAATAAACCATTTAAAGTTTATTTTAATTTCCATGAAAACAAATTTATTAATCCATAAATTTTATAAAACAAATCGCGCTTGATTTATTTTATAAGTTAAACCAATTAAATTGGTTTCTCTCTTTTTGGTGGCCGGCCAAACCAAAGAGGCCGGCCACTCCAAGTCCTTCCCTTGCGAATTAAACTCATTTAATTCGCCCAATAAGCCTTCAAAAGACTTAGCCATTTTAAGCTTCCGTTGCGCCTCTGATAAATTCAGATTCGACTTATTTCTCTTGATCGAAAAATCTAATTTTCAACTCGTTTTAAATCCCTCGGATTACTCGTAGTGCGTGTGACTAAATAGGCTTTCGTTATCTCTAGTTGTGATCCCATCACAAATTCACTTATGCTGTGAATTGTATTGCGGGCATTCAGTAGATGAGTTTAAGATCCCAATCAAATACACAAATATGTATACTCAAATAGTGAATTTTCATTTATTAAAATAAATGTTTACAATCATAAGGCGATTGCCTTAGGACACTTCTCTCATATCACTAACAGAGGGTTGCCTCTCCGTGCAGTTAATTCGAAAACAGCGCCAAAGCAGCAACAGACGCCGAAGCATTGTCTCGACTAACACGCCCACGCCGTACCTCGGAACCCAAGACTCTTTATGAGTCCATTCAAGAGGATTGCGTATAAGGCGGAAGTGACAGTTCGAGAGCCGCTCGCATTCTCCAGAAGGAAGCATCAGCGGGGACCCGTCATGTACTTAAATGCAGGCATTAAGTTTTGACTTGGGGAATTTTTAAGGAGGGATCTGCCCTCAGGATCAACCTCGAAGTAAACAGGTACCTTTTCCATTCATTATACCAGTAAAAGCAAAGACGTGAGACACGTTGGGCAAAGGCACATACACCAAGATTAGTGAAAGTGATTGCATTAATTCAAAACTTCTACAATGAGGCCCGATCCCCCGAGGAAAGGGGGACTCCGCCAACACGGGCCCTCAGGCAAAGACCCCTCTCTAGCGCAGAAGGCACCTATAATCGCAGGTCGGCATCGGGAGGGAGGAGCTGGTCCTTCTTCAATTTATCGATAGCCCCGTGGAAGCCCTGTTGTAGGCACTACATTACCTGGTTGGCTACAATGGCACGGAACTCATCCGACTCCAGAAACATCACCTTGAAACCAGCCTCGGTTTCCTTGGAACTAGAAGCTCGAGCAACTCGAAGGGTAAGGAGCTCGGCCTCGACAACCTCGTAGGAACGTCTTAACCATTACAGCTCGGCAGACATCTCCGGCCTGCTCGGCCAAGGCCTCTTTGAATCTCTCCGACGTGGCACGCTCATCCGACCGAGCTTGGACCAAGTCATCCTCCAGGACGGGCGTGTGGTCGGTGCCCATCAGGAGATCAATTCCTTTTGACTGAGTTGTTGCGCCTGATCCTGATTGCGCAAGTTTAGTCTCTCGGCCAAAGCTACCATGAGCCGGATGTCACCCAACAACTCCCTCTCCTGCGCCTGGAGCTGGTCTCTCTCCTGCATCACCTGGAGCAGTTCCTTGGTGACACTCACAGCCTTCTCAGACGCCAGACGTTCTTTGTGCCAGGAATTTTGAAGAGCCTGCTCCTTGTCATGGAAGAGGTTCATTAGGTGATCGACCTTTGCTCGGAGAGCCCTGCTGACCCCCGCCTGCATCAATCCTGCCCGACGCTTGTGGTCGGCTATAGCCTCTGCCCTCAATGCCCGACAGAGCATGGCTTCAACCCGGGGCCAGGAATACAGACCCCGGTCGGCTGTCACGCAATCATCAGCGGCATGCCATTGCACCAAGAAGTCAAGTAATGGACAAGAGTGATGGATCGATCTGACGTGCTAGAGGGGGGTGAATATCACTTTCTCGGTCGTTTCTCTACAAGTTTGTTAGCGCAGCGGAAACAATAATATGTAAAGGAAAATAAGAACAATGCTAACAACGAAAGTTTTACTTAGTATCCACCCAGATGGGTGACTAATCTAAGGATCCGCGCCGTACACCACTTCCACTATGAAAAATTTTCCTTCAGGTGGAGAAACCTGTACAGTGGTGATCTTCCTCTTTACAGAATGTAGTAGAATAAGAGAGAGGAAGTAGAGAACACTTTTTCAAACGAGCAGCACTTCGTTATCGTACGGAGTCGTACCACCCACGTGCAAAAAGGTCCTCCTTTTATAGGAGAACAGGACAAACTCGCAGTCTGTCCAGCCCTGCACCAGTCGACTGCCCCTGTGGTAGTCGGCTGGCCTAGCATTAATTGCTAGCCAACGGCTAGTTTTCGGGGGTATACCAGTCGACTGCCTCTGGGCCAGTCGACTGGTAGAAGGCTAAAAATCTTTTGTGAGTTTTGGCAGTCGACTGCCCTTTGGCCAATCGACTGCCCACTCACTCCCAGCCAGTCTTCACATAGTCCTTCACGTATGCCTTCAGGTTCACTCCTTGGCTCGCCCCTTGAAGTCATCTTCCTCTGGCTCTCGTCCCTCGGATGCGCACACAAGCCTCCCTTGGCTTGCCTCCATGCCACCCTTCACGTGTGCCCTTGAAGTCCACTTCCCTGCTTGCCCTTTGAGTCCTCCTCCCTCGGCTCTCGTCCCTCGGATATGTCCACCATGTGTGATTCTCCAAGTCCTGCAAACTCAATCACACACATCAAATACAACATAACACTCTAATCTTAAATATATTCACCCACACACATAAAACCATGATCTTCTAATCATTTAAGGGTTGATTGCCTCAACAATCTCCCCTTTTTTGATGTGTGGCAATATGTTTAAGTTTAGAGATAAGCAACAACCAACAATAACAGTAACAATAGCTAACAATTGAAAAAATAAGACATAGTAATCCTAAGAGGTAACCTCCCCCTTAATCCATGTCTTCTCTCATTTTCAATTCTAATCATAGTTTAAGTTAAGTTTCCACTTAACACTAAAACACCATTAAAAATGTAAGACATATCAAAACCTAAGAGGTAACCTCTCCCTTAATCTATGTCTTCTCTCATTTTTAATCATCCAAGGTCTAAGTTAGATAAAATACCTTAAACCATCCATTTCAAGTTAAAATTCTAACTTAAACCGCCCATTCTCCCCCTTTGACACCATCAAAATGATTGCCTCAAGCAACCCAACCCTAGGGCATCAAATTTGAGAAGATTGGATTTCTGAAAATTTTCACAGAAGTTGAAACCAGACATGCCAGTCGACTGATACTCTGTCAGTGGCAGATTTCAGCTTCTGTGCCGAAATTTAGAAACCTCCAGAAAAATCCAGAAAAATCCAAAAATTTTAAAAACTTGCAGACATGTTTGAAATGATATACTCTATCAAGGAAACATATTAGTCCATATAAAATTTCAAACATGCATGACTTTTGATAAAAATCCAAAATCCTTGAAAACCACTAAGTTTTGTATCAAACTTGCAATCTAATTTTGCAATCATATGTTTTTAAAAGCATGGCAAAGTATATAAAGCATAAAATGATTTTCAAAGGTTTAAAATGTCCAACTATGATCTTTAGGCAAAGTGTCCATTGATTAAATATTTGCCTTCCCCATAGTTGGTCTAGTTTTCAGATTTTGATACTTTTAATGATTCAACAATATGCCACAAGCACAAGTGAACCAAATGTATCACCCTAATAGATCAAGCACACTTTTTCAAAGCTAATATCCCAAAGTTCATCCTTTACTTCTACAAAACACATTCCAAGGCCTCTTCTTAAGGATGTAAACTCCGATTCGGGAAGAGGCTTGGTAAAGATGTCGGCTAGGTTCGACTTGTATTCAACATAGTGTAGTTCTATGTCTCCCCTTGCCACATGGTCTCTAATAAAGTGATGTTTCACTTCAATGTGTTTTGTCCTAGAATGGTGAACCGGATTTTTGGTCAAATTGATTGTACTTACATTATCACACAAGACTTTGACCTTGGTATAATGTAACTCATAATCTTCTAAAGTGTACATGATCCAAAAGAGTTGGGAAACACATCCACCCATTGCCACATATTCCGCCTCCATTATTGATAGGGCAACGCATAGTTGTTTCCTACTACTCCAACTAACTAAAGAAGACCCAAGGAATTGACATCCTCCACTAGTGCTCTTCCTATCTAGCTTGCAACCTGCATAGTCCGAGTCGGTGTATCCAATAAGATCAACACTAGGGGTTTTAGGATACCAAAGTCCGACATTGAGGGTACCTTTAACATACCTTAGGATCCTCTTGACTACAACCAAATGGGACTCTTTGGCACAAGATTGGTACCTTGTACACATACCTACCGTAAAAAGTATATCGGGTCTACTAGCGGTGAGGTAAAGTAGGAATCATGCTCCTATATTGCTTGGAGTCTACCATTTTCCCTTCAAGGTCACTATCCATTTTCACATTGGTTCCTACGGGGTAGATGCTACCTTAGCATTTTCTAAGCTAAATTTTTTTAACATCTCCTTAGCATACTTGGTTTGAAAAACATGTGTTCCTTCGTTAGTTTGCTTAACTTGAAGTCCCAAAAAGAAGGTTAACTCTCCTACAAGACTCATCTCAAATTCATCTTCCATACATTTGATGAATTCTTGTAGGAAGTCATTATTTGTTGACCCAAAAATGATATCATCTACATACACTTGGGCAACAAATATGTCCTTATCCTTAGATTTTAGGAACAAAGTAGGGTCATTTGTTCCTCTCCTAAACCCCTTAGACACTAGAAATGAAGAAAGCCTTTCATACCAAGCCCGGGGAGCTTGTTTCAATCCATATAAGGTTTTTCTCAATTTGTAAATGTGTCTTGGATAATTAGGGTCCTCAAACCTAGGGGGTTGTTCTACATAGACTTCTTTCTTAATGATCCCATTAAGGAATGCCGACTTCACATCCATTTGGTGAAGTGTGAAATCCATGTGAGCGGCATAGGCTAATAGAACTCTAATAGATTCTAATCTAGCTACGGGGGTATAAGTCTCATCATAGTTTAATCCCTCAACTTGGCTAAACCCCGTAGCTACCAATCTAGCTTTGTTCCTAGTGATTTTGCCTTGGTCATCTAATTTGTTCCTAAAGACCCATCTCATGGTTACAATGGTGCAATCATTGGGCCTAGGAACCAACTCCCAAACCTCACTTCTCTCAAATTAATTTAGCTCTTCTTGCATGGCTAAGACCCAATCTACATCTCCCAATGCTCATCAATAGACTTAGGTTCTAATTGAGAGATTAAGGCTATTTGACTAGTTTGGTCTCTAAAATAAGACCTAGTCCTTACTCCTTGAGTTACATCACCCACTATTTGGTCAATAGGGTGATCTTGGTGATGTCTCAAGGGCCTAGAGGTTGTGGGTTCATTCACTTCTTCTTCCTCATCCTCTAAGATACTTCTTACTCCCCCTTTATCATTGCCCTCCAAATGTAGGTCTTGGATTCTTTGGGCAAGGGGTTGGACTTCTTCCATATCCTTATCAATTGAGGCTTTTCTAGGGTAGGTATTTGTTGATTCATCAAATTTAACATTTGAGGACTCCTCAATCACTTTTGTCCTCTTGTTGTAAACTCTATAACCCCTACTAGTTAATGAGTACACTACTAGAATTCCTTCAACGGCTTTTGACTCAAACTTCTTAGGTCATCTTTGGTATTTAAGATATACATTTTACATCCAAAGACCCTAAAGTAATGGACTTGTGGTATTCTTCCATTCCATAATTCAAAGGGTGTTTTTCCTAGAAATCTATGTACCAACACCCGATTTTGAATATAGCAAGCGGTGTTAACCGCTTCGGCCCAAAAGTAACTAGGGAGAGAATATGCATTAAGCATAGTCCTAGCAGCTTCTTGTAGGGCTCGGTTTCTTCTCTCAACTATCCCATTTTGTTGAGGAGTCCTTGGGCATGAAAATTCATGCTTGTATCTATTTTCGACACAAAATTGTGTGAAATTTGAATTTTGGAACTCCCCACCGTGGTCACTCCTAATTCAGTTAATTTTGAGATGTTTTTCATTTTCTACCCTTTTACTAAATCCTATGAATATTTCTAGGGTATCATCCTTATGTTTTATAAAGTAAACTCATGTAAACCTAGAAAAGTCATCTACTATCACTAAACAATATTTACTCCCTACAAGTGAGGGAGTACTATGGCAATCAAATAAGTCAATATGTAATAATTCTAATGGTAATGTAGTAGTGGTTAGGGTTTTACCTTTATGTGATGATTTTGATTGCTTACCCTCTTGGCATGCATCACACAATTTGGTCTTCTCATACTTGATCATGGGTAGCCCCTTCACCTACTCTTCCTTGGCCACTCTTGCAATGCTTCTCATGTTTACATGTCCAAGTCTTCGGTGCCACAACCACCTTTCTTCTTCTTTAGACATGAAACACTTAGCCAAATTGTTAGTAGCAAAAACAAGGTCAAGATAATACAAATTTGCCTCTCTATACCCTTCTAATATGACATTATTTGAATCATTATGTTTAATTATGCACTTCCTAGCATGAAATTCAACTCTAAAGCCTGCATTACATAACTGACTCACACTAAGTATGTTAAATTTCATATCTTTAATTATGAGTACCTTATGTATAGAAATCGTGGGAGATACCTCAATGGTGCCTCTACCAATAATTCTCAATTTTCCACTATTTTCAAAGGAGACCGTTCCTTCTTTTAAGTAGCTAATAGTAGTGAACTTGCTCACATCTCCGGTCATGTGTCTTGAGCATCCACTATCTACTATCCACATAGTTGAGGCCTCCTTCACCTTTACCTATACAACATGAAAAACATACTCTTTTGGTACCTAAATATTTGATCTATAAGCATCATTTAGAAATTTTTTAGGTACCTATGTCTTCTTGGCGTTTCCCTTAACCCCTTGTCTCCTAGATGCACCAATCCTACCCGTGAGTGATACAAAGGCCACTTCCTTTGTCTTTGGCCTATATCCCAAATCGGCCTTGTTATAAACGACCCTTTGACTGTTAATTATAATATCTAAGTTACTAGAGCCTACTTGGAATGTCCTAAGGGCCTTTGTGAGGTCATCTACCTTTTTCCTTAGTTCCCTATTTTCAGTTTCAAAACATGAAGCATGTAATGCAAGAGAACTAGCATGTAATTCTTCCTTAAATTTGGTAGATTCTACTCTAAGCATGGCAATCTCATCTTTTAATTCCTTAATCTTACTTCTAGCCTTAGCTAAGTCCATGTTGGTGCTAGAAATAATCTTAACCAAAGTAGAGGAGGGTAAGTGGTATACCTCACTTACCGAAGCTTCTGACTCGGATGATGATGAGGAGGTGCTCTTATCTTCACTGCTTGAATTCCTTTCATCATCTGATGAATCTGAGTGGTCCATCGCCATGAGAGCAAAGTGTGAAACTTGCACTTCTTCCTCCTCCGAGGATGATGGATTATCCCACGTCGCCTTTAGGTTGGTGGCACCCTTCTCCTTTCCCTTCGACTTCTTCTTGTCACCTTTCTTCTTCTCCTCCTTCTTGTCATCTCTTCTCTTCAGTTGGGGACACTCGTTCTTCATGTGTCCCTCTTGGTGGCAGTTGTAGCAGATGATATCCTTTGCCTTACCCTTGCTTTTGGACCCTTTCCTAGCATATGATTTGTTAGAAAAATTTCTGAAAGTCTTACGCATCTTTCTTACCATGAATGCCTCTTGGTCGCTGTCCATGGAGGCGCTGGATTCCTCTTAATCAGATGAGGAGGAGTAGACTACCTTCTTCTCTCCTTCCTCTTCTTCTTCTCCTTTTCTGCAATAAAGGCAATGCCCTTCTCTTTGGCCGAGACGTTAGCTTGCTCGTGCAGTTCAAATTCACAGAATAAATCATCTAATTTGACTATGGGCAAATCCCTTGATACCTTGTATGCATCAACCATGGATACCCACAAGGTGGTTCTTGGGAAGGCTTGTAGAACATACCTGACGATATCTTGGTTCTCGATCTTTTCTCCAATCACGTGGAGCTCATTGATTACCTCCTTTACCCTTCCATGCAGCTGGTTGACAGTCTCGTTGCTCTTCATGGATAAGGATTGGAGTTGGGCCACGAGCAAGTCCTTCTTTGCTCTTCTGGATTCGTTTGACCCTTCGTTCAGTTCGACCAATTTGTCTCACAGTTCCTTGGCGCTCTTGAACGGCCCCACCTTGTTTAGTTGCTCCTTTGAGAGCCCGTACTGCAGTGTGGTGGTGGCCTTAGCATTTGGTTGCGCCCTCTTCATTACCTCCTTCGACCAGGATCTCATCGGTGTCGGTTCCCCTCTTTCATCGACGGGTGCCTCGAAACCATCTGCAATACTAATCTAATTCTCAATATCGTTCATAAGATAATATTGCATCCTACCTTTCCAGTACGCGAAGTCGTTCCCGTCGAAGAAGGGTGGTCGTGCAGTAGAGTATCCCTCTTGAAACGCCATTATACTTGCTCCGGTTGACGGTGAGTTCTTCCGAAATGAACCTGCTCTGATACCAACTGATGGATCGATCTGGCGTGCTAGAGGGGGGGTGAATATCACTTTCTCGGTCGTTTCTCTACAAGTTTGTTAGCGCAGCGGAAATAATAATATGTAAAGGAAAATAAGAACAATGCTAACAACGAAAGTTTTACTTGGTATCCACCCAGATGGGTGACTAATCCAAGGATCCGCGCCATACACCACTTCCACTATGAAAAATTCTCCTTCAGGTGGAGAAACCTGTATAGTGGTGATCTTCCTCTTTACAGAATGTAGTAGAATAAGAGAGGGGAAGTAGAGAACACTTTTCAGACGAGCAGCACTTCGTTATCGTACGGAGCCGTACCACCCACGTGCAAAAAGGTCCTCCTTTTATAGGAGAACAGAACAAACTCACAGTCTGTCCAGCCCGCACCAGTCGACTGCCCCTGTGGGAGTCGACTGGCCTAGCATTAATTGCTAGCCAACGGCTAGTTTTCGGGGGTATACCAGTCGACTGCCTCTGGGCCAGTCGACTGGTAGAAGGCTGAAAATCTTTTGTGAGTTTTGGCAGTCGACTGCCCTTTGGCCAATCGACTGCCCACTCACTCCCAGCCAGTCTTCACATAGTCCTTCACGTATGCCTTCAGGTTCACTCCTTGGCTCGCCCTTGAAGTCATCTTCCTCTGGCTCTCGTCCCTCGGATGCGCACACAAGCCTCCCTTGGCTTGCCTCCATGCCACCCTTCACGTGTGCCCTTGAAGTCCACTTCCCTGCTTGCCCTTTGAGTCCTCCTCCCTCGGCTCTCGTCCCTCGGATATGTCCACCATGTGTGATTCTCCAAGTCCTGCAAACTCAATCACACACATCAAATACAACATAACACTCTAACCTTAAATATATTCACCCACACACATCAAAACCATGATCTTCCAATCATTTAAGGGCTGATTGCCTCAACAAAGAGAACATCCAATGCAATAGTGATCTGTACCTTTAGGAGAGTCTCCCGAAGAGTTGTGAGTGGGCCCGCCGAAACATGTACAACCGCCCCTCCAGGGGCACTCCCGCGCCCCTCAGGCCGCGGCAAACTCGGACGGGGAGGAAGTCGCTCGATGGTGGGGGCTTCAGGGGGCAGACTGGAGGGGTCGGAATCATTTTCCTCGGAGCTAGAAGTTTCCTCAAACACGTCCCCCTGAGGCGGAACCTCTTTGAACTGCACCGGGGGGAATGATTGCATGGAGGCCTTCAATGATGCATCCAACTTCTTCTTTAGGTGGTCCAGTCGCATCCGGTATTGGGTGCGTAACACCTCCTTATCCTTAGAAGACGTAGACGGGTCAATGGAGTAGGACGTAGGCGCTGCGATGACCACCTTCGGAGCAGGGACCGGTGGAGCAGGTACAGAGGCTACTAGCTCTATGGGTAGAGTCACTTCCTCGGGCACCGAGGGAAGAGGAAAGGAACGTGCAGAGCGTAGCTTTTTCCATGAAGGGCCCAAGCCCTTGGGGAGCCGCCTCTTCTACCGCCCGGCAGACCGAACTACTGAAGAAATGATAGGAGGGGAGGCCCCCTCGCTGATTCCCTCTGGACAGGCAGCCTTCGGCGAAGATCCACCCCTAGAGGAAAGATCCACCTCAGGGCCAAGCTGCTGATTGGAATGCCCCCGGCTCACAACCGGCGGGGATGTAATAGTAGCCTTGACCCTCTCGGGTGAGGCAAACCCACGGGGCGAGACAGTAGGCCTCTCAGGGGATTCGGTGGAACAGATGGAGCGTCAGGAGTGGTTGGATGAGGGTTCAATGCCTCCTTGTTAGTCTCCTCCCATCTGATGAGCCGACCCCTCACCTTGGCGAACATGACTTCCTCTGCTCAAACCAGACAGAGAATATCAATTAGAACCAAGAGGCATTAAAGGAAAAAGATGAGCGTTCCCAGGGAAGGGCTGATACGTGTCACTTTAGGACTGAGGTCTGCCCGGTACATAAGCTCTTCACTCTGCACCAACCCCGGGCCGCTAAACTCCATACCAGCGAGCACCTCCTTAGCACGTTGGTACACCGGACTGTGGACAAAACTCCCTAGAATAGGAGGAGTCGGCAAATCCTCTATCCAACACAGGGGACTGAAGGGTAATGATAGCATCTTAATGAAGAAGAATTTCTCCTTCCACCCTTTATGTGAGGAAGGAAACCCCCCTAAAAACCTATGGTCCGGTCGGGCTGCGAAACTAAAAACCCCTCTAGACCCTATCGGGACAAAGAAAGAATGAAAGAGATGAGGGGTCAGGGGAAGATCAAAAAGCTTGAAGACGATATACGTCCCTCCTATCTGGGCGAAGACATTGGGAGCCATCTAGTGAAGGGGGATATCAAAATAGGAGGCTATGTTCGTGAAAAAAGGGGAGATAGGGAAGTGGAGCCCTAACTCCATCTGCCCTAAGAAGAAGGTCAACATGCCTGCAGGGGGCTCCACAGGCGTCTGACCCACTTTGGGGATTACCATTGTCATCTCGACCGGAATGCCATAGGCCTCGGTGGCCACCTACAAGGCTTCTGGTCTCACTCTCGAGGAGGTGGACTCATACCATTCTGCGCGATAGCTTTCCATGATCTCTAAGAAAGAAGACAGGAAGGAGACAAACTACTCACACGCAAAAGAGGTTTTACGAGAGAGGAAGACAAAGTGCACCCAGCCGCCGAGTCGGAAGTAGGCGTAACATCTGCACCCTCCCCTCTTATACTCAAGCAGTCGCCTGCCTGGACGCAAGGGAGAGGAGACACGTGGAAAGCAAGAAACCGCCGCACACAGGCAGTCGCTTGTCACGAGCCGGTCAAGACGGCGCACGTCCGTAAAAGCTCGTGGAGATGGCCGTCGGGTCACATGGCAATAAGGTATTCGCTAGGGCGCCCCATCGCCCTCATAAAAGAACCATGCGCCTTTATGACAAAGAGACAGACATCATCATAGTCTCTCTAGAGTCGAAGTAGCCTTTTGTGAAAAAGGACAAGACCATTAAGGGAGATTTCTTGAAACTCGAGATAAAAGTTACAATCCAGAGGCCCCCTATAACTACAGGGGTAGTAGGGAGGGTGAAGGCTCGCGGCTTCTTCATCTCCGCACTAGTCCGATCAGTCAGTCACACTTCCTTCGATCAGACTTGAAGGGAGAGACTTGTGATAGGGTTGAATAGTCCATGCCCGGCATGAGGGATGAAGAAAGTCACGGGGCGTGACATGACCGAAGCGACTTCCCTTCCTGGGCCCGGGGCCCCCTCAGGAAACGCGCCCGGGAAAGGTAGTCCGAAGATCCCTCCCGGGAGCACCCCGGGAGGTTAGGCCCCGAGAGCACCTCGGGAGTTGTAGCACTGAAGGCCCCCGAGCTCACCTCGGGAGGTGGAGTCCCCGCAATAACCAACCTCAGGTACTGACCCCCCCTCTCAGAACGAATAAGCATCCCCGCAAGAAAGGGCCCCCACGATCCTTAAATGTCGCAACAGGTGGATACGTGATAACAGCGCAGACCGTTTCAAAGGATATCCTACTACCGTCGAAATAGGGGGGCGTGACTTACGTATCGGAGACGTGGCACCGATCAAGGGGCACGTCTAGTCTGTCGACATTGGTATAAAAGGTAGTCCAACCCCTCCGGTAAGGGGGTTACGCTCTCTCAATTCTAGACATCTTCTTTACTTTTCGCAACCTTTTCTTCTCGACGGAAACTGACTTGAACGTCGGAGTGGACTCCGTCGGACCCCTGCCGGTGTGTCCCCTAACGCTCGTGTTAACTTCGCAGGACCCTAAGTTCCTCTCCGCCTCCGCAACTACCACAAGGGCAAAGCTCCGGTATTTGACCATCGTCGTCTACTTTTTTTAGAACAAAACTCATAAAAAAAGATTTGTAAATTTTAAAATTAATTGTTGGCCAAAAATTAAAAAGGTGTCCCAAATTATATACATAATAAAAAATACGATTATTTTTTTTAAATAAAATTAAAAAGACGCCCCACGAGATGTTTTATCTCTAAAATATTTTTTATCTAATGTTATTTTAGTAGCTACCGAGTAGTGTTGAGGTTATAAAGTTGTAAGTATAGTCTTATATTAAAAATATATAGGAAAGATTATGAATTTATAAGAGAAAAATATATCTATTGATATGAGATGTTTTAGGTAGAGCCCAAAACAAAACTACGAGAACTTAAGTTCAAAATGGACAATATCATACCATTATGGAGATATCTGAATTCCTTTGACCTTAACAATTAGTATCAGATATCAAATTGTTAGAAGGTCTAATCGTCGATTGTGCATAAGAATTATGATCTATTTGAGCTATGTGAGTGAAATATTGATCTTGAACAAAGAAAGTAGAGACTCTCATATCCAGATCAAGAGGACCCTAGGCAGAAAGTTCGGATGGATAGCCAGGAAAAAAGTTCTAGTTGCGGTTAATTAGGCATAGAAGTCTTACTAGGTTAGTTGGACCGAGAGGCAAGAAGACCTGTTGGGTTGAGGATCGGGCGTCAAGTGGATAGACTTTCCACTTGAGGGGGTCCTGTGATCCTTCGTTTGATATAGTCCTATATTGAAAACACATGAGAAAGATTATGAACTTATGAAGGAAAGATATCTCTATTGATATAACATATAAGACCTTTTGGGTAGAGTCAAAAATTAAACTATGAGGCCTTAAACCTAAAGTGAACAATATCATAGCATTTAGAGATATCTAAATTCCTTTAGCGCCCCGCCTACCCATCCCAGGGCCAACACGGAAGAGGTAAATCATGAGGGCTACTATCACGGATACTATGACTAGCGCATGGGGAGGGCAAGCACACTGGTTTTGCCAAGTTTTGACTTCTAGACCTCAAGATGATAATACCCACACACAAACTATCAATCCATTTCGTGAGGACTTGTAATCACTACAACTAGCTACTATAATAGGTAGAAGCTATTAAGTAGTTATTGTAATTATTTTTAAGCAATTTTGATTAATTTAAAATAATTTTGATAAAATTAAAATAATTTTGATAAGTTAGTAGAGAGTATTTTGATATAATAGTGTTCAGAATTTAAAATTTAAAATTTAATATTTTAAAATTTAAAGTTTAGCTATAATTGCTGCTATAATATTAAAAATTAACATTTCACTTTAATCAAAATTACTACACATAAATTATATTAAAGTATTCTTTACCAATTTTATTAAAATTATTTAAATTTTATTAAAATAATTTTAAATTAGTCAAAATCATACGCTTACAGTAAATCTTAAATCCTAAAACGTTAAATATTAAATCATAAATTTTGAATACTATTAAATTATATTAAAGTATTATTTACCAATTTAATTAAAATTATTTAAATTTTATCAAAATAATTTTAAATTAGTCAAAATCGTACCATTATAGTTAAATCTTAAATCCTAAAAATTTAAATGTTAAATCATAAAATTTGAATACAGTTGTCTCAAAATACGTTACTTAGTCAAAATTATGTAAATTTCATCATTTAAATGTTAAATGTTAAATCATAAATTTTGAATACAGTTGTATTAAAATACGTTACCTAGTCAAAATTCTCTAAATTTCATCCAAATCATTTTAAATGGGTTAAAATCACTTGAAAATTAGTTGTACGGTAATTCTATTTGGCCAGAATCTGGCCAGCTAGAGTGATATAATTTTAAATAGAAAAAAATTTATTTAATATAAAAATAAATATGAAAAAATATAATTTAATTTGATAATAAAAAATAAGAATATAATTGAATTTAGACATTTTTAATGATCCTAAAAATTAAAAAAATTCATAATAGATTTTTATAAGTTAAAAAATTAATTTAATATGAAAATAATAAGAAATGATATAATTTAATATGAAATAAATAGGTAAAATTTTATTTAATATAAAAATAAATAGGAAATGATATAATTGGATTTAAATATTAATAATAATTTTAAAAAAAATCTAAAATTTTTAAAAAAAAAAAATTCTAGCCGGCTAGATTCTAGCCATTTAACAATGTCCTTAGTTGTAATATGTACTAAGCAACTACTTCAATGGGTAGAAGTTTCTAAATAAATGCTATAAATACTATGACCAGCTACTACAATAGCATTGAAAGTAAATGTATTCTTAGGATAAAAAAAATTTGATAGGATACCGTTTTGATTTTTTTTTTTTTTTATGGACGCGCCTTTAGATGATTTATATCATTTAGGACCCCTTTTTTATTTTATCATATCCTTAATTATTAATATAAGAGATAAATTATATCGCTAGATGGAGTGGATATCTATTTAAATAAAATTTATTTTATTTTATTATTATTAATTAAACATTCTTTGATTTTCTCTTTCTTATTTAATATGCATTTTTATAACTTAACTTTTTTTATAATATTTTGATTTTTTTTTATCCATCCTTATATATATCTACACATCTACTTTAATATTTTTATATATATAACTTTCATTTTTTTACTTGTATACTTAAATCACAATCCAACGTTCAACTAAATATAATATAATAAATTTAGTCATTATTATATAAAACTTCCCAAACCCTTTCGTGAATCTGTTATATAAAACTGGATTCAGCTTTAATCTATTTTTAATCTATTATCTCTGAGAGTAATGAAAGCCTTCGATCATGACTTTCTCTTTTTCAATTTTATCATGATATCATCCATATAAACTTCAATATTTCGACCAATCTAATATCGAAATATTTTATCCATCATCCACTGATAAGTCACTCCTGCGGTCCTTAATCCGAATGGTATAATATTATAACAATACATGCCATCGGTGGTGACAAAACTTACATTCTCCTGATCTTCCCAGGTCAGAGGAACCTGATGGTATCTGATCCTGTCGCATAGCGAGGTGGACCTGAGCACTGCTGATGCTAGCTCCGATATGCAAGAAAGATGACTGTCAGCAACCCACCGGGAAGAGTCCCCGGCAAGGCTTCCGACGATCAAGTCAGTCTCCGGTGGAAATGAGGAAAGCAGAAAAACTGTAGCAAAAACTATATCGCACGTACCTGCGTATGAAGTGCGGAGGACTTTATATAGCCGAGGGAGTCGACAGTTTCTGCCCCGCATCTGCTACCCTTTTGTCTCATGCGGGGACAGGATCAAGGGTATTGTCAACTCGCTGACTGGCACCGACTGACGCCGCCCAGTCTGGCACAGGCAGGGATCGTCGTGGTACGGAGTATCAGGGTATGTCAGAAAAGTACTGTGTCAGCGGGATATTCACGATTTGGACACGAATGGTGTCAGGCCTACGCCGACTCTCATACCACTTTGCTAGTATAGTGTCAGTAAGTAGATGTTCCCTAGGAAAATGACAATTCCCGAGTTGGGTCGCCGATCGGCTGACCCGAGTGAGGCCTCACAAAGCAGTCAATGCCACTCGGACTAAATAAGGTGCGACCCGAGTCTTTGGGGCACTCGACACTTGACACTCAGATTTGGTTAACCTGCTTCCTCTTAATGACCTAACTAGAAGACCTCAAGGGGAGGCGACTGGCTGCTGGATGCATGTTGATCGGGCGAACCAAAGCCCGACACTCGATCTCTCTATGAGACGGTTTCAGGCTTTATTAGGGGGTCTTTCACTCGGGCCTCGTGGCCCGAGTGGGTTGCCCTGCCATGCCAGGCGGTCGAGATCTCTCCATCGATGACCTGTTTCCTTACGATGCCACGTGGCTCGACCAGGCTACACCCAGGTACGGTCGGGATCATAGGTATCCCCCTCGAGTCTTGTCGAAGGAGACGCTGAGTCCGACTGACTGGACAATTAATTCCGAGCAAGCCTGGCACACCTGACCGGGATCCTTGCCCAACTGATCTATGCTAATAGATGCCCGACCGCCCAGAGGTGTACTAACATCATCGTCTCCACCTGTCTTTCAAGTCTTATCCCTGAATCGTGACGAGTCGATTCGTATCCCCCTATTAATTATCTCATTAATTGTCGGAGCCACGTGTCCATTAGCCATTGGTTTCCCGAGCAACGAAGCGTTTGCCGTCTGACACAGCGAATGGGCATCGCGCGTGCGACATACGATCCCGAGGTTTATTTGCGCAGGACGGCGGAGATCTATTCCCACCTTTTCACTGGATCATCATCGGACAGCTGACATTAACCGTTCGGCCCTATATAAAGGTCGCCCCTCTTCACCATTTTTACTTTTGCCTTTTACCTCTACGCCCCCTGCTGCTCATGAGCTCTCTACTAGGGTTCTGACGAACTTCAGTTGCGACCGCCTCACTCTCCCTTTTTTCTGGCGTTCTTCTTCCTCATTTAGTTCTTCTCCTCTTCTGTTTCTTGTATTATGGACCCCTCTTCCTCCGCTTCTGACCCATGGTATACCACCATGGTGCCCGACCTCCATTTCCATGACCTCGACCAACTACAGTCCACCTACCAAATCCCTTCTGATCACTGTCTTCGTTTGCCCGACCCGACTGACCGACCTGAGAGCGTGCCTCTCAATTTCATAACTTTGTCCCGGGACCACCTCCAGGTCGGGCTCCGTTTCCCAATCCATCCCTTCATCTCCTCCATTTGTCGCTACTTTCAAATCTCCCTTTCTCAACTAGCTCCAAACACAAACCCAAAAATTTGATGGACCCAATTTGACTGTCACGAATGTGGGTCTCAAATTTAGATATTTATAAAGTGTTGGAAACCCTTTTTGCAATCAAAGAAGAAAAGCGTAGTAAAGGGGTCACAGGTCGTATTTTTCTCAGGGCTAGTTCAAGTTGTGTGATTCAAACTCGCATTTATGTGTCGTTAATGTTTTTGGGTTTTCAAATAAGATTTGGGGTTTGGATTCGAATAGACAAGGAAAGGCACTAGAAAAACATGAAAACTTGATACATGATGTAAGACAACCTAGAAATGATGTGAAAACAAAACCTAGAAAACTTGATACATCATTTGGAAGGCAAGGCAGTTAATGAAACAAAATGCAGGAAGGGAGAATTCAAATTCGAAATTGTCTGCAGCAGTATAAGAAAGAACTGATTTCAGAATTGGAATGCAAAAATTCAATAACTAAACTTGATACCAAAAAGAGAGGAAATCTTGTGCCAAAAAAAACTGATCCTAGATGCAGTTTTGAATTGCAACTTGATACAAGAAGAGAAATACTACAACTATTATGAAACAACTGATGATAGGCAATGGATTATGAAACAAACATTTCGAATTGACAAATTCAGAGTCAATTGCTCACAGAATTGCAGTGCAGAGCTTCATAGATCAAAACATGAATGCAGAATTAAATCAAAGCTAGTGGAAACAAACAAAAGCAACTCAAGTTGAGAAGGTAAGCTAGGAGTGAACTGATATGCAAGTTTGAAAGGAGAATGCAGCTTCAAAATTACAGATTCATTCAGAAATGTCTAAGGCAAAAGCACTTTGCAGAAATTAAAACAAAAGCAGTAATGTAGACAAGAATTCAGAATTCTGAAAGGAAAATTGCAAAATTTAAAGGAAGAACTTAATTCAATACGAAAGAGCAGATTTGTTTTAGACAAACTAATGTATACTAGATACAAATCTCATCACATAAGCACTGAAACAATTCGACATGGAATCGAAATTTAAACCACTGATTGGCAGAAATTAAAACTGGTAGCAGAAATTAAAACTGATAGCATTAACTAAAACCGAATGCAAATCTTGATCTTAATTGCTAAGGAAATAAACTACTGCAATGTAAATTCAGAAAGAAATCTAGAATTTGAATCGACTAAAGCTTAAGAACTGAGACAAAATCTAATCTGCAGAAACAGAATTGGCACGCAGGAAACAGGGCTGATACAATGGAAACAGATTTGAAATGCAAGCTGTAAACTAAAGATTCACTGAATTCGAATGCAATTGATCACTGAGCCAGTTCACTAACTAATCTCTTTGCAATAACAAACCTAATTACAGCTGGAAAAACTCAGAAACTACAACTGAAGTACTGATGCGAACAAAAAAACAGAAACAAAATAGAAATGAATTACAGGAATTGAGATTACAGCTATAACATAAAGAAAAACAGTAAAAACTAAGCCTCGATCATTCCTTGATTCAAAACCACCTTGATCGTCACTCAAGGGCAAACCAAGAACCCTTAAACTCGCAAATCGCTGGGAAATCGCTCCAACTTCAGATCTGATCGCAGAATCGCGCACAGCTGCAAATCAGTGATTAAATCTCCGTTGAAAGCTCTTCCAAGGATTCAGATCTTGCTCCAAGGTTGTGATCGAGTCGGCCACGCCTCTCATGGAAGAAATTTGAAGAAAAACCATCAAAGAATGAAGAAGAACGAGCTGAAGACAGTGAGGTCGCGACGCCGAGATCTGCCGAGGGAATTCCCATTTAAACTTAAACCATTTAATTTGGACGGCTGAGATTAATCCTGCTTCATCCAACGGTGGATCTTTGTCCGATTTGATTCAATATTTCCAGATCTCGATCAGAGGTCAAGATCAACCTCGTGGTAGCTCGGATCTGCCAGATCTCCAACGGATGGCTCAGATCAAACTGATATTTGAATGGGTGGTCTAGATCTCTCTGAATGTGATCCAACGGCTAGATGATCTCCGATTGAGTTGAAACTCTCAGATCTTGATCTGATCACTTGATTAGACTTAACCCCAGCTCGGATTGATCAAAAGTTCTCAGATGGTCTAGATCTAACCGTTCTTGCATCGGACGGTCCAAATGAATTGGAGCTTGATTACTTGATCTAGTCCACTTTTGACTCGACTTTGACCCAACATGACCTAGGTCCATAATCCTTCCAAGCCTACAAAAGTAGATCAAAAATTTAGTGACAAAACAACCCAAATATAGCAAGATTTACAATTAGGTCCAAAAAGGGTGTAAATCCTAAAACCTAGGCCAAATCCACAATTACACAAGTAAAATATGGGTCAAATACGGTTTTAAGCATATGAAATGATCAACAAAATGACACTTATCAGGCGCCCCGCGTGTCGCGGGCGCCCACTGTGCCACGCCACTGGCAGCTGCAGCAGCTCACCCTCGCGAAGAAGATGAAGCCTTGACCGGTCAACCCGGGCGCCCCGCGCGCGTCGGGCGCCCCAGTCAAATGTGATCCCGAAGAAGCAGAGATCAGCCTTGACCAGAGGGCTCGCCGGATCGAAAGCCACGTGGGGGGGCCCCGAGCATCCCGGGCGCCCCCAGCCCTATAAAAGGACCCTCGACCCTCTTCTTCAACAATCAATCACTGCGACTTTCATACGCTCTTCTGCTTCCACGACACGCTCCAGAAATCTTCCAACTCGAGCTCTGACGACGTCCTGCTGCTCCAATACTCCGATCTACACCGGACGTCGGTAACGAAATATTCATTTAAGTTTACGAAGCTAATTCTGTAATACTTGTGATTGTAAACTTTCTCGAACGTATAGAATTGCCCGCAGAAAACGGTCAACGACCGTGGGCCTTGGAGTAGGAGTCGACACAGGCTCCGAACCAAGTAAAACGACCGTGTTAGCATTGTTTTTCTATGTCTTATTTCCGCTGCGCACTAACTCTTTTTAAATCCGAACGAATTGCGACATTCACCCCACCTCTCTCGCAACTCTCGATCCAACAAGTGGTATCAGAGCGGGAAAGTCAAACTTGGTGCAACCACCAGTTTGAAATTTTTTTTCGGATTTCTTTTCTCTTTTTTTAAAATTTTCGTTCGAGTTTTTTTTAAGGTTGGTGCAACACCCTTGAAATTTGTGTTTAATTATTTCTTCCCGCACTACTAATCCAAGACCAAGTCTTGGAATATTTTTGTTGTTCTTTTTAATTCCAGTAACAAATGTCTATCCAAGAAGGATTTAGCACCGCCAGACCTCCACTGTTCAGTGGAGAAGACTTTCCCTACTGGAAAAGTCGAATGGAGGTCCATCTGAAAACTCAGGTGGATATGTGGATAATCATCCAGTCTGGACTGATGATTCCCACAAATGCTGAAGGTGTACCACAAAACTACTCAGAATGGGACACTTCCCTCAAACGTAAAATTGAAGCCGACGCCAAAGCAACCCAGACTCTCCAATGCGGACTAACGAAAGAAGAGCTGAACCGCGTTGGACCCTTCAAAAGTGCAAAGGAGCTATGGGCTAAACTGATCGAGCTCCACGAAGGAACTTCAGATACGAGGATCAGCAAACGAGACCTGCTACTGAACAAGCTTTTTACTATCAAAATGGCAGATAACGAGACAGCAGCCCAGCTCCACGCCAGAATCCAGGAGCTGATGAACGGTCTTCACGCAATAGGTCACCAGGTTCAAAATCGTGATCTTATAAGGTATGCCCTAAACGCGTTCCCTAGGACCACCTTGTGGGCATCTATGGTAGATGCATACAAGGTCTCTAGGGATCTTTCAAAAATTAAGCTAGATGAGTTATTTTCTGAACTTGAGCTGCATGAACAGACTAACTCCAATTTGGTCGAGAAAAGTATAGCCTTCTTTGCAGGGAAAACAGGGAAGACGACCAAGAAGAAAACTCAAGTTGAACCTGAATCTACCTCAGATTCAGAAATAGAAGATAAAGAAGAAGATCAATCTGAACTGGTCCGGCTAGCTCGAAACTACTACAAAAAGTTGAAGAACCAAACCAACACACGAAGAACAAGCCGAAGAAAGGACGGACAAGATGAACCGGCAACTGACAAACAAAAGCCCAACGTAACCTGCTACGAATGCAAGAAGAAGGGCCACTACAAGACTGAATGTCCAAGTCTAAAGGAGTCCAAAAAGAACAGAAAGAAGAAGGCACTCCAAGCCACCTGGGACGAGTCTTCCTCAGAAGAAGAAGAAGAAGCACCTCAGTCCAATCTTCTAGCCCTGACCGCTTCAGATCAAATCGAGACTGACTCAGACTCGGACCGGGACGACGGCAAGCTGACATTCTCCGACGACGGCGAAATAAAGGTAACGGGCTTTTCAAAATCGCAATTGAATTCTCTTATTTCCTATCTATCCCGAGATTTGGCGAAAGCCAAACTCCGAATCGAGTCTCTCCGACAGGAAGTAAAACTCCTGAAAGGGAGCTGATTCTGATTCCTTAACTGAGAAAATTCAGGAAGGAACCCCTGATCAAGTTAAAAAACTTGAATCAGAGAATTCCTCCCTGAAAACTCAAGTTAAGGACTTAAGAACAGCTTAGAACGATTCACTTCTGGTTCCAAGAATCTTGACATGATTCTGGGAAAACAGAAGTCTGTTCTAAACCGATCCGGACTTGGTTATAGAACCAAATCTCGGCAAAGATCTTACTTTGCTGTACTGAACCAGTCAAGACCTAAGGTTCAGGCATGGGTGCCAAAACTGTGCCTGACTAAACCAACTGGTTCAAATCAATTTTGGATCCCAAGGACAAGATTCACATCTTGCCTAACCCATATAGAGGCTTTAGTCCAGGGGGAGCCAAAATCAAAACAATTTTTATAATTAGATAATTTTTTTTTGATTGCTTGTTTATTTAATTTCTTGCAAATTGCCATGCTTAGATTTAAGGAATACTTAGATTTAAGGACGAAATTACTTGAAACTTGAAAACATAGTATTGGGTGGAGGTGAGATGATAGTACGTTAGGGAAGCCAATTTGGCGGAACTAGCCGAAGCTACCGATCCAAGACCCAAGCTAGTTAGACCAGAAAATGACCTAATTTAATTTGAAAATGAAATTTCATTAAAAGGCTTTGTCAAGGAAAGGGTGGATGATCCCATAAGGCTTCGGCCAAAGAAGGCCTAGTGCC
>JAGFNQ010001518.1:0-94443 GCA_024364735.1 Boesenbergia rotunda | reverse complement strand
TGTAGGAGTCTATTCGATTATCTATTCGTGCACGCTTGTTGCTTATTCGATATTGAAAATGTCACCGGATAAATCTAACGTGTAGATACCATTGCATAAGTTCCAGTCCCATAAAGAACACCATTTAAAGTTATGTAACAACAATTGTTACTAAAAGTTAAATGGTAACCCTTTTCATTCAAACATGAAATAGATACAATGTTCTTTATTAACGAAGGAACAAAATAACATAGAGTGACATTCAATAACGAAGATACCTGAAGAGGATGGGGCATCGGATGCCTTCTTCTTCAAGGACTCAAGATAAACCTTGCAGTTTCTTCGCCAGTGACCCTCCTTGCCACAATGATGGCAAGTTCCTTTTGGTTTTTTTTCAGTCTTTTTGGCCTTTTTCTTCTTCCTTTATTCTGTTCTTTGGCCTTCCTCTTAGAACCTTTCTTCGAGGAACCAACTAACAGTACCGTCTTTTGATCCGGCTTTACAGAAGGCTCCACAGTCTTCAGCAGGTTGAGCAACTCAGGAATGGTAGTCTCTAGTTTGTTCATCCGATAGTTCATCACAAATTGTGAATAACTTTTGGGCAAACAACTCAGAATTAAGTCAATACTTAGTTCATGATCCATTGCAAAACCGAGTGTGCTCAGTCGCTCAATGTACCCCAACATCTTTAACACAAACTGCGAGGCAGAAGTGCCTTCCTGCATCTTAGTGGTGAAGAGGAGTCTGGAGACTTCGAACCTTTCGGATCTCGCCTGCTCTTCAAACAACTCATGAAGATGGAAGATGATGGTATAAGCATCCATATGCTCATGCTGCTTTTGCAGCTCAGGTACCATAGAGGCTAGCATGATGCAACTCGCAAGTTCAGAATCGGTCACATGTTTCTGATAGGCCAACAATTGGTCTGGAGTTGCATTTTCTGGAGGATGGTTGGGAAGTTGATCTTCAAGGACATAAGCAAGCTTCTCTGCCTTGAGGACTATCCTTAGGTTTCGAAGCCAGTCCATGAAGTTCGGCCCAGTCAGTTTATTGGTGTCCAAAATGGAACACAAGTTTAGAGAAGACATGATCGAGTGATTATCCTAGAAATACAAATTGAGCTTATGTGAGAAGAATGATTAAAGAATGTATCAACATACATAAATAAAATCCTATTTATTTTTCAAATTGAATAACCCTTTTTATCAATTCGGGAGATCGTAGGAACATCTCCAAATAGGTTGACATCTAACCATAGATAAGAACAACCATGGCTGTGGCCATCAAGTCATTCTTAGCTATGAAGGTAGGTAATTATACCGATTACATATCACATATATGTAACTATCACATTATGCTATCAACTGATTGAATGTTTGCATAAATCATTGGGTTGTTAACTCATTAACAAGTATGCATCATATACATAGCACCCAATTGCACCTCTCTTTACATCGACCTTGGCTGTGGCACAACAAATCGATGCTCCAAGCTTAAGGCTGACCCATTAATCAAGAAATAGTTTTAATATGGTTGGAGCTCATTCAACCGTTTAGTCAGGCTTGGATGTGTCCAACAACCAAAACTAAGGATTGACCTCTGACTCCAACTATATTAATCATAAACTAATTCTATGGTTTGAACATGTTGAGGTTCAAGTCGGGCATGGATGTGTCCATCAACCCAAACGAGAAACAAAACTCCGGTTCTAACCATATTAATGGAAGGTGTTGGCCTTAATATTTTGTAAGGGGTTTTGGGTCTCTTCCTTTCTTTTCTAAGCACATTCACGACATATAATTATGTCATGACTAACGATTTCCTTAATAAAGTATGCATGTAACTTAATTTATCAAGTCTCATTAATTGGATTAGGAACCGGATTTCCTAATCCCAATTTCATACTTTATTCAAGGAATTGTTTTGGGAAACAATTTTCTAAATTGTCATAATCAATTTCGGAAATAATATGTTTAAGACTTTGATTTCTCTAAATCAAACCTTATTAAATTAAGAGACATATTCCCTTAATTCAACCACATATTATTTTCATGAAAATCTCATTTAAGAAAACTCTATAGGAAACCATTTTTCTAATTAATTTTGGAGACAACAATATGTAAGAGCATCACCTCTTAAATCATATTTTATTCATGGATTTAATTAATTACAACAAATCATTTTCTAAGGGTGGCTCCCCGAGGCTCAGATACCCAAAGAAAAGTAATTTGTCGTAAATCCAATTTGGTCCGCTTCGGAAGCGTAACCAAATTAAACATGACAATTTCATTTAAAATTGGGAAATTACAACAACTAACTTTAAATTGGACGGCTCCCCGAGGCTCAATCCAAAATAAAGAATTTTGTTGTCAATTTAAAACCCAATTCAAATTTAATTGTCAACTAATTGTCCATAAATTTGTCTAGACTTTCTTGAAAGAAAGTGCCCAAAATTGCGAGATTTCATAATAGGTTTTCAGAGTAATTGTAAGTTTCTGGTACAAGGAAAACTTACATATTTCCAAAATTGAAAATTTTCTAAAATAGAAAAATTTCCAAAATTGGAAAGTTTCCAAAGATGGGAAGTTTTCACAATTATCATAAAATTTCAGAAACTAGGACATTTCAAACGTTTGCGAAATTTCATGAGGATTTCCAAACATCGAAATTCCTAAATCTAAAATTTATTATAATTGGAAAGTTTCCATAATTGAAAAATTTTCCGAAATTGAGATCATGACAAAGTGTTCTGCAAAACAATTATATGATTATGTCGAACACTAACCGGCTCTGATACCACTGTTGGGACCGGGTGCATGTTGACAAGGATACGGGTTCATAAATTTTAAAATATTTACGTGCAGCGGAAGAATTAGCATAATAATTTCTCAAATTATTTTAACCACGTATCTAGCATGCGACCTTATGATGTGTGGACATGATCATAAATTTAAATTTTTTGCAGAAAAGTAAACTAATTTACTTTGTACCTCGCATAACTCGAAGAAAGGGATGAGATCCAACCGTAGCGTCCCTTGGAAGCTCCGCCTCTATTCGCGTCCACGCCGAGTTCTCTTCGGGATGACTTCGCAAAGTCACGAGTTTTGTGCCGACGAGAACTACTAGATTCTCTAAAGGCACAACTAGAAGATCAAGAGAGAAGAAAGGAAACTAACCACCAAGAAACGGAATCTAAATTCCGGGAAGGAAGGAGTTGCGATCCGCTTCTTCCTCTTCTTCTTTGGCTCCTTCTTGATGGAGGTTGCTCACGCCAAACCCTAGGATGAAGTGGGCGCCGGCCCTAGGAGGACTAAGGGGCGCCGGCCCTAGGAGGGAAGGAGAAGGGGAGGAAGAAAATAAGAGAGAGAGAGGGAGAGAATTAATCTCTTGATTAATCTATATTAATTAGAATTCAAGGCTTGCCTTTGGTTACTTTATATAGTAGTCTCTCCCTTGCTAAGTCTCCTCTTTAACGAAATTAACGGAATTAATTTTCATAAGAAATTTATCTTATAAATTTTATTATGAATTATTCCGTTATGCTTAGTTTTATTATAACTAACTTTATAATAAAACAATAACTTCTCTCCTTTAATTATGGAATAAATTTTACAAGAAATTTATAAATCTTCTTTATTATGGAAAAATCAATTCATAATTGATTTTATAAAATTAAAATAAACCATTCCATGGATCATTTTAATTTTCATAAAAGAATAAATTTCTACAAATTTCTTTATATAAATTTATTTATACAAATTTATTTATCCATAATTTATAAAACAAATCGCGCTAGATTTATTTTATTAATTAAACCAAATAAATTGGTTCCTCCCCATTGTAGTGGCCGGCCAAACCAAAGAGGGTGGGCACCCTCTTTGGCCGGCCACATCAAGGCCTTTCTCCTCACGAATTAAACTCATTTAATTCGCCCAATAAGCCTTCAAAAGACTTAGCCATTTTTTACCTTCCGTTGCGCCTCTGATTAACTCAGATTCAACTTATTTCTCTTCATCGAAAAATCTAATTTTCAACTCATTTTAAATCCCTCGGATTACTCGTTGTGCGTGTGACTAAATAGGCTTTCGATTTATGTTGGCCGTCTATAATTAACCAATTATAGAACGATCATGAGTGGCACCTAGTAGTACATCATGATCCCCAATTAATCGAAAGATCAACGGTTGACCTCAGAAATAATTCTGAAACCCTTCAGCAGCTATAATGAGTCGTGCCTCATTCCCTTCACCATCTTATATCCACTTGGTTCAGGACACGATCTATTTGTGTCAGTCCCCACTAGGCTGACTATGTCACACCTAGCCCAAGTAGTGTCTTTCTCGTCCTTTGGATTTCTAATTACTCTCATGTATTTAAGAGACTCATACTCTAAACATGATATGCTCTGGCCAGAGGCTTTGAGTAACAATCCGACGATAGGCCTGGGTATACATCTCCTCGCAAGGAATGGTGAATCCTTTGTAGGCTGCTCAAACATCTTCGGGCACTTCGGCTTATACCCAATCATCCTGGGTCCACACCTCCTTGGAGATGCTTGCTTAAGATGTTAAAGTATAAGTCTCCATGACCAAGATGACTTGAACACCGCAAGTCAAAAGAACATCGCACTTAAGCTGCAGTAAGAACTTCATTGACATATCTATATATAGATTACCATATGAAGTTTTACAGCTAGTCACTCCAATGAACTAGTTCCCTTAACTAGCATCCATGTTTATCTCCGGACATCCCAATGTCACCAGCCAGTGAGAATCAGCTGATTAGAGAATAACCCATGCTAGTCTCAACAGAATTGATAATGTCCGTTTTTATCAATTCATCGACTAGGGATATTTTCAATACTTCACAATTGCACATTTAGAGATAATCACTAGTTGTGATCTCATCACAAATTCTCTTATGCTGTGAATTATATTGCGGACATTCAGTAGATGAGTTTAAGATCCCAATCAAATACACAAACATGTATACTCAAATAGTGAATTATCATTTATTAAAATGAATGTTTACAATCATAAGGCGATTGCCTTAGGACACTTCTCTCATATCACTAACAGATTGGCACATCTGTCTACAGCTACTATAAGAAATTTTAGAAATTCAATATTCTCACTTTTGTTGCCCTAGGGTATGGTTGCTTGAGGCAATCATTTTGATGGTGTCAAAGGGGGAGAATGGGTGGTTTAAGTTAGAATTTTGACTTGAAACGAATGGTTTATGTTGTTCTTTCTCACTTAGACCTTGAATGATTAAAAATGGGGAGAAGACATAGGTTAAGGGGGAGGTTACCTCTTAGGTTCTGATATGTCTTACATTTTTAATGTTGTTTAGTGTTAAGTGGAAACTTAACTTGGATCATGGATAGAATTGAAAATGGGTGAAGATATGAATTAAGAGGGAGGGTACCTCTTAGGTGTGCTATGTATTATCTTTTCAATTGCTATCTATTGTCGCTGTTATTATTGTTTGTTATTTATCTCTAAACTTAAACATATTGCCACACATCAAAAAGGGGGAGATTGTTGAGGCAATCGGCCCTTAAATGATTGGAAGATCATGGTTTTGATGTGTGTGGGTGAATATGTTTAAGATTAGAGTGTTATGTTATATTTAATATGTGTGATTGAGTTTGCAGGACTTGGAGAATCACACATGGTGGACTTATCTGAGGGACGAGAGCCGATGGAGGAGAGCTCCAAGGGCAAGCCGGGAAGTAGACTTCAAGGGCACACGTGAAGGGTGGCATGGAGGCAAGCCAAGCGAAGGCTTGTGTGCGCATCCGAGAGACGAGAGCCAGAGGAAGATGACTTCAAGGTGTTGGTGCAGAATGCACCCAAGTCAAACCTGTGTTTTGATAATGGTAACAGAGGTCAAAAGTTAAGTCTTACTTGTTTTCTAACAAGTTACTCTAGTGTGCAGGAAAAGTCCTAGCGAAGGACTGCTAGGCACTGGCAAAGGAATGCCAGGGTAAAAAGCCCTAGCAAAGGATAGCTAGGCACTGGCGAAGGAATGTCAGGGTAAAAAGCCCTAGCGAAGGACAGTTAGGCACTGGCGAAGGAATGCCAGGGTAAAAATCCCTAGCGAAGGACTGCTAGGCAACTGGCGAAGGACTGCCAGTATCCAAGACCTAGCGAAGGACTGCTAGGCGCCAGGCGAAGGACAGCTTGGACTAAAGCCCTAGCGAAGGAATGCTAGGCACCGGGCGAAGGGCAGCTCGGCATCCAAGACCTGACAAAGGACCGTCAGGCAAAAGTCCAACCAAAATAATGGTTGGCATCAGGTAAATTCTCCCGAGAGGAGTAGGTGAGGACGCGTTCCCCGTCGAGGGAACAGTAGGCGTCGGTTCGACCTAGGGCTCCATTTTGGAGACCAAAGTCAGAACCAAGATAGCTAAGACTGTATAAAATAATAATATAATTGCTATTTGGACTAACCCTGGATGCAGGATCGAAGGACTGAGTATCTGCAGCTCAGAGACCCTCAAAGGAGTGAGGCAGAAGCTGAGCAGGGCGCCCTGGATGATCCGGGCGCCCCCAAGGTCAACCCAAGTCAGCAAGAAGTGAAAACACACCTCAACGCGCCTCGACAGCTATATTCGGGGCGCCCCGGATGCTCCGGGCGCCTCGCCTGTCGTGGGCGCCCCGCCTGTCGCGGGCGCCCCACGTGTCGCGGGCGCCCCGCCTGTCGCGGGCGCCCCCAGTGCTAGCTGACGAAGTGCGCCCTCGCGAAGCCGAGAAGATAAAGCATTGACCGGTCAATGCGGGCGCCCCGAGTGCTCCGGGCGCCCCGGTCAAGGCTGATCCTGAAGATAGAGTGATCAGACGCGACCGAGGCTTTGTCGGATCGAATGCCACGTGGGGGGGGGGCGCCCCCGACGTCCCGGGCGCCCCCAGGCCCTATATAAAGGGCCCTCGACCAAGGTTTCAGAACATCAATTCGTTCAATGCTTCTACGCTCTTCTGCTCTCGCGCCTTGCTCCGGAAACTGCCCAACTCGAGCCGACGACGTCCCGCTGCTCCGAAAAAGTTAACCTACAATCGGACGTCGGTAAAAGAAGAGCATCTTTTTCTTAATTGTTAAAAGTTTACTGCACTTACTCTGTATTCAATATTTGTAAACTGTTTTTGCGCCAAATATAGAATTGCCCAAAGTAAACGGTCAACGACCGTGGGCCTTGGAGTAGGAGTCGACACAGGCTCCGAACCAAGTAAAATCGACTGTGTCTCTGTGTTGTGATTTTTAATTTCTGCTGCGTACCTGCTCTAAGTTTTTCGAAAAATGATTTTCGATATTTACCCCCCCCCCCCTCTATCGGTTTTCTCGATCCAACAAGTGGTATCAGAGCGGGGAAGTTTAAACTTGGTGCAACCACTAGTTTGAAATTTTTTTTCGGATTTTTATTTCTTTTTCTAATTCGAATTATTAAATATTATTTTTCGTTCGAAATTTTTTTATTTTATTTCCCTTATCCCGCACTACTAATCCAAGACCAAGTCTTGGGATATTTTTTTTGTTAGTTTTCTTTCTCAGATTAAATGGCCATGCAAGAGGGATTTAGCACCGCCAGACCTCCACTTTTCAGTGGAGAAGACTTTTCTTACTAGAAAAGACGAATGGAGGTCCACCTGAAAACTCAGGTGGACATGTGGATTATCATCCAGTCCGGACTGGAGATACCCAAAAATGCTGATGGATTTCCTCAAAGCTACACAGAGTGGGACACCGCTCTGAAACGAAAAATCGAAGCCGACGCTAAAGCGACTCAGACTCTTCAATGCGGATTAACGAAAGAGGAGCTGAACCGCGTGGGCCCCTTCAACAGTGCTAAGGAGCTGTGGGCAAAATTGATCGAGCTGCATGAAGGAACATCAGATACTCAGATCAGTAAGAGGGATCTGATCCTAAATAAACTCTACACCATTAAGAAGGCCGACAACGAAACAGCAGCCCAGCTCCACGCACGGATCCAAGAGTTGATGAACGGTCTTCACACTATAGGTCACAAGGTTGAAAACCGTGACTTAATTGTTGGGACCGGGTCTATGTTGATATGGATACGGGTTCGTAATTTTAAAATTTAATTACGTGCAGCGGAAGATTTAGTATAAATAATTTCTCAAATTATTTTAACCACGTATCTAGCAAGCAACCTTATGTTATGGAGACATGATCATACATTTAAAATTTTGCAGAAAGTAAACTAATTTACTTAATACCTCGCGTAACTCGTAGAAAGAATATCAAGAGAGAGAGAGATGGAAAACTAACCACCAAATGAAAAACGGAATCAAGATTCTGGGAGGAAGGAAGGAGTCGCGCCCCGCTTCTTCTTCTTCTTCGGCCTCTTCTTGGTGGTGGCTCACGGCAAAAGGAGGGAGGGAAGCCGACCCTAAAAAGGGGAGAGGGAGAGGAGGAGAGGTAGAGAGGCTAGGCAAGAATCCCTTGATCTCTTGAATTAATTTCCAAAGCCATGCCTTGGTGCCTTTATATAGTAGCCTCTTTATCGCCATGTCTCCTCTTAATGGAATAAATTTTCATAGGAAATTTATCTTATAAAATCTTTTATGAATTATTCCGTTATGCTAAGTTTTATTATAATTTTAATTTATAATAAAAACCAACCAAGTCTCCCCTTTTATTATGGAATAAATTTTCATAGTAAATTTACTATATAAATTTTTCTTATCATGGAAAAATCAATTCATAATTGATTTTATAAAATAAAATAAATCAATCCACGGTTTATTTTAATTTCCATAAAAAGAATAAATTTTATAAGTAAATTTCTTCATATAAATTTTTTTATCCATAATTTTATAAAACAAATCACGCTTGATTTATTTTATAATTTAAACCAAAATTTCGGTTCTCCTCCTTTTAATTTGGCAGGCCAAACAAAGAGGGTGGGGACCCTCTTTGGCCGGCCAAACCAAGTCCCGACTTCACGAATTAAACTCATTTAATTCGTCCAATAAGTCTTCAAAAGACTTAGCCAATTTTAAGCTTCCGATGCGTCTCTGAAGAATTCAGATTCGACTTATCTCTCTTGATCGGAAAATCCAATTTTCAACTCGTTTTAAATCCCTCGGATTACTCGTAGTGCGTGTGACTAAATAGGCTTTCGATTTATGTTGGTCATCTATAATTAACCAATTAATTATAGAACGATCATGAGTGGCACCTAGTAGTACATCGTGATCCCCAATTAATCGAAAGATCAACGGTTGACCTCAGAAATAATTCTGAAACCCTTCAACAGCTATAATGAGTCATGCCTCATTCCCTTCACCATCTTATTCCTACTTGGTTCAGGACACGGTCTATGTGTGTCAGTCCCCACTAGGCTGACTACGTCACACCTAGCCCAAGTAATGTCTTTCTCGTCCAACGGATTCTAATTACTCTCATGTTTCCTAGAGATTCATACTCGGAACATGTTATGCTCTGGCCAGAGACTTCTAGTAACAATCCGACGATAGGTCTTGGGTATACATCTCCTCGCAAGGAGTGGTGAATCCTTTGTAGGCTGTTCAAACATCTTCGGGCACTTCGGCTTATACCCAACCATCCTGGGTCCACACCTCCTTAGAGATGCTTGCTTAAGATGTTAATGTATAAGTCTCCATGACCAAGATGACTTGAACACCGCAAGTCAAAGGAACATGGCACTTAAGCTGCAGTAAGAACTTTCATTGACATCTCTATATGTAGATTACCATATGAAGTTTTACAGCTACTCACTCCAATGAACTAGTTCCCTTAACTAGCATTCATGTTTATCTCCGGACATCCCAATGTCACCAGCTAGTGAGAATCAGCTGATTAGAGAATAACCCATGATAGTCTCAATAGAATTGATAGTGTCCGTATTTATCAATTCATCAACTAGGGACAATTTCAATACTTCACAATTGCACATGTAGAGATAATCACTAGTTGTGAATTCATTACAAATTCTCTCATGCTGTGAATTGTATTGCGGACATTCAGTAAATGAGTTTAAGATCTCAATCAAATACATAAACATGTATACTCAAATAGTGAATATTCATTTATTAAAATAAATGATTACAATCATAAAGCGATTGCCTTAGGACATTTTTCTCATATCACTAACAAACTCCCACTTGGCCTAATGTCAATCGCTATGGTATCCAATACCATAGGCTCTAACATGACCCTCAAACTTGCTTTGAGGCAAGGCCTTAGTTAAAGGATCCGCTAAATTCCTTTCAGTGGGAATTTTCTCAATTTGTATATCATTCCTACTTATAATCTCTCTGATCAGATGATAGCGGCGAAGTACATGTTTGGATCGCTGATGAGACCTTGGTTCGTTTGCTTGTGCAATAGCTCCATTGTTGTCGCAATAAACCGGTATTGCTTCATCAATGGTTGGAACCACACCAAGTTCTTAGACAAATTTCTTGATCCAAACTGCTTCCTTTGCTGCTTCCGAAGCTACAATATATTCCACTTCCGTGATAGAATCCGCTACGGTATCTTGTTTGTAACTCTTCCAACTTATTGCGCCTCCATTCAAAATAAATACGTATCCAGACTGAGATTTGGAGTCATCCTTATCTGTCTGGAAACTGGCATCTGTATACCCACGTATTATCATATCACCTTCTCCATATATTAGGAACATATCCTTAGTTCTTCTTAAGTACTTGAGGATTGTCTTGACAGCCGCCCAATGATCCATTCCTGGATCCGACTGGTATCTTCTTGTGACGCTCAGAGCAACGATACATCGGGCCTAGTACATAACATAACATACATGATAGATCCTATCGCGGATGCATAAGAAATCTTATTCATGCAAATCCTCTCGTCTTCTGTGCGCGGATACATAGACTTCGAAAGGTTGATCCCATGCCTGATGGGAATGTAACCTTTCTTGGATTCCGACATGCTAAACCTTCTTAGCACTCGGTCTATATATGTAGACTGCGAAAGACCAAGCAACCGTTTTGATCTATCTCTATAGATTCTAATCCCAAGGATATAGGTTGCTTCTCCCAGGTCTTTCATGGAGAAAGTTTTGGACAACCAAATTTTAACCGACGGTAAGACTGATATATCGTTTCCTATAAGTAATATGTCATCGACATATAATACTAGGAACACGATTGCACTCTCACTAACCTTCTTGTACACATAAGGTTCATCAGTAATTTGTGAGAAATCAAACTCTTTGATTGTCTCATCAAAACGGATGTTCCAGCACCTAGTTGCTTGCTTTAGTCCATATATGGATCGTCGAAGCTTGCATACCTTAGTTTTAATTATCGATGTGAAACTCTCAGGTTGTATCATTTATACGTCCTCGAGTAAGTTTCCATTAAGGAAAGTTGTTTTCACTTCTATCTGCCATATCTCATAATCATAATGAGCAGCTATGGCCAGGAGCATCCGAATGGATTTAAGCATAGCTACTGGTGAATAGGTTTCGTCATAATTAACACCTTATTTTTGACGATAGCCTTTCGCCACTAATCTAGCCTTATAGGTAATAACATTACCTTCCATGTTGGTTTTCATCTTGAAAACCCACTTGCACCCTAAAGGCTTAATCCCTTCAGGTGGGTCAACCAAGTCCCATACTTGTTTTTCATACATGGAATCCATTTCCGACTTTATGGCTAAAAGCCATTTATCCCTTTCTGAACTTTTCAGAACACCTTCATAACTGGTAGGCTCCTCATCGTCAATGAGTATCACGTCATTCGATTCACTTACGAGAAATCCATATCTCTCGGGAACATTGCGTGTTCTACCAGATCTACGAGGGTGTGGTGTTACAATATGTTCAATTGATGGCTCTTCACTATGAGTTATCAATTGTGGGCCTAGACTAGGTGTCTCATTAATGTCTATTGGAGTCTTTTGAACCTCCTCAAGTTCAACACTACTCCCACTATTTTTCTTGCAAGAGATACTCTTTCTCTAGAAATACAGCATGCCTTGAAACAAACACCTTTTGTTCCAAGGGATGATAGAATTGGTAACCCTTCGTTTCTTTAGGGTATCCAATAAATAGACATTTATCAGACTTAGCATCCAATTTGTCTGATACAGTCCGCTTCACATAAGCAGGACAACCTCATACCTTAAGGTGAGTTAAATGAGGTTTCTTACTATTCCACGTCTCATATGGAGTAGTAGAGACTACCTTGGTCGGGACTCTATTTAGCAAGTAAACAGCTGTCTTAAGCGCATAGCCCCAAAAGGATTTTGGAAGAATTGCATGATTCATCATGGATCTAACCATGTCCATCAAGGTTCGGTTACGCCTCTCAGATACACCATTATGCTGTGGTGTATACGGCGGAGTCCATTGAGACAATATCCCATTGTCCCTAAGATAATCTTGAAACTCTTAACTTAAGTATTCACCACCCCGATCAGATCGAAGTATCTTAATACTTTTGCCAAGCTGTTTCTCTACTTCACTTCTGAACTCTTTGAATTTCTCAAAAGCTTCAGATTTGTGTTTCATCAAGAACATATACCCAAATCGTGAGTGATCATCGATGAAGGTAATGAAGTAGCTATAGCCTCCTTGTGCAAGAGTTGACATTGGTCCACATACATCAGTATGTATTAGACCAAGCAATTCTCCCACTGGTTTACCCTTTCCGGAAAAGGTTAATTTGGCCATCTTGCCTTTTAAGCATGATTCGCATGTATCAAATGAACCGGGTTCAAATGATTCCAGAATTTCACATCAGTGTAATTTGGTCATGCGTTTCTTACTTACATGGCCAAGACGACAATGCCATGTGTAGGAGTCTATTTGATTATCTATTCGAGCACGTTTGTTGCTGACTTCGATATTGAAAACGTCACCGGATAAATCTAACGTGTAGATACCATTGCACAAAGTTCCGATCCCATAAAAAACACCATTTAAAGTTATGTAACAACAATTGTTACTAAAAGTTAAATGATAACCCTTTTCATTCAAACATGAAATAGATACAATGTTCTTTATTAACGTAGGAACAAAATAACAATTATCCAATTCTAAGACACGTCCAGTAGGAAGCTTTAGCAAATATGTTCCGATGGCAACAGCAGCAATTTTTGCTCGATTTCCAACTCGCAAATTCGCTTCTCCCTTGACGAGTCTTCTTCTATTCCTTAGCCCCTGTATGTCATTACATATATGTGAGCTACACCCAGTATCAAGTACCCAGGTATCTGAGGAAATAGAGTGACAATCAATAACGAAGATACCTGAAGAGGATGGGGATCGGATGCCTTCCTCTTCAAGGACTCAAGGTAAACCTTGCAGTTTCTTCGCCAGTGGCCCTCCTTGCCACAGTGATGGCAAGTGTCTTTTGTTGCCTTTTCGGTCTTTTTGGCCTTTTTCTTCCTTCCCTTATTTTGTTCTTTGGGCTTCCTCTTAGAACCTTTCTTTGAGGAACTAACTAACAGTATCGTCTTCTGATCCTGCTTTACAGAAGGCTCTACAGTCTTCAGCAGGTTAAGCAACTCAGGAAACTGGTCTGGAGTTGCATCTTCAGGAGGACGGTTGGGAAGTTGTTCTTCAAGGACATAAGCAAGCTTTTCTGCCTTGAGGACTATCCTCAGGTTTCTAAGCCAGTCCATGAAGTTTGGCCCAGTCAGCTTATTGGTGTCCAAAATGGAATGCAAATTCAGAGAAGACATGATCAGGTGATTAACCTAGAAATACAAATTGAGTTTATATGATAAGAATGATAAAGAATGCATCAATATACATTCATTAAATCCTATTTATTTTTCGAATTGAATTACCCTTTTTATCAATTCGGGAGATAACAATGTGTAAGAGCATCACCTCTTAAATCAAATAAGGAAATTATCCAAAATTCCCAAGATTTGATCACATATTTTATTTATGGACTAATCAATTACAACAAATTGTTTTCTTCGGGTGGCTCCCCGAGGCTCAGATACCCAAAGAAAAGAAATTTGTCGTAAATCTAATTTGGCCCGCTCCCCGAGGCGTAGCCAAATCAAACTTGACAATTCTTATTCAAAATAGGAAATTAAATTATAACAACTAACTTTAATTTGGGTGGCTCCCCGAGGCACAGATACCTAAAGAAAAGAATTTTGTTAATAATTTAAAACCAATTCGAATTTAATTGTCAATTAATGATCCATAAATTTGTCTAGACTTTCTCAAAAGAAAGTGCCCAAAATTGCAAGCTTTCCATAATAGGTTTTCAAAATATTTGTAAGTTTCTGGTACAAAGAAAACTTACATATTTCCAAAATTGGAAAATTTCCAAAATAGTAAATTTCTAAAATTGGAAAGTTTTCGAAAATGGGAAGTTTTCACAATTATCATAAAATTTCAAAAACTAGGATATTTCAAAAGTTTGTGAAATTTCATCAGGATTTCCAAACCTTGAAATTCCTAAATCTAAAATTTACCATAATTGGAAAGTTTCCATAATTGGAAAATTTTCCGAAATTGAGATCATGACATAGTTTTCCGCAAAACAATTGTATGATTATGTCTAACACTAACCGGCTCTGATACCACTGTTGGGACCGGGTGCATGTTGACATGGATACGGGTTCGTAATTTTAAAATTTAATTATGTGCAGCGGAAGATTTAGCATAAATAATTTCTCAAATTATTTTAACTACGTATCTAGCATGCAACCTTATGTTGTGGAGACATGATCATACATTTAAAATTTTGCAGAAAGTAAACTAATTTACTTAATACCTCGCGTAACTCGTAGAGAGGGACGAGATCCAACCGTAGCGTCCCTTGGAAGCTCTGCCTCTATTCGTGTCCACACCGAGTTTTCTTCGGGATGACTTTGCAAAGCCACAAGTTTCGTACCGACAAGAACTACTAGATTCTCCAAAGGCACGACAAGAATATCAAGAGAGAGAGATGGAAAACTAATCACCAAACGAAAAGCGGAATCAAGATTCCGGGAGGAAGGAAGGAGTCGCGCCCCGCTTCTTCTTCTTCTTCGGCCTCTTCTTGGTGGTGGCTCACGGCAAAAGGAGGGAGGGCAGCCGGCCCTAAAAAGGGGAGAGAGGAGGAGAGGTAGAGAGGCTAGGCAAGAATCCCTTGATCTCTTGAATTAATTTCCAAAGCCTTGCCTTGGTGCCTTTATATAGTAGTCTCTTTATCGCCAAGTCTCCTCTTAACGGAATAAATTTTCATAGGAAATTTATCTTATAAATTCTTCTATGAATTATTCCGTTATGCTAAGTTTTATTATAATTTTAATTTATAATAAAAACCAACCAAGTCTCCCCTTTTATTATGGAATAAATTTTTATAGTAAATTTACTATATAAATTTTTCTTATCATGGAAAAATCAATTCATAATTGATTTTATAAAGTAAAATAAACCAATCCACGGTTTATTTTAATTTCCATAAAAAGAATAAATTTTATAAGTAAATTTCTTCATATAAATTTCTTTATATAAATTTCTTTATCCATAATTTTATAAAACAAATCACGCTTGATTTATTTTATAATTTAAACCAAAATTTCGGTTATCCTCCTTTTAATTTGGCCGGCCAAACAAAGAGGGTGGGGACCCTCTTTGGCCGGCCAAAACAAGCCCCGACTTCACGAATTAAACTCATTTAATTCGTCCAATAAGTCTTCAAAAGACTTAGCCAATTTTAAGCTTCCGATGCGTCTCTGAAAAATTCAGATTCGACTTATCTCTCTTGATCGGAAAATCCGATTTTCAACTCGTTTTAAATCCCTCGGATTACTCGTAGTGCGTGTGACTAAATAGGCTTTCGATTTATGTTGGTCGTCTATAATTAACCAATTAATTATAGAACGATCATGAGTGACACCTAGTAGTACATCGTGATCCCCAATTAATCGAAAGATCAACGGTTGACCTCAGAAATAATTCTGAAACCCTTCAACAGCTATAATGAGTCGTGCCTCATTCCCTTCACCATCTTATACCTACTTGGTTCAGGACACGGTCTATGTGTGTCAGTCCCCACTAGGCTGACTACGTCACACCTAGCCCAAGTAATGTCTTTCTCGTCCAACGGATTCTAATTACTCTCATGTTTCCTAGAGATTCATACTCGGAACATGTTATTCTCTGGCCAGAGACTTCTAGTAACAATCCGACGATAGGTCTTGGGTATACATCTCCTCGCAAGGAGTGGTGAATCCTTTGTAGGCTATTCAAACATCTTCGGGCGCTTTGGCTTATACCCAACCATCCTGGGTCCACACCTCCTTAGAGATGCTTGCTTAAGATGTTAAAGTATAAGTCTCCATGACCAAGATGACTTGAACACCGCAAGTCAAAGGAACATGGCACTTAAGCTGCAGTAAGAACTTTCATTGACATCTCTATATGTAGATTACCATATGAAGTTTTACAGCTAGTCACTCCAATGAACTAGTTCCCTTAACTACCATTCATGTTTATCTCCGGACATCCCATTGTCACCAGCCAGTGAGAATCAGCTGATTAGAGAATAACCCATGCTAGTCTCAACAGAATTGATAGTGTCCGTATTTATCAATTCATCGACTAGGGACAATTTCAATACTTCACAATTGCACATGTAGAGATAATCACTAGTTGTGAATTCATCACAAATTCTCTCATGCTGTGAATTGTATTGCGGACATTCAATAAATGAGTTTAAGATCTCAATCAAATACATAAACATGTATACTCAAATAGTGAATATTCATTTATTAAAATAAATGATTACAATCATAAAGCGATTGCCTTAGGACATTTTTCTCATATCACTAACATTAATAAGGTATGCCTTAAACGCTTTCCCTAGAAACACTTTGTGGGCATCTATGGTAGATGCATACAAGGTCTCAAGGGATCTTTCAAAAATAAAATTAGACGAATTGTTTTCCGAACTAGAACTACACGAACAAACTAACACCAATATGGTCGAGAAAGGTATTGCTTTCGTTGCAGGTAAAACTGGAAGGACAACAAAGAAGAAGCCTGAACCTGAACTCGAGTCTAACTCAGACTCAGATTCAGAAGATGAAGAAGGAGATCAAACTAAGCTGGTCCGACTAGCCCGAAGCTACTACAAGGAGCTGAAGAACCAAACCAACAAACGGAAAATCAGCCGAAGAAAGGACGAACCAGCTGAACCCGCAAACAAGCCCAACGTAACTTGCTACGAGTGCAAGAAGAAGGGCCACTACAAGACAGAATGTCCAAACTTAAATGAAATCAAAAAGACAAGAAGAAAGAAAGCACTGCAAGCAACGTGGGATGAATCTTCCTCAGAAGAAGAAGAAGAAGCACCCCAATCAAACCTACTAGCCCTGACCGCCTCAAAAAAAGTCGAGACTGAGTCAGAATCAGAACAGGACGACGGCGAGCTGACCTTTACAAAAGACGGTGAAATTAAGGTAACTGGTTTCAATAGATGTCAATTAGGTGAACTAATTTCATTTCTTTCTCGAGATTTGGCAATAGCCAAACTCCGAGTCGAATCCCTCCGACAGGAAGTAAAACTCCTGAAAGAGGGAGCTGACTCTAAACCCTTAATCGAGAAGGTTCAAGAAGGAACTCCTACTCAAGTTGAAAAACTTGAAAAGGACAACTCCTCCCTGAAAACTCAGGTTAAGGATCTCAGATCAGCTTTAGAACGATTTACATCTGGTTCCAAGGGTCTTGACATGATCCTTGGAAAACAGAAATCAGTTCTAAATCGATCCGGACTTGGCTATAGAACCAAATCCCAGCAAAGATCTTACTTTACTGTACTGAATCAGTCCAAAGGTAAAATTCAGGCATGCGTACCTAAACTATATCTGAACAAACCAAATGGATCAAATCAGTATTGGATCCCCAAGGACAAGATTCACATCTTGCCCAACCATCACCGTGGCTTTAGTCCAGGGGGAGCCAAACTGAAAACCATATTTATTGTTCAATAAAATTTAATTTTTGATTGCAATTGCTTGATTGATTGTTTATTTAAAATTCCTGTAATTTACCATGCTTAGATTTAGGAATGGTTAGTATAAGGACCGAACACACTTAACTGAAACTTGACAACATAGTATTGGATGGAGGTGAGATGATAGTACGTTAGGGAAACCAATTCTAATAAGATCAAGTTCACTTGGTCTCTTTAGACTGGTGAAACTAGCCGAAGCTACCGATCCAAATTCCAAACTAGTTAGACCAGAAATTTTTCAAAGAATAATTTTGAAAATGAAATTTCATTAAAAGGCTTTGTCAAGGAAAGGGTGGATGATCCCATAAGGCTACGGCCAAAGAAGGCCTAGTGCCTCGCCAAGACCTGGAAGCCAATTTTTGAAATTCAAATTCAAATTATTTTTTATCAAATTCGAATCTAACATAAAATTTCAGTTATTTGTAGAACTAAATATCTTTTCAAAAATTTAATTGTCTTCAAAAATTAAGTTTTCAAAATTTAATTATTTTCAAAATAAACTTTCAAAATAATCTTAACTATCAAAACCTGTCTCACGAAACCGATAAGGTTAACGTGATTGAAAACCCTAGACTTGGGTGAGATAGTAGGATTAAGACTCATTTTTCTTTAATTACTGAGTTAATTCTGTAGTTCAAACCATGGTCAACACAGTCAAACCCTGGTCAACACAGTCAAACCGTGGTTAACATTGTCAAATCGCAGTCAAAGCAATTAAACCATGGTCAAACGATGACAATGTTAGTGATATGAGAAAAGTGACCTAAGGCAATCGCCTTATGATTGTAAACATTCATTTTAATAAATGATAATTCACTATTTGAGTATACATGTTTGTGTATTTGATTGGGATCTTAAACTCATCTACTGAATGTCCGCAATATAATTCACAGCATAAGAAAATTTGTGATGAGATCACAACTAGTGATTATCTTTAAATGTGCAATTGTGAAGTATTGAAAATATCCCTAGTCGATGAATTGATAAAAATGGACATTATCAATTCTGTTGAGACTAGCATGGGTTATTCTCTAATCAGCTGATTCTCACTGGCTGGTGACATTGGGATGTCCGGAGATAAACATGGATGCTAGTTAAGGGAACTAGTTCATTGGAGTGACTAGCTGTAAAACTTCATATGGTAATCTATATAGATATGTCAATGAAGTTCTTACTGTAGCTTAAGTGCGATGTTCCTTTGACTTGCGGTGTTCAAGTCATCTTGGTCATGGAGACTTATACTTTAACATCTTAAGCAAGCATCTCCAAGGAGGTGTGGACCCAGGATGATTGGGTATAAGCCGAAGTGCACGAAGATGTTTGAGCAGCCTACAAAAGATTCACCACTCCTTGCGAGGAGATGTATACCCAGGCCTATCGTCGGATTGTTACTCAAAGCCTCTGGCCAGAGCATATCATGTTTAGAGTATGAGTCTCTTAAATACATGAGAGTAATTAGAAATTCAAAGGACGAGAAAGACACTACTTGGGCTAGGTGTGACGTAGTCAGTCTAGTGGGGACTGACACAATCAGACCATGTCCTGAACCAAGTGGGTATAAGATGGTGAAGGGAATGGGGCACGATTCATTAGAGTTGCTGAAGGGTTTCAGAATTACTTCTGAGGTCAACCGTTGTTCTTTCGATTAATTGGGGGGCATGATGTACTACTAGGTGCCACTCATGATCGTTCTATAATTGTTTGATTATAGACGGCCAACATAAATCGAAAGCCTATTTAGTCACACGCACTACGAGTAATCCGAGGGATTTAAAACGAGTTGAAAATTAGATTTTCCGATCAAGAGAAATAAGTCGAATCTGAATTTATCAGAGGCGCAATGGAAGCTAAAAATGGCTAAGTCTTTTGAAGGCTTATTGGGCGAATTAAATGAGTTTAATTCGCGTTGGGTTCGGCTCGGTTTGGCCGGCCAAAGAGGGTGCCAAACCCCTTTGGTTTGGCCGGCCACATCAATGGGGAGAAACCAATTTATTTGGTTTAATTAATAAAATAAATCTATCGCGATTTGTTTTATAAATTATGGATAAATAAATTTGTATAAAGAAATTTATAGAAATAAATTTATAGAAATTTATTCCCTTTTTATGGAAATTAAAATGATCCATGGAATGGTTTATTTTAATTTTATAAAATCAATTATGAATTGATTTTTCCATAATAAGAAAATTTATAAATTTCTTATAAAATTTATTTCATAATAAAAGGAGAGAAGGTATTTGTTTTATTATAAAGTTAGTTATAATAAAACTTGGCTTAAACGGAATAATTAATAAGAGAATTTATAGGATAAATTTCTTATGAAAATTCCGTTAAGAGGGAGACTTGGCAAGGGAGAGGTTACTATATAAAGGAACCAATGCTAGCCTTGAATTCCAATCAAGAGAGTAATCAAGAGATTAATTCTCTCTCTCTCTCTCTTATTCTCTTCCTCTCCTTCTCCTTCCCTCCTAGGGCCGGCGCCCCTTGTACATCCTAGGGCCAGCACCCCTAGTCCAACCTAGAGCCGGCGCACCCTCACCCTTCCAAGGGTTGGCGTGTGCAACCATCACCAAGAAGGAGCCAAACAAGAAGAAGAAGAAGCGGACCGCAACTCCTCTCTTCCCGGAATTTTGATTCCGTTTCTTGTTGGTTAGTTTCCATTCTTTTCTCTTGTTGTTCTAGTTGTGCCTTTAGAGAATCTAGTAGTTCTCGTCGGCACAAAACTCGTGGCTTTGTGAAGTCATCCCGAAGAGAACTCGGCGTGGACGCGAATAGAGGCGGAGCTTCCAAGGGACGCTACGGTTGGATCTCGTCCCTTTCTTCAAGTTACGCGAGGTACAAAGTAAATTAGTTTACTTTTTCTGCAAAATTTTAATTTATGATCATGTCCACACATCATAAGATCGCATGCTAGATACGTGGTTAAAATAATTTAAGAAATTATTTTATGCTAATTCTTCCGCTGCACGTAAATATTTTAAATTTACGAACCCGTATCATTGTCAACATGCACCCGGTCCCAACAAATCGATCCCTGGGAGCGTGAGTCGCCACGCGTCCGATCAAGGAGCCGAGCCGAGTGGTGGCGTGGGGGGCATGCCCACTTATAACTCACTCAGAGGCGAGAGTCTGGACACTCGGTCGGATCGATCCCTAGGAGCGTGGGTCACCACACGTCCGATCAGGGAACCGCTGAGTGGTGGCGTGGGGGCATGCCCACTTATAACTCGCTCAGAGGCGAGAGTCTGGACACTCGGTCGGATCAATCCCTGGGAGCGTGGGTCGCCACACGTCCGATCAGGGAACCAAGCCGAGTGGTGGGGTGGGGGCATGTCCACTTATAACTCGCTCAGAGGCGAGAGCCTGGAGTGCCTGCAAGTTGAGTGAGGGTCCTGACTTTTCAGTATCATTACAGAGTTATGAAATGCAACCGACTCACAGAATTTCACTATGGCTCTCTGTAAGGTTGGAGATGAATGACACTCCAGAGTTGATCCAGCTTCTTTCCTTGCTCGCTATCCAAGTAGTATGCTCCAGACGCCAGCTTCTGAATTGTCTTGAAAGGTCCTCCCTATTGGGGCTCCAGCTTGCTAACATCGCCGACCAGCTTGATTCTCTTCCATATGAGGTCGCCGACCTGGAACGTCCTTGGCAACACCTTTTGATTATATCTTTACTTCATCCTTTGCCGGTAGGCGAACATTCGGGCGGCGGCCTTTTCCCGGATTTCTTCAACTAGGTCCAGCTCTAAATGCTTTCTTTCTGAGTTCTCTTCATCATATGCCTTTCGCCGATCGGACTCACATTCGACTTCAACAGGTACCACAACCTCACTTCCAAAAACCAACTGGAAGGGGTATGACCCATAGTCTCTCTTGGTGTGGTTCGCTGAGCCCACAAAACGCTCGACAACTCATCGACCTAGGTGCCACACGCATGGTTGAGCTTAGTCTTCAAGCCTCTCAAGATTTCCCGATTGGCCACTTCTGTCTGTCCGTTGCTCTGGGGATATGCTATAGATGTAAAGGCTTGATGAATGCCATAAGCCGAGTACCACTCCTGGATCTTCCTGCCTTGGAAGTGTCTTCTATTGTCTGAGACCAGCTTATGAGGAATTCCGTATCGGCACAAGATGTTCTGCCATAAAAATTTGATCACATCCTACTCGGTGATGCGTGCCAGTGCCTCGGTCTCTATCCACTTAGAGAAGTAGTCCACGACCACTAGTAAGAACTTTTTCTGAGCGGGGATCGATCAGGAATGGTCCCACTATGTTCATACCCCATTGGTCGAACGGGCAGGAGACCACTGACGCCTCCATCCTCTCGACCGGCCGGTGGGGGAGGTTATGGTGCTTCTGACAGGATAAGCAAGTGGAGACCAGTCGGTCGGCATCCTTCTACACAGTCGACCAATAATATCCTGAGAGCAGCGCATTCCGAGCCACGACCCTGGTTCCGGCATAACTTCCATAGATCCCCATATGTATTTCCTTTAACACGTATTCGGCGTCCTCTTCACCCAAGCATTTGAGTAGCGGTCGGGCAAAGATCCTTTTTACAGAGCATCCCCGACCAAGGAATACTGGGCCACTCGCTTTCTTAAGAGTCGGGCTTCCTCCTGGTCGGCCGGGAGTGTCCCTCTTGTTAAGTAGGCGATGAGCGACCCTCTCCAGTCCATCCCGAGCTCCAACTCGGCCTATTGCTCTATGTGCATCACCATCGTTGTCTGACTCTTGGTTGGGGAAGCACCCAGGAGCCTACTGAGCTAGCCAACTTGGCTAACTCGTCCGCTCATAGGTTACTCTCTCTCGGGATCTTCTGTAACTCGGGATCTTCTATAACTGGACTTCCCGGAACCCGGCCTTTAGCTTCTCATAGGCTTCCATGAATGCTTGTAACCGATCACTATTGACCTCAAACCAACCAGCGAGTTGTTGAGTGGCCAACTGCGAGTTCGAGTATAACAAGACTTGAGTGGCTCCTACATGCATGGCAGCCTGTAATCCAGCGATGAGGGCTTCATACTCGACCTCGTTGTTGGTGGTTCGGTATTCCAGTCGGACGAATAGATGCAGCTATTCTTCTTATGGAGAGACCATCAGAATGCCAATACCGTTGCCTTGCCGAGCTGATGTCCCATCCACGTAGACTCGCCAAGCTTCTTTGGTTTCCTCTGAATGTAGCTCACTTAGAAAATCGGCTAAGGCTTGCGCTTTGATGGCTGGCCGAACTTGATGCTGTATGTCGTACTCACTCAGCTCAGTTGTCCATTTGATCAGTCACCCTGATGCTTCTGGATGTGATACCACCCGACTCAGACTGCTGTTGGTCAAGACTACTATCGGGTGTGCTAAGAAATATGGTCGAAGTCGCCGAGCAGCTAACAGCAGAACATAGACTAACTTCTCGAGTGTCGTGTATCGACACTTAGCACCTTTTAATAAATGAGCGAAGAAATACACCGGCTGTTGTTTGGCCTCCTCTTGCCTGACTAACACTATACTGACCGATTCAGCCGAGACCGCCAAATACACATACAAAACTTCTCTGACCTCCGGCTTGGCCAAAACTGGCAGCTCGGGTAGATAGGCTTTCAGCTCTTCAAATGCTTTGTCACAGTCGGCGTCCCACTGGAATTTAGTAGCTCGGCGGAGGGTCTTGAAAAAGGGCAACCCTCACTCGGCGGATCGGGAAATGAAATGAGACAGTGTCGTGATTCGCCTGGTGAGCCTCTATGCCTCCCTGAGGTTCCGTGGTGGGGGCATATCGAGCAAGGCTTGGACCTTGCTCGGGTTGGCCTCAATACCCCTCTCGGTGACGATGTACCTGAGGACTTTTCCACTTTGGGCTCCGAAGAGACACTTGGCCGGGTTCGGCATTAGCCCATACCTGCACAGGGTTTGACAGGTCTCCTCCACATCCGACACTAGATCGGCTGCTTGACCAGACTTGATCAGGATATCATCCACGTATACTTCTATGTTCCTCCCGATTTGCGATCGGAAGACCCTGTTCATCATCCGCTGGTAGGTGGCCCCCACATTCTTCAGCCCGAACGACATAACTGTATAGCAATACGTATCATCTGCTGTGATGAAGCTGACCTTCTCCTGATCCTCAGTCGCTAGGGTCACCTGGTGGTAGCCTTAATACGCATCCAACATAGAGATGACCTCACTCCTGGCAGTCGAGTTGACCATTTGGTCGATCCGGAGCAAAGGATAGCAATCCTTCGGGCAGGCTCGGTTGAGGTCCCAGAAGTCGATGCAGACTCTCCATTTATTGTCAGGCTTACCCACCAGGATGACATTGGCTAGCCAGGCCGGGAATTGGACTTCTCTGATGCGTCCGGCCTCCAACAACTTCTCGATCTCCGTTCGAATGACTTTGTTCTGCTCTGTGCTAAAATCTCTTTTACACTGCTTGATCGTCCTGGCGTTGGGATACATGTGTAGGTGGTGCTCAGCTACCTCCGGTCGGACACCCCACAACTCTTTCACTGACCAGGCGAACACGTCTTGGTTCCTCGCCAAGCATTCCAACAACGGCTCCTTTAGTTCGCTCGGTAGGCCTGTGACTATTTTGACTCGGCTATCTTCCCGATCGGGGAGTAGTTGAACTTCTTCCTTGTCTTCATGTAGCTCGGCCCAAGGAGAGGACTGTACCATATTGCAACTGGTGGATGTGCGCTGAGCCTTCTAACTCTCGGTTCGGACATCGTCCACATAACATCGACGTGCCACCCTCTGATCTCCCTTAACCTCCCCGACCTTGTCGCCGATCGGGAACTTGATCTTCAGATAGAAGGTGGAGATTACCGCTCGGAACTCGTTAAGAGTCGGTTGTCCCAGAATCACATTATAGGCTGAGGGGCTTCCACTATCAAGAAAGTGGACCATCTGGTTCTCTTCAATGATTCCTCGCCTAAGGAAACAGCCAAGCGAATGTGCCCGATCAGCTGTACTTGATTTCCCATAAATTCGAACAATGATGTGGCCACCAACTCCAGCTGGGATGTCTCGATTTGCAATTGGTCAAAAGCTCTCTTGCACAGGATGATGCCCGTGCCCACTATGTTGCGGTGGACCTGATAGTTGGCGATCACTGTTGTGATGACCAAGGCATCATCGTGCGGGACCTCCAGTCCCTGTAAGTCTTGCAATCCGAAACTGATTTGGGGTCCTTGCGCCTGAGCGGCACTGGTCTCAACCTGATGAATTTTCAATCGGTGTATCTGTGACTTCCGAGTGCGGTCGGAGTCTCCGCCGATCAGGCTGCCTGAGATCACATGGATCCTTCCTCGGACAGCATTCTGTTAGTTGGCTTGCTCCTTATCCATCTGCTCGGACTTGGCTCGCTCCTCCTGAGGAATTAAGTTACGAGTCGCCGGTGGATTCCACCTAGGTTCTCCTGCCATTGGGATAGCCGCAGGACTTCCCCGACCCGAGCCACGCCCTGGGGAGATCTGACGCTCACGTCCCTGAGCGGCAGGAGCCCAACCTCGGTCCTTGCTTCAGCGCAAATAGATTGAGGCTAGTCTTGTGATGTCTGCGACTGCTAGCGAAATGTTGCAAGAATATCCTCCTAAGCTCCTCAAAGCTCGACACGGACCCGTTCAGATGTCGATCGAACCATCATTGAGCCGACGCCGACAATGTTGTCAAGAAAGCTCGACATTTCACGCCCTTGGGGTATTGGTGAAGCAGGGCGCGCGACACTCTCGAACTTCATCAGGTGCTCCTCAGGGTCGGTCGTTCCCGAGTACTCTGGTATAGTGAAGAATCGAAGATGCTTGGGAACCAGGTCCTCGAGGATCTGCGAGGAAAAGGGGCAGCGTACCAGTGAAGCTTGTGGTGGGTTGGCTGGGGCTTTCACCTTATCCAGGTGCGGCCGATGCGTCTGGCTGGATGCGGGGACGCTTCTGCAGGAATCGAGTGAGCTTCGTCACCTCGGGCTCAGTAGAAAGTAGCAGGGAATGGGACCGAGTCGCCTTCTGGTCGAGCAACGTTTCAAAGGTAATTGTGGGGTTGTGCCCGAGGGCCGAGGGCTCAGGAAACCGAGTCACCGGGCTACTAGCATTCAAAGGTAATTGTGGGGTCTTCTGAGCTCGGGCAGCCAACAGCAGCTCGTATTCCTCCAGGGTAATTGTCACCGTCACTCAGTTGAGATCTTCTATCTTACACTCTCGATCAGGTGGAAGCCCTCCTTCTAACGCCAAATATGATCCTGTCGCAGAGCGAGGTGGACTTGAGCACTACTGATCTTGGCTCCGATCTGTAAGAGAGATGACCGTCAGCAACCCACCGGGAAGAGTTCCCGGCAAGGCCCTCCGATGATCAACTCAGTCTCTGGTGGAAGAGAGGAAAGCAGAAGAACTATAGCAAAAACTCTATCGCGCGTACCTGCGTATGAAGTGCGGAGGACCTTATATAGCCGAGGAGTCGACAGTTTCTGCACCACGTTTGCCACCCTTTTGTCTCATGCGGGGATAGGATCAAGGGTATTGTTAGCTCGCTGACTGGTGCCGACCGGCGCTGCCTAGTCTGACACTGGCAGGGGTCGTCATGGTATAGAGTGCCAGGGTATGTCAGAAAGTACTATGTCAGTGGGATATTCGTCATTCGAACACGAGTGGTGTCAGGCCTGCGCCGACTCTCGTACCACTTTTTCCAGTATAGTGTCAGGGAGTGGATGTTCCTTAGGAAAATGACAATTCCCGAGCTGAGTCGTCGATCGGCTTACCCGAGTGAGACCTTACAAAGCAGTCAATGCCACTTGGGCTAAATAAGGCGCGGCCCGAGTCTTTGGGGCACTCGGACACTCGGATTCAGCCAACCCGCTTCCTCTTAATGACCTGACTAGAAGACCTAGAGGGGAGCCGACTGGTTGCTGGATGCGTGCTGATCGGGTGAACCTAAGCCCGACACTCGACCTCTCTCTCTGAGGCGGTTTTAGGCTTTATTAGGGGGTCTTTCACTCGGGCCTCGCGATCCGAGTGGGTTGCCCTGCCACATCGGGCGGTCGAGACCTCTCCATTGATGGCCTGTTTCCTTACGATGCCACGTGGCCTGACCAGGCTACACCCAGGCAGTCGGGATCAGTATCCTTGATAGGTATCCAGCATTGATATAAACTCACAGCTGGAGGTCGATTCTACCAATTGATCAATGCAAGGCAAGGGGTAACACTTTTAGGGCAGACTTTATTTAAATCTCAAAAATCAATACAAACTCGCTATTTTCCCCCGGGTTTAGGGACCAAAACAACATTTGTCAGCTAGGTTGGGAATTATACTTCTTGAATGTGCCCGACCCTTAGCAATTTTGCTACTTCCTCCCTGATTATTTGATCTTGTTTTGGGGCAAAGTGCCTTCGCCTTTACTTTATTGGTCGGGCTCTCGGAGTGATGTGCAGTCAGTTCGTGGTCAGGGTGAGCGGAACTCCTTTGATCTCATCCGCGGTCCATGCGAACACATCATAATGACCGACCAAGCAGTTAATCAGCCTACTTTTGAGTTCAGGGCTAAGATTCGCAGCGATTCTTGTAACTCCTCCCAACTGCCTTGGATGAATCTGTACTTCTTTGCACTCCACTGCCCTACGTTCTTCCTTAGCCTCTTCTTTCATTTGGGGATCAGCCAAGTCGATCTGTAAGGTCTCATGAGTCTTCAGGCTCTTTCGGGACTCTGTTCTAACCTCCCCGCTATATCATCATCACGAGACTAGCTGATTCCCCCTGACCTCAGCCACTTAGTCTCCTATCAGAAATTTGATCTTCTGGTGATAAATCAGACCACGACTTGGAATAGGCTAAGGGTTGGTCTCCCCAAAATGACATTATATGACGACGGGGCGTCCACCACATCAAGGAAGTTCTTCTTGTTCTCTGCAAGATATCGTCCCCGAGGGACAGGGACAACAAGATTTGTCCTAGCGGCTGCATCCAATGCCTGGTGAAATCGAACAACAGTGTTGAGACGGGGCACTGCTCGCCTTCGTCTACTTGTATCTAATCCAGCGCCGCCTTGTACAAGATATTGACGGAGCTCCCTATATCCACAAAAATACGTTTAACCTCATAATTAGCTATATGAGCAAGAATTACTAATGCATCTTCATGGGGAGTCTCGACATCCTCCAGGTTGTCAGGACCGAAGGAGATGACATCCCTTTGCGCTTGTCCTTACTCGTCTCGATGATGTAGTTTTCCAACATACGCATATGAGACTTCCACCCCGATATGAGTCCCCACCGATCGGGCCTCCTGAGATCATTCTGTCATGACCCGACGGAGGTCTTTGGGCTGAAGCCTTGCCCTTCTCGGGATCTCGCTCTGGTGAGACAGATCGGCGGAGTGAGGCCTCCTTGGATCTCCCTCTTGAAGGCGCTCGAGACCGCCTCCTGGGTTCTTCTTCCTCCAATTGTCATCGCCTTGGGGATCATCTTCGATGAGGGGACCTTCGTCGAACCCCGAGTTGCTCCACTTCTTGCGTAGCTTGGCATCGACGTCCTTGGATCTCCTCCTCTTCAATGTATAGCACTCCATCATAGAGTGTGTGGTACTGTCATGAAAGTCACAATACTTCTCAGGTGGTGTTGGTCCCTCAGTGTCCACTATTTCTACCAGTTTCTTCCTGTGGTCCCAGTGACTTTTGCCTGAGCACGAATCCTGCCCTAGGGCCTGAGTAGGTGGTTCTTCCTCTCGGATTATATTGAGATTTGGATAGGGGTTCCTGTCGAATCCTTTCGGTGGCGTGCTGCACTTCCTCTATATTGGCGTGCTTGGCCGACCGCCCCAATAAATCATCGAAATTGGTCGGTGGTTTCTTCACAAGAGACCGGAAGAAATCTCCTTCAACAAGTCCTTGTGTAAAGGCGCTGATGAGAATATCTGAAGTGGCGCTTGGTATATCTTGCGTCACCCGATTGAACTACTGGATGTAATCCTTCAGTGACTCCTTGCATTCTGCTTTAAGGCGAAGAGATTTAGCGCTGTCTTCTGATATCGCTGGCTACTGGCAAAGTGATGTAAGAAAATAGTTTTAAACTTTAGAAAGGAATTTATAGAATCTTTCGGTAACATATGGAATCATCTCTATGCCGCTCCTGACAACGTGTTTAAGAACACTCGATACTTTACATCATTGTATACTGGTGCAACAGGGTCACCTTCTCAAACTAGCAAATATGATCATCGAAATCTATTTTTCCATCATAATCAGCAATTTTGGGACCTCGGAATTGCTAGGGCATAGGATCATCTACAATGTCCCGGGCAAATGGCGAAGATGTATACTTTAGAAGAACCTTTACAGGCTCACTCTTTCCTTGTCCTTCTTCACGCTGCAAAACTCTGGAAGCGGTTGGTGCGCTTTCTCCATCTCTCCAATGGAGTCCCGTTGTGCCCCAGGGCTGCATTCACGGGGACCTCTGGAAGTGATATGGATCTTCGATTCTGAACGTACGAGGATGATGCTCGCTAGGCGTCTGCCTGTACTAGCACTACCCGTTAAGAAGTAGCTTGTTCAATTTGATATTGCTCCAGTGCCCCTCCAACGGCGTTGGTGATTAGGCGGTCCAATTCCTCTAGGTCAAAATGATCGGCTGTCTTTCAGTTCTATCATCACAGTGTTCCTTCTAGTAGTCAATCTTAGGTTCCTACATACAACGTCAAACTTGTTCTAGAAGTGAACAATGTGGATGACAAGTTACCGTGGTGTAGCCTTGAGTGATGACAAGGGAGGATGTCTACGCCTGCGAGACGAGCGTTAAAGGGATACATCGGAAGAAGTTCCGGCGGAGCCTCTCTGACGCTCAAGTAAGAGATTATTCAAGGATAGAGCAAGAGCAAGAAGAATCAAAATACTAGAGTTTAGAAAACCCCCCTTTTCCTAGGGGCCTAAGCACCTTATATAATCACTGCTTTCTTCCTTCGGGTGCTCCCACATAGTTGTAACTGGCTCCCCTGTTCCCTCGCCTCATGCTTCATGGTTGCCTGCCAGCTGTCGTTCACTGGGAGCTACTGGTAACGGCTGTCGCGTATATTAATCATGCATTGCGGGTCATAACTGTTGGCCAATATTCTAATTTAGAGAGGGACGCTTGAAATGGTCGTCACCTGTATTAAATGTATCATTATTATCGTTAACGATAAACTTCTCCTCATCCGTCCTCTCTCTTCCGAGCTGGTCTCGGACTCCGCTCTCCGAGTTGAGCTCGGGAACTCTCAGTTCCCGAATTGGTCTCGGACACACCTCTCCCGAGGTAATCTCGGGAACCCCAGCCCGAGCTATTCTTGGGCACTCTTTGCCCGATCCGATGTCGGGCCTTTTTCTCCCGAGTTAGTCTCAGGTGATTTCCTCCCGAGTTGGTCTCGGAGATTCTCTCGAGCACTTCTCTACCTCCTATCCATGACATACAGTCTTGTCGTGCCACGTGTTAACCTTGGACTACTGATCACGATATATATATATATATATATATATATATATATATATATATATATATATATATATATATATATATATATATATATATATATATATAGAGGAACAATTTGAGAAAACTCCCCAATCTCAAACTCACCTTTGCATGCAGTCTCCATCCGAAATTCTTTGCATGCACTCCCTGATGGGATTGACAAGACAATTTTGTGTGTTATTTTTTTTATCAGTATAAAAGAGTAAAATTTCAATATACATTATAAAAATTTGAGTATAAATTGTTTGAGATTGAGTACTAATTTATGAAATTTGAGTATTATTTGAAAAATTTTGAGTATACATTGTTTCAGTATATAGTAAAAATTTCAATATGCATTATAAAATTTAAGTATGAATTGATTTATATTAAGTATTATTTAACGAAATTTGAGTATAAAATTTAAAAATTTGAGTATATGTGATTGCATCCACCACATCAAGATTTTCACATGAAGGGTCACTGAAACTGTATACTCAAATTTCTTAAATTAGTACTCAATCTCAAATAATTTATATTTAAAATCTTTACAATGTATACTAAATTTTCACTCTTTTATACTCAATCTATCAGGGAGTGAATGCAAAGAATTTATCAAGTGAGGAGTGCATGTAAAGACCAATTTGGAATTGGGGGGTTTTCTCCAATTAACCGTATATATATACTTATTCTTTCTCTATACTTTACAAGATTCTTATGAACTAAGGAATAAATATTCCTAATCATTTTGTTCAATGTGCCAAGAAATCCATTGTTCATCTATTCCATGACAAAATGTTTCGTCCATCTCTTTATCTTTACATTAAATTTTGTGGTCTTCAACCCTTGTGATTTTTTTAGCATAGAAATAGTCTAGTTTGATTATTTTGTGAACTTTCAACATTTACTTTTTGAATTCTTCTATGAAATTAGAAAAATCTCAAACTTTTAGGTATTGCATAGTTTTCTCAGTAGGAATTTAATAAATAGATGATGAATGATATAACACCAACAATAAACGAAAATGATAAATACCATTAATATTAATAAAACATTATTAAATAATACAAATCTAGATCTAAAATTAAAATAAAAAAATTAAATAAAAATTAATAAATAGACCGTCAGCCGACAATATGACCCGCCTGTTCACCTAGTCATTCATTTCGATTTATTGGAACCCGTTGAACTGGGTTGGCCTACTTCGTGGTTTATATATATAGCTGCAGCCCAGAGAAGAGGAGCAAACAGAAGCGTGACCATGGCCATGAGTGACGCTCCGAGTCAGCCGGAGAAGAAGCCTCACGCGGTGTGCATCCCGTACCCCGCTCAGGGCCACGTCACGCCGATGATGAAGCTGGCTAAGCTCCTCCGGTTTTACGGCTTCCGCATCACCTTCGTCAACACCCACTTCAACCACAAGCGCCTGCTCCGCTCCGGCGCCGTCGTCCCTTCGGAGGCTGATGACGCGGGCTTCCGCTTCGAGTCCATCCCCGACGGCCTCCCGCCATCCGACACCGACGCCACGCAGGATATCCCCTCCCTCTGCGACTCCATCTCCAAGCACGCTTACCAGCCGTTTCTCGACCTCCTGCGCCGCCTTAACGCCGATGACGGCGACGTGCCGCCCGTCTCCTGCATCGTCTCAGACGGCATCATGAGCTTCACCCTGGACGCCGCCAGGGAGCTCCGCATCCCTGAGGTCATCTTCTGGACTACCAGCGCATGCGGCTTCATGGGCTACCTCCACTACCAACACCTCATCGACCGCGGCCTGACACCCCTCAAACGTAATCGAATCTTGTTGTGTCTTCTCTCTAAATTTCACAAGAATTAACTAGCAACCAACAATTTTGTGTGTGTGTGTGTGTGTGTTGATAGACGAAAGCGACATCACGAACGGATTCTTGGATACTCCGATCGATTGGGTGCCGGGAATGAAAAACATGCGGCTGAGGGACTTCCCATCCTTCATGCGGACCACCGACCGGGACGACATCATGCTCAACTATCTCAATCGCGAGGCACAGCGCGCCGCCATCGCCCCAGCGGTAATCTTGAATACATTCGACGAGCTGGAGGGACCGGTCCTGGAAACGATGGCAGCGATCCTCCCCCCGATCTACACCGTCGGCCCGCTCTCCTTGCTGCTCCAGCACCACTTGATTCCTGACGCCCTCGCCTCGCTCCGCTCCAACCTTTGGAAGGAGGAGAGCGGTTGCTTGGAGTGGCTGGACGGCCGCGAGCCGGGCTCGGTGGTGCTTGTCAACTTCGGGAGCATAACGGTGATGAGCAACGAGCACCTGGTGGAGTTCGCGTGGGGGCTGGCGGACTCAGAGTACGAATTCCTGTGGGTGATCCGGCCGGATCTGGTGCGGGGGCACGCGGCGGTGCTTCCGGCGGAGTTCGTGGAGAAGACTCGGGAGCGCGGGATGCTGGCCAGCTGGTGCCCGCAGGAGGAGGTGCTGGGCCACGCCGCCGTGGGAGGGTTTCTGACGCACAGCGGCTGGAACTCGACGCTGGAGAGCATCGTCGGCGGGGTGGCGATGCTGTCGTGGCCCTTCTTCGCGGAGCAGCAGACCAACTGCAGGTACGCGTGCACGGAGTGGGGAAACGGGATGGAGATCGGCAACAACGTGAAGAGGGAGGAAGTGGAGGGGCTAATAAGGGAGCTGATGGGGAACGGGGAGAAGGGTAGGGAGATGAGGAGGAGGGCGGCTGGGTGGAAGGAGTCGGCGGCAAGGGCGGCGCGGCCGGGGGGCTCGTCGTTCCTCAACCTGGCGAGATTGGTTGGGTTGCTGCGCAGCTTCTGAGGGAGCTAAAGCTTTGTCGTTTCCCTCGACAAAAAACAAAAGACAGAGGTCCCCACACCGAGAATGCGAATGTTCTAGATGATGGAGTCAATCGAAAATGGAAAATGCCAATGCGACGGCGAGGACACGTAGCACTCTAGCAAATTTAATCATGCAGCAAATTCATAGAGCTATAAATAAATATGGCGGTTCTCACTGTATAAAGTTTATGTTAAATGGTAAATTAAAATATTGTGTCATCTATTAAATAAAAAATTGATATTAATGCAACTTTTTTTCGATAAGGAGAAAGTTTTCAAAGAATAAACTTAAAAAATAAAAACTGTGAGCAATAAAAAAAATTACGAAAGAGCACATTCAAATTTATGAATGGATTAAAAAATATATTATATTTTGACATTTATTAAAAAACATATTTAATTTATTATTTTTTTATTTTACCTTTCGAACATTTCTCTGATAAAATTTTAACATCTACGTTCATGAAGTAATAATAGATGACATAGTTAGATTTTTTGCGATTTTAAAATTTACAAGATCTGAAATGATTACAATATGAGGTTTTTAGTTGATTTGTTTATTCATAATGTACAACGTTTAAGGTTGAGTTAATTTTTTGATAACGTTTTAATACTTCCGAAGTAGTCGAAATAAATAATGGATATCATCTTTGAATTCCTTGCAATCTTATAAATCCATAAGAACTGAAATGAGTGCAATCGGAACTCTCTAGTTCCATCAATGATGCAACTAAAGAAAAATTTAATTACACTTATTTTAGTTTTTTTTTTGGATTTATAAGATTACAAGGAGTTCAAATATAATATCCATTATTTATTTCGACTTCCCTTGAGATATTAAAATATTATAAAAAAATCAACTCAACTTTAAACGTAGTACGCCGTGGGTAAAAAAAAAAACAAAATAATCAACTAGCGGCCTTATTGCAGTAATTTTAGGTCTTGTGAATTTTTGAGATGGTAAGGAGTCCAACGGTGTTGTTTATTATATATTTCGGCTTTTCCATAGGTGTTAAAATTTTATCGAAAAAATTAACTAAAGTAACTCATTCATATCAACTCCACGTTGGACATGATATTTTTTCATATCAAATCCAACATGGTTTTGATATTATTCTATATCAGGTCTAACATATACTGATATATTCTAGATCAACCCTAATGTGAGCATGATATTTTCCATATTAAGTCTCGTATTATGTGTGCATGCATGCATATATTCAAAAAAGAGAGGGAAGAAATGAAATGAAATGAAATAGAAGAGAATTGCATGTATAAGAGAGAAAAAAAAAGAGAAATGATTGGGGTAAAATTAAAAAAAATAATAAATTAAATATATTGTTTTAATAAATGACAAATTATATTATATCTTTTAGTTAATTTGTAAATTTGGATGTGCACTGATAAATTATCAAAAATAAATGATAGCGATAAATTAGGAGGAAATCTTAGGGGGCACTTGGTATGTTTATTTTTTATTTTTATTTTTTTAGAAAATATGATTTTTTGAAAAATGTGTTTGATTTGTATTTTTCAATTTTATTTTTTAGAAAAAAATATAATATTTTTTGAAAAATTAGAGAATAAAAAAAAATTTAAAAATATATATATAATTTTTTAAAAAATAAAAATATAAAATAAAACAAATCAAATTCCTTCTTAGTAACTTAGACCTCAAGATAAGTCTTCAGGCTATAATTGATGACGTGATGAGAGATTGGAGGAGACTCTAGACGCCCGAAGGATCAAGTCATCAAGATATTTGGGAAGTTATCTAGACGGAGGCTGACACATATCTAGACGGAGGCTGACACATATATGGGCTTCTGGCCCTGGATGACTGAAAGTTCTTGCAAGTGATCGGAACATAAATAAACAATAGAGACATATCCAATTCATATTGAAATTGAATATGACTCTTCGCATTATAAAAGGCATAATTTTTTATTCTAGATTTGAAATCAGTCTGTTTGTTTAGGTTCACAAATTCATAATTTAAAATCCTATTTTTATTACAGTTGAGATCGTAATGATCAATTTTTTAAATTATATTTTCATCATTTAATCCCTTTTCAAAGCATTTTTAATATTTTTGATAATTTATATTTTTTAGTTATTTAAAATATTTTTTATATTTAGAGAATTTATCTGGATCTATATCATATTTTGAATTAACATCATCTAATTAATTACTTTTATTTTTTGTAAAAATCTATTTTTTTTACAAAATTTGAGTTAAAGATCTTTTAATTATTATTTTTTGGATATTAGATTGTAATATAAATAGGAATTCTATTTAGGTATTGAGGATTCATACTCGATTTATAATAAAATCTTCGGTAATTTACCAAAGGGCGTACCCAAATATTGGTATTTACCAAAATGCGTATCATGGTTTCATTGTTACCAAATAACGCACTTATATTAGTGAACTTCCTCTTATACCCCTTCTGCCAAAGTACTGCATGTCATTTTCATTCTCTTTCTCTTTCTCTTTTTCAATAACGAATTTCGAGACATTTAAAAATATTTTTTCAGACTTTTTATTTTAAAATAATATATTATGGAATCGGATAAAAACGTACGATAAAAATCGAAAAAATATTTCAATTAAAAAAATATCTCAATTAATAATTTAATAATTTTTAAAAATATAAATATATTATTTTTTATATTTGATTAATATAAATTAATATATTTAATAATATTATTAAATATATTAATATATAAAAACTTTAAAAAAAGTTAAAGTTTTTTTTCTTAATTTCAAACAGCATGGGCCTGAAATAAAATATTTCAGGCCCTGCGTGGGCCTGAAATAGAAATAACTCAGGGCTTGAAATTAAATGATTTCAGGCCCTGCGTCGAATTGAAATCATGTGTTATGATAGGGTTTTTTACGTAGGTCTAAAATGTAAAGAAACATCTTTTTATATTTTTGAAATCACAATAAAAATCATTGAGAAAGACTATTTTACGAGAGGAATTCTAATTAATATAAAATGACCATTATATTAAAAACGAATTATATATATATATATATATATATATATATATATATATATATATAAAAAGAAGTCAAATATTATTTATTATATTAATTTAATATTATATATTATATTAATATATTATATTTTAATAGATTTTGATTGGAGGGCCTGAAGTCATCTGACTTCAGGCCCTGCGTAAATAATTAATTTAATAAAAATAATTAATTATAAAATTTTTTTTAATGATTATTTTTGGTGTCCAAACTTCTAATGATTAAAAATTATATTGCAATAGGAGTTTTCTAGCGAAACCCACTGATATTTTTTCAGAAATCCAGATATGAGAGGTCCATCAGTGGGTTTTGCTCAAAACCCACTGATGGACTAAACTACACCTATTGCTTTGGGAAAAATAATAATTTGAGGTTTGGACACCTAAAATATATTCTCCTAACTCTACCCTAACTATTGATAATGTTTTTTCAGAAATCCAGATATGGGAGGTCCATTAGTGGGTTTTGCCCAAAACCCATTGATGGAAGAACTAAATTACACCTATTACTTTGAGAAAATTAATAATTTAATAATTTTAAAAAATATAAATAAATTATTTTTTATATTTGATTAATATAAATTAATATATTTAATAATATTATTAATATATTAATATATAAAAAACTTTAAAAAAAGTTGAAGTTTTTTTTTTAATTTCAAACAGCATGGGCCTGAAATAAAATATTTCAGGCCCTGCGAAGGGCCTGAAATATTTTATTTCAGGCCCTGCGTGGGCCTGAAATATTTTATTTCAGGCCCTGCGAGGGCCTGAAATAAAATATTTCAGGCCCTACGTGGGCCTGAAATAGAAATAACTCAGGGCCTGAAATTAAATGATTTCAGGCCCTGCGTCGAATTGAAATCATGTGTTATGATAGGGTTTTTTACGTAGGTCTAAAATGTAAAGAAACATCTTTTTAGATTTTTGAAATCACAATAAAAATCATTGAGAAAGACTACTTTACGAGAGGAATTCTAATTAATATAAAATGACCATTATATTAAAAACGAATTATATATATATATATATAAAAGTCAAATATTATTTATTATATTAATTTAATATTATATATTATATTAATATATTATATTTTAATAGATTTTGATTGGAGGGCCTGAAGTCAGATGACTTCAGGCCCACCTTGGGCCTGAAGTCATCTGACTTCAGGGCCCCTGCGTAAATAATTAATTTAATAAAAATAATTAATTATAAAAAAAATTTTAATGATTATTTTTGGTGTCCAAACTTCTAATGATTAAAAATTATATTGCAATAGGAGTTTTCTAGGTCTATCAGTGGGTTTCGCTCAAAACCCACTGATATTTTTTCAGAAATCCAGATATGAGAGGTCCATCAGTGGGTTTTGCTTAAAACCCACTGATGGACTAAACTACACCTATTCCTTTGGGAAAAATAATAATTTAAGGTTTGGACACCTAAATTACATTCTCCTAACTCTACCCTAACTATTGATAATGTTTTTTCAGAAATCCAGATATGGGAGGTCCATCAGTGGGTTTTGCTCAAAACCCACTGATGGACTAAACTACACCTATTCCTTTGGGAAAAATAATAATTTGAGGTTTGGACACCTAAAATACATTCTCCTAACTCTACCCTAACTATTGATAATGTTTTTTCAGAAATCCAGATATGGGAAGTCCATCAGTGGGTTTTGCTCAAAACCCACTGATGGACTAAACTACACCTATTCCTTTGGGAAAAATAATAATTTGAGGTTTGGACACCTAAAATACATTCTCCTAACTCTACCCTAACTATTGATAATGTTTTTTCAGAAATCCAGATATGGGAGGTCCATCAGTGGGTTTTGCTCAAAACCCACTGATGGACTAAACTACACCTATTCCTTTGGGAAAAATAATAATTTGAGATTTGGACACCTAAAATACATTCTCCTAACTCTACCCTAACTATTGATAATGTTTTTTCAGAAATCCAAATATGGGAGGTGCATCAGTGGGTTTTGCTCAAAACTCACTGATGGAAGAACTAAACTACACCTATTACTTTGGGAAAATTAATAATTTAATAATTTTTTAATAATATTATTAAATATATTAATTTATATTAATCTATATTATTTATTAATTTATTAAATATATTATTTAATAATATTATTAAAAATTATTAAATTATTATTTTTCCCAAAGGAATAGGTGTAGTTTAGTCCATCAGTGGGTTTTGAGCAAAACCCACTGATAGACCTCCCATATCTGGATTTCTGAAAAAACATTATCAATAGTTAGGGTAGAGTTAGGAGAATGTATTTTAGGTGTCCAAACCTCAAATTATTATTTTTCCCAAAGCAATAGGTGTAGTTTAGTCCATCAGTGGGTTTTGAGCAAAACCCACTGATGGACCTCTCATATCTGGATTTCTGAAAAAATATCAGTGGGTTTTGAGCGAAACCCACTGATAGACCTAGAAAACTCTTATTGCAATATAATTTTTAATCATTAGAAGTTTGGACACTAAAAATAATCATTAAAATTTTTTTTATAATTAATTATTTTTATTAAATTAATTATTTACGCAGGGCCTGAAGTCAGATGACTTCAGGCCTAAGGAGGGCCTGAAGTCAAATGACTTCAGGCCCTCCAATCAAAATCTATTAAAATATAATATATTAATATAATATATAATATTAAATTAATATAATAAATAATATTTGACTTCTTTTTATATATATATATATATATATAATTCGTTTTTAATATAATGGTCATTTTATATTAATTAGAATTCCTCTCGTAAAGTAGTCTTTCTCAATGATTTTTATTGTGATTTCAAAAATATAAAGAGATGTTTCTTTACATTTTAGACCTACGTAAAAAACCCTATCATAACACATGATTTCAATTCGACGCAGGGCCTGAAATCATTTAATTTCAGGCCCTGAGTTATTGCGTGGGCCTGAAATAAAATATTTCAGGCCCTCGCAGGGCCTGAAATAAAATATTTCAGGCCCTCGCAGGGCCTGAAATATTTTATTTCAGGCCCATGCTGTTTGAAATTAAGAAAAAAAACTTCAACTTTTTTTAAAGTTTTTTATATATTAATATATTTAATAATATTATTAAATATATTAATTTATATTAATCAAATATAAAAAATAATTTATTTATATTTTTAAAAATTATTAAATTATTAATTGAGATATTTTTTTAATTGAAATATTTTTTCGATTTTTATCGTACGTTTTTTATCCGATTCCATAATATATTATTTTAAAATAAAAAATCTGAAAAAATATTTTTAAATGTCTCAAAATTCGTTATTGAAAAAGAGAAAGAGAAAGAGAATGAAAATGACATGCAGTACTTTGGCAGAAGGGGTATAAGAGGAAGTTCACTAATATAAGTGCGTTATTTGGTAACAATGAAACCATGGTACGCATTTTGGTAAATATCAATATTTGGGTACGCCCTTTGGTAAATTGCCGTAAAATCTTCTTACTATGGTAAAATTCGAAGAACGATTTGTGATAAAACTCGAAGAACAACGTACTCCTCTTCATTTTTTTAGAATCCTCTACTTATTCTCTCCTTCAACTTTCTTTCTCGGTGGCTTGCAGGATAATCATCCGACGTTATCATTAGATCAAGTGACAAAATCATTCTCCTATGATACTTAAATTTGATATTAAATATGATAATGTTCACGGTAAACATCTTTTATCGCCAATAAATAAAGGTATATTAGGTGCTTAACGGCTCCCTAAATGGATGCCTATAATGCATAACGTTCCTTCTTAATATGAATCTTAGACTCATTTACATGGACAATTATTAGATTTTTCAGAAGATATTTTATATTGGGGGTAATTCTTCTATGAGAAACCCAAATAAATTAAGATATTTTATATTGGGGGTATTTTCTAATAGAGAGAAAGATTTTTCTCTAGTTTACTGATATTTTTATTTTAATATGTTTAAGAGTTTCACCTAGCCATGCATTAAATTTGTAAAGACTTGTTAGTTTACTTATCTAGATCTAGTGCTGCCGTGGTCCGGGATGTCCTGTGAATTTGTCCTGGATGTCCTGTGAATTGATATGATTGATCTAGTATTTTTTAGTTTTATCATCGATCATATTAAACAATTATATTTGTCGACGCTAATAATATGTATGCATTCAATTTACAAGGACTTTGACAGGTTGTATAAAGGACATTGTTAACGGATCGGGTGCAACATCCAACTGTTAATGTCCTTATGGGAAAGACTCGACGCCAGGACTTTTGAGCATGTCAAATAGTGGGGCTCTAGACCACTCATGTGACTCTGAGCCCCTATTTGTTTGGGAGGCCGAAAATAAAATTTTAAGAACATATTTTCGCAATGTAAAATTTTCTCTCTTGTTTTTTTTAATTATTATTTTTTCTTTTTATCAAATGGGGGAGACAGATTTAAAAATCTATCCTCGAATCATTTTTATATTTTTATCCGTCCAAATTAGATAGTTTTCCTCCCAACTCCGTCTCATCTTAAGTTTCTAATTTCCCCAATCCAACTTACAAGCTAGTTCTCACACAGCAGGGGATGGTGATTATAATAATAAATTTGGATTGGGTTGCGAGTTGACTCATATCACTAAATAATTTAAATGTATTAAATTGAAATTTTATTAATATATTTAAAAAAGGACCTAAATAAATTTATCTGTGTAAGTTGTCCGTCTAGAAGGCCTGGGGCTTAGGTTACTTCGAGAGTTGAGAAGGATTTTTTTTTTTCAAAATTGAATTATGAATTTGTGATGAATATATATTTTTAGTGAAAGTTAAGAATTTTTTAATTTAAAAATCAAGAATTAGTAAATTTATATAGGTTTTTTAAAATGTTTATTTATTAATGGATACATTCAATTAACAGTAAGTTATCAAAAAATATAGATGAATATTTATTTTTTTTCAATCATGTATATAATTTTAGAAATGTCCAAACAACATTTCTCTTCCTTTCACTATTCATTTGACAAAAATTTTATGCAATCTAGGGGTGAGCAAAAATTCGATTAAACCGAACAAAATAACTAAATTTTAAATTTCGATTCGGTCTATTCGGTAATTCGGTTTTTTTTTTAAAAAATTGGTTAATTCTGTTCGGTTTCGATTTTCAACTTTCCTATTCGGTTAAACCGAATAGACCGAATTAACCGAATTTTAACCTAAAATTAATTTTTATTTTAAAAAAATTATTTTTTATTTAAAACAAACTGAATTTTATTTTAAAATTTATTTTTTTGGATAATTCGGTTAATTCGATTAAAAACCGAATTAACCGATAAAATATCGGTTCGGTTTGTTTTGTTTTTTTTTTAAAATTCGGTCGGTTCGGTTTGATCGAAAAAAATCGATTCGATTCGGTATTACTAATTCGGTTCGGTTCGGTTCGGTTCGGTTTTAATCGAATGCTCACCCTATTGTAATCTATCTCTCTTCTTCTCTCTTTTCTCTATTTGCGTCCATGCATACAATAAATTTTTTTCCCCTCTTGGCAATCAATGACACAATGGTATTAATTTTCGAAATCAAAACACTGTGTTACAGATATTGAAAATCAGCAACACTTTTATTGCTAACATAAAACTTTAAAAGATCATAATTTTTGACTTATATTTAATCACGAAATACATAATATATCAAATCAAATCTTATTCAGATATCTTCGATTTAATATATTATGTGTCCCACGATTCACTCAAAGTTAAAAATTATAATTTCTCAAAGTTTAAGTCAGCAGCAACATTGTTACTGATTTTCGAAATCAGCAACACTTTTATTGCTGACATAATTTTGAGAGACCATTACTTTTGACTAAGATTGAATCACAAGACGTATAATATATCAAATCGAAGCTCATTCAGAGATCTTCGATTTGATATATTGTGCGTACTATGGTTCAATCATAGTAAAAAAATTATGATATCTCAAAGTTTAAGTTAGCAACAATGTCATTGTTGATTTTCGAAAATCAACAACACTGTGTTGTTGATCTTGAAAATCAACAACACTATTATTGCTGACTTAAATTTTGAGAGATCATAATTTTTAATTGAGATTGAACCAGGGGATGCACAATATATCAAATCAAAGCTCGTTCAAAGAACTTTGATTTGATATATATGCGTTCTGCGATTCAATCACATTCAAAAGTTATGTTCTCTCAAAGTTTAAGTCAGAAACAACATCGTTGCTAATTTTCGAAAATCAGCAATACTATGTTGGTGATTTAAAAAATCAGCAACATTGTTATTACTGACATAAACTTTGAGAGACCATAACTTTTACCTAAGATTGAACCAAAGGACACACAACATATCAAATCGAAGCTTATTCAGAGATTTTCAATTTGATATTTTGTGTGTCCCACGATTTAATTACAGTCAAAAGTTATAATTTCTCAAAGTTTAAGTCAGTAATAACGCTATTGCTAAATTTGAGAGAACATAACTTTTGACTGAGATTGAACCACGGGATGCACAATATAACAAATCAAAACTCATTCAGAGATCTTTGATATAATATATTCTACATCCCGCGGTTCAATTATAATCAAAAGTTATGATCTCTCAAAGTTTAAGTTAGCAACAATGTATGTTGCTGATTTAAAAAATCAACAAGATTTATTATTGACTTAAACTTTGAGAGATCATAACTTTTGACTGAGATTGAACCATGAGGCATACAACATATCAAATCGCAGCTCATTCAGAGATTTTTGATTTGATATTTTGTGCATCCTACTATTTAATCACAATCAAAAGTTAGGATGACTCAAAGTTTAAGTTAGCAACAATGTTGTTGCTGATTTTTGAAATCAACAACACTATTACTAACTTAAATTTGAGAAATCATAACTTTTGACTGACATTGAACTATGGAATGCATAATATATAAAATTGAAGCTCGTTTAGCGATCTTTGATTTGATATATTGTACGCCTATGGTTCAATTACCGTCAAAAGTTATGATCTCTTAAAGTTTAAGTCAGCAACATTGTTATTGCTAACCTAAACTTTGAGATAACATAACTTTTAACTGAGATTGAATCATGGGACACATAATATATCAAATCGAAGCTCGTTCAGATATTCATGATTTGATATATTGTACGTCATGCAGTTCAATTACAGTCAAATGTTCTAATCTCTCAAAATTTAAGTTAGCAACAACGTCATTGCTGATTTTTGAAAATCAGCAACACTATGTTACTGATTTCGAAAATCAGCAACATTATTATTACTGACATAAACATTGAGAGATCATAACTTTTGACAGAGATTAAATGATGGGATGCACATTATATAAAATCGAAGATGGTTTAGATATCTTCAATTTAATATATTGTGCATCCTATAGTCTAATCACAATCAAAAGTTATGATTACTCAAAGTTCAAGTCAACAACAATATTGTTGTTGATTTCGAAATAAGCAACACAATGATGCTGATTTTCAAAAATCAACAACATTGTGTTGTTAATCCTTTAAATGAATTTCAATTTATTATATTATGCGTCTTGTAATTTAATCTGAATCAAATGTTATAGTAATCTCAAACTTATAACTTTTAATCGTAGCAGTTGTAGAGATCTCTATGCGAAAAACAATAATATACGTAGCAGAAAATAAGATCCCATGCGCGATCCATGCGAAAAATCTATATGAAGTTTGATCTATCTAATAGATATACCTTTGGAGTGTGCCCTTCGGTTATTCCGCTAATCCTTGGTTCGCTGAATCTCTTGCACATTCAAGTGTTCATACCTCTAGTAGTATCCATACGAATGCCTCAGAGAAGAACCACCTTAGTTATGCTAACAACTTTAAGATGATTCACAAAGCACAAAACCAAAACCCCACCAAGGGGAGTTTCGGCCAAGCAAGAGGGAGAGGAGGAAGAAGAAGGATAATGAGCACTTAGTAATTTTCAAATGGCAAGAAACCCTTTTATAGTCATTCAATGAATACCAAGGGTTTTATCCCTTGAGTTTACCTAGTGTGAATGCTAATTCAATGAATACCAAAACATCTTGATATTCAATTTAGTTTTTTTTATCTTCTCTTATTCTAATGAAGAGAATAGCTCTTGATCTTTCTCTAATATTCATTAACCTTTTAATGAATAATATTCATTCTCAAGTGGTTGAGTCTAATCTAAAAGAGTCTAACTCGGATTAGACTCAATCCCTCGACTCAATTGGATTCATTTAAGTCTAACTTAATTAATTCAATTTCGGATGACATTTTAGTCGAACTAAATTCAATTTATCTTCGAAACATTGTGTCCTTTCTGTTTGACTTATAGGTTCTCGTAACATTGGCTATGTATCTAAACCACATTAGATACATAAACAATTAGCGACATCTAGCAATGTATCATTGCTACCCAAGTGACGAGAATGTCGAGATCCGACATAACCTTTTCGTGACTATTATAATATATGACTTTGTTCTTCTATCTTTGATATCTAGATTGATCAATAAGACATAAATTATGTCATCCTCTAATCAATCTTTATATTTCTTGATCCCCAAGTGGACTTACTCAAGCAAATGAGCTCAATATCTCATATTGACTCATTTGAGTATGGTCATGCATTTAGTAGTCCTACTCGATCAAGGGGTCCACATATATCACTCTCATCGTATAGGAGGGATAGATCTCATATATATCACTCATATCCCTCCGCACAATTTGTTGCATACCTAGTAATTGCCTTTATAGTCCACTTTATTATAGGTGACGTTTGACGATACCAAAGTATACAACTCCTTATGTAAGGAACCGTAGTGACTTCAGGTCTAAGGAATATTCACACTAATAGTCACATGAGAAAGTTTATGATACTTATATAACGATCCATGAAATTTTCTCATGGCGGGTCAATTTAGTACACATTCTCTAATATATACCCATATGTCTACTTGATATCCCATATCCATGACTTGTGAGTGATGGGTATGGCTTGGCGGGTTTCCCTAGCGAATACTTGGTCGTCCTTGAGAAATCTCTCCATGTCTACAGGTTAAAAAATTTAATCCGAATGGAGACTCGTCTCCCAATGATAATCTCGTCATCGTATCGTTCGGTACAAATTACAACTTGGCCAATCACAAAGATCGTGCCTTGTAATTCTCCTAACCAAATGATCGCGGAAAAGATGACGAGTGGATCGTCGGTTTTTGTGCTTATTATCGGGGTCTAATTAATTAATTATCAAGATGATTAACTAATAATCACAACCACAATAATTAATTAATTACATGAAATGACGAGACGAAATAAGGAGCCAAGGAAGAGAGTTATACCTTCCTTTACCTCGTAGCCTTCTATCTTATGTCCCTCCCCTCCCGGACGTCATGTGGGCGATGAGATACCGAGAACCGGGATTACCAAGGCTCTCCAAAGAATCACCTCTTCACGCCAAGCCAAACCCTAACCCTAGGGTTTGGAAACCGCCGACCTTCTCCCCTATTCCTTGCGTCGCCGGCCACAAGACAGTCCAAGGGAGGAAGGTAATGAAGAGGATGAAGGAGAGAATCAAGCTTCTCTCCAACCCAAACCTGGCCGAAAACCTCCACCTCTCCAAACTTTCGGCACCGCCGCAAGTTCACCTTGCGCCGCCTCCCACCGGCTACCGATGTCACGCCCCGAGACCCAGGAGCCGCTGATCCAATATAAAATCGGACAGCACCTCCCCTGTCCGGCGGACAATTTACACATACATACAATCTACATAACAATCCACGCAATATATATTTGCACAACCACGCAGTTTAAAGGGCCACAGGCCTCAGATATAAGCAGAAACAACAGTTATATGATTATAACTATCGAAGAACCAAATCCGAACTCACCTGCGCTGCCAGGGGGCAGGAACAAAACCAAAACCAATCGAAGTCCAACATAGGACTCAAAAGTACAATACCATCAAATAAAACGTGCATACATGTTCAAATCCAAATAGCGGAAGCATAATAAATACTACAGGGTCCATAACCGAAGCAACGTAATGCCAAAATCAAAAAGAGCTCCGCTGGAGCTGGGGACTGGCGGCTCGGGATCTCCTCGCAGACATCAACCTGAAAATAAACATATATGGCAACGGGGTGAGTCCATAGCTCAGCGAATACCCAACAGATATGCATAGAAAGTTATACTAACAACAAGAGTTCCGCTAATACAGTCTCATATCAACAAGAGGGAAAGACTGGAACTGAAAATACTGGGTAGATACATACCTGAATCCATCTAACCTGGAAAGAGGGTAATAAATACCAAAAGAAGACAAATAGGCATATAGTCTCAGATAACAAGTCTCCAGTATATGCGATGTCAAACAAGTGCAGCAAATAAGTGCAGCAAACAATGCACAATGCAAAATATGCACATGGTGCAATGACATGTGTCACCCCCTAGTCCCAGTCAGGATATCGTCCACGACGTCCGCGTGGGTAGAGCTGTGACAAACTGTACGCACCCTGCCATCACTGCTCCTGAGTGACCGGGTGGACAGGATGCTGGCCGGGGGACCACCCCCCTACCTCATGTATATATGAGGGAGCTCCGCTCTCATCTCCTCGTGGCTCAGTACGAGAAGGGACCCCTGGCTGCTACCACGCCCGCGCTCACCCTCCTCATAGTGGCCGAACGGAGCAATACAGGGCAAATGCACACATCTACGGTATCCACTAACCCATGAGTGGCCGTGCGTGCATATCATGTACCGGAAGACGATTAGGCTCAACCACAAGGGAGTCGCTGATCGCCGGCATGCAACAGTGCAAGGATGGTGTATGATAGATACACATACCTCCCTCCCCAAGTCCTCAGTATACTAGGTCTCAGTCTGAAATCCTACAACAGGAAATACAGGTAACCTACAAGGTATCCTGGCCTGAAACTACAGATCTCTCAAGGTCAAGTGCAAGAGGTACATCCCGATATCTAAGCATACATATAGATATGACAATACCTGAGACTGTATGGAAGTACAACATAATAACTCAGGGATAAACCACATGTATCCAGAACAGGTATAATAAACAGGGATAACCAATAAGTATCCAGAACAGGCATACTAAACAGGGATAGCGTATAATCTTACTGCTATCTATAACAGACTATGCATAATCACATGACAATATCAAAAGAGATAAGTCAAAGGGTACCCGCCTCCAAAAGTGAAGTCCGTATCAATCGAGTCAGAACCACCCGTCAAACAATAATCCGATCAAGCTCCTGTATCAAGGATGTAATTAATTAGCTATTACACAAATAGCAACTGGCTAATTAATCCCTAATCCGTTTTAGGATTTACCGAATCCGTCCCTTTCCATTTAATTAATCATAATAAAATGGTTAGGCCTTAGGTTTAAATTCCCAAATAAACCTAACCCGTTCACTCTTCAACTATCCGAATATTTCGTCTCCAACTGGAGTTCACGGCAAGCACGCTAAAGTTGCTGCCAAATCCAATATCCACGTCAATCAACCCATTCTTTTAATAGAAACATAAATTTTCTCTACAAATCAAATTAGGGTTGATACATACGATTAGTATTTGAACTAACCCTTAATCTGAATTTACAAGAAAGGATCCCAAAATCGACAAGTTAAACTAAACCCTAACAACCCATATTGCCAAAGATGGCACATGATCAATTCGGCTCCTAAATCCCACTTCCTTATCCCGGAATAAACCACGAAACCTAATTTGAATTCTCAATTCATCCAACTCTTAGCCAAATAGCAAACCTTACCTCAACTCTCTGAAGATCCGAAGCAATCCTTTTCCTAGCTCCAAATCAGAAGCATTCCAAACACCAGAATCTCCAGCAGAGGGAATAAACTCCAATCAGAAACGATCCAGCAACCCGAATCTGTACAGGGAGACACTAGCAAATTCAAGATCCATTTACACCCACAATAGCTCAAAACAGTCACTGATCCAAGAGCATTTCAGTAGGAAATGGGTTTGAAGTCCTCACCTAGCTGCCGGTGAATCTTTCCTGCACTAAATCTGGTGACCAATCAACAAGGGAGGGAAACTAACCAATCTCTAATACCGATTAGTGCTTGCAACCCCTGTAAACTCCAATTCGCCAGGACCTGATGAATCTGAGCCCAAGAAGGTCTCCACAGCGAGAGCTCCCAATCCCACGGTGAGATGGCGCACAGAAGGACTGAAACCCAACCTCGGATCCCAGCCTGAACGCAGGGCTCGACTCCGCTAGAACACGCGAGGAGAGGAGGAGAAAAATTCGGCTACTTCCGTTGCGAGCTAGGGCTCCTCGGCGTCAACTTCAAATGGTGAAGAGAAACCCAAGCGAAGACTCGCGTGCGCCAAGTTGGGGTCGGTAGCAAAAGGAGAGAGTCTCACCGGTCGACCTTAAGCAGCGATTCCGGCTAGGATTCGTCGGCTCCGGTTGTTAGTGGAAGGCTGGCGATTTGGCGAAGGAGAAGAGAGGAGTAGAGGCAGCGATGGTGGCGGCGTCGGCCTTCGATCGGGCAGAGAAGAAAGACTGCGGCGGACCAAAGCCCTAATTGGCTTTTTAAGTGTGCATTTTTGCACTTTAGTCCACCTAATTTCCGTCTAATTGCAAGATCACCCCTAGGTCTAAGGTTATATACTTTTTAGCCCTTGTAACTATTTGTTTTATTACATTTAACTCCTTAAATTTCGTCCAAGAGCCCAGAACATTCTAGGAACTTTCCGAAAATTTTTCCAGAGTGGAATAAACGTGTCGGATTTAACAACCGACCACCCCTCTCTCGCCGCCGAGCACCACAAAAGGAAGAGGGGAGCTCTTCCTTGTCTATGTGAGGTTCGGCCGAGTGTTGGTGGAGACGGGAAGAAGAAAAGAGAAGGAGAAGTTCTCCTTCTCTTGCGCCGGCCACAAGCCCTAGGAGAGAGAAAAGGAGAGAGGAGAGGAGAGAGGCCTTGGTTTGATCAATTGGATTATTAAGCCTTGGTTTCATGATCCCATGGGGTTTATATAGGGCTAAAGTAGGGACCAAGAGGAGGAGTTGGATCTTGGCCCACTAATGGATCTAAAACCAATCCATTAGTGAAGATCCATTCCACTAAAAGATCTCCATTGAACTTCCTCACCAACTCCCATATTTTCATATGGGCTCCACCTATTATGAGTCATCCATCCCCCCGTGTTTAAGATATCGAATGTCCGTCGATTAATTTAAATTACTGACAATTTTAATTAATCAACTTCTGGCTCCTTGACTAGTACCACTCAACCTTATCATCATGTCGGATCGAATCCGCCTACAGGGTTTAACATGATGAACCTTTTGAGCTCATCAAGGGGGCATCATCATCCCGACTCACCAGGACACGGATTCCGTCAATAATCAACGACACACCATATAATTAATATTATTTCCCAACTTACCAGGCCTATCGATTTAACAGAATAAATCTCGCCTATTGGTAAATCAATGAAATAAATATTAATAATACGTGCCCGTTATTATATCGGGATTCAGGGATTGTACTCCATAATAAATCCGAGATCCAATCCAATTATTAAGCCAGTACAAATTGGATGATTTCTAGTTTTGGTTATGCTTAATGCACACAAAGCACACTAGTGTAATTCTATGGTCAAGATAAACCACACCTAATTACACTATAACCATCCCGATAGTTTGTCCAAATCCATCTCGGTTGTAGGCCTCTTACTTATACTATGCAAGGGACTAATACCATGATCTTCCGTGTGTCACCACACACCATGTTATCTACAGTGCACAGTGTTGGACTTTTATGCATATACTAATATAAATACACATCTAGTGTTGTTGTGATTCTCTTTTCAAAAATATAGATGATCTTATATATGAAAAGAGCAAGTCTTTTAGTATACACATCTAATAGTGAGATCAAGTCATCAATTGACCTATATGCTAGTCTCAACGCATTAATATTGTTCTTGAATATTAATACTTGACTAGGAGTAGTTAAGAGTAGTGTTCTCTACATTATCTTATTATCAATTCAAGTAATTGATATAATGTAGATCCGAACTTACTACCCAAGGACATTATTATACTTATTCATTAGGTACAATCATGAAATAAATATAATAATCAAACTTTACCTTTATTAAATTGAATATGATACAAAATATTCTTTAGACAATCATCTCATAAATAGCTATAGGGCTAACACTAACAGTAGTAACTACGATTTCGTAGTTGCTACAGTGTGTTGTTGATCTTCGAAAGACCAGTCAGCAACAATATTGTTGTTGACATAAACGTTGAAAGACTATAACTTTTAACTAAGATTAAATTATGAGATGCATAATATATCAAATCAAAGATCTCTGAATGAGTTTAAATTTGATATATTGTACATCCCATGATTGAATCATAATTAGCAGTTGGTCTTTTAAAGTTCACCAATAGAATCAACAACATAATATATTGTGTTGCCAATGAGCAGCACAATAAAATTTTCGAATTCAGCAACATAAAACATTGTGTTGCTGATTTTATGATGTTGACTGTTAATCTTTGAAAGACCATAACATTCTGATATTAAAACATATGATGCACAATATATCAAATCAAAACTCATTTAGAGATTTTCGATCTGATATATTATGCATCTCATGCTTCAATTCGAGTTAAAAGATCTCTCAAAGTTTAATTCAGCAACACTTCGTTACTGATTTCGAAAAATCAGCAACACAATGTATTGTGTTGATGATTTTACTGTTTATTTTCAAAAGACCATAACTTTTAAGAATTAAACCATGGGACGCATAATATATCAAATCAAAGCTCGTTCAAAGATCTTCGATTTGATATTTTCTGTATCTCATGATTCAATTTAAATCAAAAGGTATAATTTTGCAAAATTTAAGTCAGCAACAACGTTATTGCTAGTCTTTCGAAGATTAGCAATACGTTATAGTAGCTACAAAATCATAGCTGTGATATATATAAGTTATAACATTGAGAAGTCATAACTTTTTATTTGGGTTGAATTACGGGACACACAATATATCAAATTGAAACTCCTTCAAAAATCTTCGATTTATTATATTATGCGCCTAATGGTTTAATCTCAATTAAAAGTTATGTCTTATTAAAGTTAAACTTGTAGCTATAGCAACTATAATTTCGTAGCTGCTATAACGTGTATGTTGGATATATTTTGATAGGCCATAACTTTTGACTACGATTGAATCCTGAGACGTACAATATATCATATTGAAAATCGTACAACTACATGTTCAACTTTAAGAGATCATAGCTTTAGATTCAGATTAAACCATGGGACACACAATATATCAAATCAAAAATCTTTGAACGAGCTTTGATTTGATATCCCGAATAAAAAATTATGACCTCTTAAAGTTATAATTTGTAATTGTAGTAGCTACAATTTCATAGCTACTACAATGTATTGTTGATCTTCATGTTGGTGCCGGAAGCATCAGATTGAACCTTGTTTTGATAAGTGGCAAAGGGTTCAAGTTAAGCTAGTTTAGCTAGGCAAGAAGTATTGACCTGCAGGGTTGAGCATGAAGTACTGGTCGGGGATCGAGCAACGAAGACTTGGTGAGTGAAGCCGAGCATGAAGACTTGGACTGGGGGACCAAGTAGAAGACTTTGCCTAGCGGCGATCGCGGACAAGAGTCGAGACGGGTCGAGGTCGAACGTCGTCGAGTTCCGGGTTCTCGGAGGCCGAGCAAAAGTCTAACCGGAGGTTCCGGGTGGCAATAGGTAAACTCTCCTGAGAGGAGTAGGTGAGGACACGTTCCCTGGTGAGGGAACAATAGGCGTTGGTCCGACCTAGGGTTGCGGGTGAAACCTGAAAGTTAAGACCAAGACAGCACTGGTTGTGTTCCATATATGATTTATTTATATTATTGGATGTTTGGAACTAACCCTTGTTGCAGCTGAAAAAGTTAAAGTAGTTTGACTAGGGCGCCTGAAAGGGACTCAGGTGCTTGACTAGGATAAAGTTTGACTGTGCAACAGATAAAGTTTCCGCCTGATTCGCTGCGACTAGGGCGCCTGAAAGGCCTTTCAGGCGCCTGAATGAGTAGTATAAAAAGGGGTTGAGTGCAGCATCCTAGAATAACAACTCAATCTTTGTGATCACTCTCTTCTCCTGTGTGTTGCGCGATCGAAGCTTAGACAATGCCGAAATGCCGTCCGACTCTCCGAACAAAGACATGCCCTCACACTTTAGGAGTCAGTATTATTATTGTTGTTAATTTCATATTGCACACATTGATTTGTAATATTATAAACTTGTTGCGATTTATTAGTGATGCCTAAAGTAAACGATCAAGGATCGTGGGCCTTGCAGTAGGAGCCGATCAAGACTTCAAAGCAAGTAAAACTAACGTGTGTTAGCGATCTTGATTCGTTGTGCATTTCCGTTGCTCTATCTTTCTCTCTTATGCTTACTCTCAAAGCATCCACTGTGTTACTTTGATCGCTTAGTATTTAATCCAAAGTTTTTAACAAAACAATATTCACCCCCTCTATCACTTATCTTGATCCTACAATTGGTATCAGAACGGGGGCTGCTCAATTTTGGTGAAACCACCACTTGAGCACGTTTTGAATTTCTCGTTCTTTTTGTAATTTTATTTACTTTTCAACATTCTCTTTAGTTGTATTTCTTTAGCCCACACTGCTAATCCAAGATAAAAGTCTTAGTACATTTTGCTATTTTTGTCTTTGCAAGTTTTGGAAATTCCCCCTACTATTCTTATGGCATTGCAAGAAGTCTACAGTACCACTCGCCCCCCTCTCTTTTCTAGGAAGGATTTCGGGTATTGGAAAAGTCGAATGAAAGTCCACCTGAAAACTCAGGTGGACATGTGGATAATCATCCAAACTAGATTCGACCTTCCGAGAGACGAGCAAGGGGTGATTCTGAGTTTTGAAAAATGGGACACCGCTGCTAAAAAGAAAATTGAAGCTGACGCAAAAGTGACATAAACCCTCCAATGCGGACTTACAAAGGAGGAGCTTAATTGCATCGGTCCCTTCAACAACACAAAAGAACTCTGGAGTAAACTCATAGAACTCCACGAAGGAACGCCCGATACTAAGGTAAGCCATCGCGATCTCTTGTTGAATAAACTATATAACCTAAAAATGTAGGACGAAGAAACAGCTTCCCAACTACACACCCGAATTCAGGAAATCATAAACGGACTCCACATCATCTGACACCCAATCAAGAATAGGGATTTGATTAGGTACACACTAAATTCGTTCCCTAGAAACTCGCTGTAGGCATCTATGGTTGATGCCTATAAAGTTTCTAAGGACCTTTCTAAAATAATGTTATATGAGCTATTTTTCGAATTTGAGTTACATGAGAAAATTAACGATTCACTTGTAGAGAAAGGTGTAGCTTTAATTGCAGGAAATATCAAGAAGAAGACACCGGAACCAGAACCGGATTCTGACTCGGAATCCGAAGAGGAAGAGCTGGCGGAGCTTGTGAATGTCGTCCAGAAACTGTTCAAAGCTCAAAAAGTGCAAAAGAAGAAGAATACGGGACAACGAAAGGATGATCTGGCTGAACCAAAGAACAAGGCGGATCTCAGCTGTTATGGGTATGGAAAGAAGGGGTACTTCAAATCCGAGTGTCTAAATGCAAAAGATACAAAGAAGCAACGGAGCAAGAAGGTGTTGTAGGCCACCTGGGATGAGTCATCTTTGGAATCGGACGAGGATGAACCAATGCACTCCAACCTACTCATCTTAACGGCTAATGACGAGGTCGACAGCGACTCCGAATCAGACGAAGAAACGGAGCACGGAACCATCTCACTGTCGGAAACGTGCCGACTTAAGGTAACTGATTTTTCCGAACCGGATCTTTATGAACTAATTTCATACCTATCTCACAAACTGACTAAGTCCAATGACCAAGTCAGGTCTCTCCGAGAGGAGGTAAAACTCCTTAAGGAAGAGACTAGCTTGAGTCCTTCGGCTGAGCAAGTTCAGAAAGAAACCTCTACTCAAGTCCAAAGACTTGAGGAAGAGAATTTTGCCCTGAAAACTCAAGTCAAAGAGCTCAGATCAAATTTGAAAAAATTTACCCTGGGTTTCAAGAATCTTTATATGATTCTTAGAAAACAAAAATATGTTCTAAATCAACTGGAATTGGATTTAAAACTAATTCACGAGTTAAGTAAGTCTTACTACTTAGTAATTAATCGCCCTAGCACCCGAGTCCAAGCATGGTCTCCAAACTGAGCTTGACCAATCAAGCCAGACTGAATCGATATTCGATTCCCAAGGATCATATCTATTACTTAGACAGACTATGTCGGGGATATGATCCAAGAGGAGCCAATATAAGAACTATTCATGTGGTAAGATATTTTTTGTTTGAATATCTTTCTTGATGCCTTTTTTTCTGTTTTTTTAAAAATTATGATGATAAGGATTAGAAATGGTTAGTTAAGGATTAGATTTGATTGAAGCTTGCATAACCTAGTATTAGGGTGAGGCGAGATGATAGTACGTTAGGAAAGCCGTCTAGGGAGTCAAGTAGGGGAAGGCGTCTCCTATTTAGTCTTCTTAGTTCGGTGGAACTAGGCGAAGCTACCTCGTCACATCCTCGACTAGTTAGGCCAAGATTTCTGAATGAGGAATTTAAAAATACTATTTCTTTATGTGGCTTTGTCTAGGAACGGGTTGTTAATCAAATAAGGCTAAGGCCAAAGAAGGCCCCTGTGCCTCGCCAAGACCTGGAAGCCAAATATCGAAGTTTATTTTTAAATTACTAATTCTTAAATGTAAATCTAACGCAAGGTTCAATCATATCTTAGACTTAATCTAATTTTTCAAGATAAAATTGAAAGCATCTCACAAAACATATAATGATCCCTGTTTTGTCACTTAGAAATGGGTGAGGTGTTTAGGATAATACAGTAAATCTAGCTCAACCAATTGAAGCAGCTAAATCAACTTGTCACTAAGTTGGTTAGCCTAAAATGGGTTAAGATCTTGAAATTATTTGTGCTTGCAAGATTAAGACGTTAATCCTACCTTTACAAAATTGTTGTTTCAAAATTTCTTTTTCAAAATTTCTATAAAAAATTTCTATTATAAAATTTCTCTTTCAAAAGTTCTTTTTCAAAATTTCTATCAAAAATTTCTATTTTCTCTATCAAAATTTTTTTGTATCTGTTACAAAATTTTCCCTTTCAAAATTTCCTTCAAACATATATTTTTTCTCTGAGCCAACCCAGGCGCCTGAATAAGAATTCAGGCGCTAGTCGCAACACGATGTGGTCCCGCGCGTCGCCACGCGCCTTCCCGAGATGTACCCCTGGTTTTGAAAAATCAGTGGTGGTATCGCTGATCGAGGCATCTTGATCAACTTAGGCGCCTGCCCTTCAGGCCCCTAAACCCAACTGAGGCGCCCTAATTACCTTTATAAAAACCTCTCCATCCGCGCGAATAGAAACCACCGAAGCGCCTGAAAACCCGCTTTCTCTTCTTCTTTCCCTCGTTTTCTCTCTCGAATCTCAACCGAAACGAAGCAAACTCCCTTAGGATCGTCATCTCTTATCATGCCTCAACAACGGTATAATCCAAAACCTACTTTTATCATTTTTATTTATTTCTTTGTTCTTATTACTATATTTTCTGTTAAATTAGTACACGTCGTATTGCCCGGGTCAGACCCGCTACCCTGCCCAGTACAGACCCTCGATTTCCATCCTTAGATCTTTAGGATCTCTTTGAATAGTCCACATATCTACTCCTAGACCGTCACTACCTTCATAGGAACTACTTTGAGACCTACTGCCTTATCGTTATGGACGCTATCCACCACTATCACCTAGACCAACTTATTTACTGCATTTATTCTATCGATGTGACCTTATGTGCAGAAATCTTTAATAATCTGGTCAAATTAGATGATTCCCATTATTCTACCCACGTCCAGCAGATTGATTTTATCATATCGCCTGACCTGTTCAACCAGCATTTTGAGCTGCTCCACTCTGAGTCCACCTTTTTGTGCTATCCACCTAGGGATGACCCTTTTGCTGATCCTTACTCTCATATCACCCTAGCACACTTTTCACCTACTTCTTTGAGGGTGAGAGAGACCCCACTATATCTACCTTTAGCTCCATGTAACTTTTGCCCCATCACTACGCTCTCTACTGAGTCCTTATTCGTTGTGTCCTACCCATCACCACTAGGGACATTGCTATGATGAGGCCATTCCACACCTTTTTGATGTATGCCTTTATCCATCACTTGGACATAGACATAGGGCTTCTTATCTTTCATGTCATCACCTACGCCTCTAGCATTTCTACTCATAGGAGAGTGTGCATTCCCTATTGCCACCTCCTGACCTCGATTTTTGCACGCTTCGGATGCGATGTCCTTCGAGGTCAAGTCACCTGGTTGACCGAATGCAACGAAATAGGACTTAGAAACTTTTCCTTGGCTGGGTTAGAAGTTAACATTGTCGGGGTCTTGACCTGGAAGTGGGGTAGGGGAGCGGGACCAGCCGATGACGAGGAGGACGATCTAGTTGCAGAGATCGAGGTTGCATTAGATCCACATCAGCAGGATCCACCACCGCCTCCTCCACTCTCGACAGATCAGAGACTAACTCTACTCGAGACAGAGGTTCACTGTTTCGGGACTCATATCCAGACTTTACGAGAGGAGTCAGAGGCCCGATACTCAGAGATAGTAGAGACGGTAGCAGAGTGACATACCAAGCTTATGCAGCTGCTTTAGTCTTGGCACCCCGACCCTTCTTCCTAGACTTTGTTATCTGACTCACATGATTGTTTGACCAGATTACTTGTATTAGTCTTACAATGGCTTGATTGTTTGGTTTGACTGACTTGTTTTTTTTTCTGACTGACTTGGATTTGTCTATCTTACTTTAGCTTATATTCAGTTCATGATTCCTTTATCCTATTCAGATTACATTATGCTTAGTATGTGCTTAGTATAGTAGGATTTCAAATATTTGATTTTGATTTGAACTCGAACGTCGAAACGGGTTTCTTTAAAAATGGTTTCAAAAATTTTTATTGCAAATCTCAAAACTTTGTTGAGTTTTTATCGCAAATTACGTTATGCTTGTTAAGTTGAACGAGCCTACATCCTATCAAGAAGCTGTGATGAGCTCAGATTCGGAGAAATGGCTAGAGGTCATGAAGTCTGAAATGGAATCCATATACATTAACCAAGTATGGACTTTGGTTGATCCACCTGAGGGAATTAAACTCATTGGGTGTAAGTGGGGTTTTAAAAGAAATACTGACATGGATGGTCTTATGGATACATATAAAGGGCGATTGGTAGCCAAATATTTCAAGCAGATTCATGGTATCGACTATAATGAAACCTTTTCACCAGTTGCGATGCTTAAATCTATTCGGATCATGCTTGCTATTGCAGCTTACCATGATTACGAGATCTGGCAGATGGATGTCAAAACCACATTCCTAAATGGGAATCTACTCGAGGATATGTACATGATACAACCTGAGGATTTTGTAGATCCAGAGCATGCTGGAAAGGTATGTAAGTTGCAAAGGTCCATTTATGGGCTAAAGCAAGCTTCTCGAAGCTGGAATCTTCAATTCGATGATGCAATCAAAGTGTTTGGTTTCATCAAGAATGAAGATGAACCCTGTGCCTACAAGAGGGTTAGTGGGAGCACAGTTATCTTCCTGATCTTGTATGTGGATGACATACTCCTCATTGGAAATGATATCCCTTCACTACAGTATCTGAAGACTTGGCTAGGGAATTGTTTCTCAACGAAAGACTTAGGTGAACAAGCCTATATCCTAGGCATCAAGATCTATAGAGATAGATCTAAAAGATTACTTGGCTTAAGTCAGAGTACATATATTGACAAGGTGCTTAATCGTTTTGCCATGCGGAATTCCAAGAAGGGATTTCTGCCGATGTCATATGGTGTAAGTCTTTCGAAAACTCAATGTCCCTCTTCTAAGGAGGAGAGAGACCGCAAGGATCAAATCCCTTATGCATCCGCTATAGGGTCTATCATATACGCCATGCTTTGTACTCGTCCAGATGTCTCGTATGCTTTGAGCATGACGAGCATATACCAGTCAGATCCAGGTGAAAGTCACTGGACAACCATCATGAATATTCTTAAGTACTTACGAAGGAGAAAGAATATTTCTTGATATTTGGAGGCAATGAGGAGCTAGCTGTAAAGGCTTACAGTGACGCAAGCTTCTAAATCGGCAGGGATGATTTCAGATTACAGGCAGGGTATGTATTTTGCTTGAATGGTGGCGCTGTGAGCTGGAAGAGCTCGAAACAGGACACAGCCACAGATTCTACAACAGAGACCAAGTATATTGCTGTGTCCGATGCAGCAAAAGAGGTTGTTTGGATCCGAAAGTTCATTATAAAGTTTGGTGTGGTACCTAGTATAGCAGACCCAATAGACCTCTATTGTGACAACAATAGGGCTATTGCACAAGCTAAGGAACCTCGCTCTCATCAGCGGACCAAATACATACTACGACGCTTCTATCTCATTCGAGAGATCATCAATAGAGGAGATGTAAGGATATGCAGAGTACCCACTGATGCTAACATCACGGATCCTTTGACCATGTCTTTGGCACAGAAGAAGCATGATGATCACACTAGATCATTGAGTATTAGATATTATAGTGTTTGACACTAGTGCTAGTGGGAGATTGTTAGTAGGAGCCCTAGAGCCAATTATGTGATGATTGACTAGGGACTATTTGTATCATATTCTATCATTAATAAAGACATGCTTGGTTATTATACTTTATATTTGTGTCAAATAACTAAGTATAATAATGTCCTTGGGTAGTAGGTTCTTATCTACATTATATCGATTGGTTGAATCGATAGTGAGATGATGTAAAGAACACTATACTAAACTATTCCTAGTCAAACATTAATATTCAAGGACAATATTAATGCCTGGAGACTAGCATGTAAGTCAATTGATGACTTGAGCTCACAAGTCATGGATATATGATATCAAGTTGATATATGAGTATACATTAAAGAATGTGTACTGAATTGACCTGCTATGGGAAAGTTTCATAAATTGTCATATGAGTGTCATAAACTTTCTCATGTGACTATTAGTATGAATAGTCCTTAGACCTGAAGTCTCTACGGTTCCCTACATAAGGAGTTATGTACTTTGGNGGCGTCCCCCACGCTGATCCTGACCGTTTCGCGAACATATGGATCGGATCCTTCGCCTTCTCCGCCCTGACATGGATAAACCCTTACATGTGGCAGCTCTCCAACCAGTTCAAGTGAGAAACCCTCTCCCAATCTGTTCTTTTCACCTTCAATTTCATGATTAGAGCTTCTGTTTTGTCGGGATTTTCTTTGTTTTCTCTACATTTTTTTTGGCGGAGATTCGATTGTTTTCCTTTTTAGAAGGGTTTTATCATATTTATCGGAACACAATTGGAAAGCTCCGGATAATTATCGATCTAATAGGTCAATGGTGTCAAAGTAGGTCAATTGGTCGATTACATATCAAATTAGGAATTAACCCGGTCAAATCCACTTATCAAGCATGTTAAATCAGTTAATGTGTACTAATGTGATAATCAAATGAATGAAGAAAAACAATTAGAGGATGAAAATTGGTTGGTTATACTTACCTATTCTTAACCATGATGTAGAGGATCTATATGATTGGCACCAAGAAGATTCCATGAAATCTATTTCTCCCTGCAAAATTATTAATTTTTTTTTAAAGATCTAAATCCTTTATACTAATTGAGTAAATAAATTTTATGTGAGAAAAATGCTGCATCTATCGGGGATAAACAGCTTCGGTGAAAACCACACACATTCAATGGCTTAGGATCTATCAAATAGTGCCAGCCCCTACTGAGACTTGAATCCATTACTGTCACTTATTTACATAAATTATGATTCTCTGCTTGTTCTATTCGAGCACTGTATCTTAGGTTGGATTCAATGATGCGGTCTTACTGAGTTTTTAACTCTTTCTGTCTCTCTTGGTCAACTTTAAATCCAATTCGTGTTTGTAGAAATAGATGCTGATGGAAAGTGAAAGAATGCCATAAGGTTTGGGTTTCAACAAATAGGATCATTCAATAATCACTGTCATTGAATTATATTTTAGGAAAAATAACTCCAAGAAGTTTATGGACGAGGAATGTGTTTGGACAAGAAAAAACAAAGTGCTGTTATAATCAAACAATAGAAATGAAATGTTTCAAGAGAATGGAAGAAAATGCTACCGGGAAAATATGCAATAGATGGGAGGAGTATAGTTTACTGTTATGCCTGACTTGTTTAACAAATGACCCATATCGTTCTACTATGATCTAATTCTTGTTTTCTATTTTATTCAAGAGTCTAAAACAAAGATTACTATAGAGGTTCATGGTGCCACAACTTGAGTCGTACTAGCCGTATTTGTATTTTCTTAAAAATTCAGTTGAGTTAGTCTAGTTTTTCCCAATGTAACCAAATTTTAGCTGGTGACATTCTGATTTAGACTGACTCAATGAATCGAGTGGATGCTAGTGAAGTTGCATATTCTATTGTGATTACTGTATGCTGTGATATGGATCTATGTGAATCCGGGTTCTCAACTTATGGTGTTCTTGCTTGTTAAAATCAAAGATAATTTCCAGCTTTATTCTTAATTTCCCTTCATTCTGCACTCTTTACCAACCGTGCTCGATAAGTTGGTACTTTTTCATATGCTACGCCTAATCAGGCTACATACTTATTAGTAGTATGCTTTGTGCTTCCGCAGCTGGCACGACAAGGCCATGCTGTTCGAACATTACCATTGGAAGAAAGCCTTGCAGAAGAATGAACCATACGAATTTAAGGTGAGATTCTTACTCTTTAATGCTTGTTTTTGCTTGCTATGGCATGTTAATCCTAACTATACCAATTTCCAACTAGTTAATGTTATATTACTTCTTGTTCATGCAATAACATAGTTTCTTCTAATTTTCGCAGTGGAATCAAATGTCCAGAGCAGTTCGAGATTCATACTACTTCAACTGGCCAGTTTACTTCCCCTAGCTGCATCTTTGTGTTCACCTATTGCAAAAACCAACGAGTAGCGATTGTATTTGTTGGGAATAACGAATGGAACCGTGGACGATTTGCTAAACTTTTAAATCTACTTTTAAGGTCTGGTTGAATTCAATGAGCTTTTAGTTTTCGTGAATTTATCTATGCATGGTGTAAAATGGATTTAATGTGATTTTAAGTCTAACATGGATTAAGAGAATTTTTGTATACTGTGTATTTCGACTCCCTGTCGTCTATTTTTTTTAAGAGTAATGATACGCACAGTGAAAGTGAATGCCTCAGTGAAAACTTTGACCGTCAATCGACGGCACGTCCGACGTCCGATCGTCATCGGACACTACCGGCGGCCTTCGGCCGCCCCCCCCGAACCAAACTATATCCTGGGGGGGCACGGTGAACCCGTCGGGGATCGTCACAATTGCGATCTCGCATCATTGACCGTCGATTTCGATGGGTTCATCGTTGTCGGCGATCCTGACAAGTTCACCGTCCTCCCAAGGTATAGTTTGATTCGGGACGGCAATCAGAGGCCGCCGGTGGTATCCGATCGACGATCGAACATGTACACATTAATTGCACGTCATTCACTATAATTTTCACTCTTCCAAATTTACTCTTCAAATCATTTCCTTTTTTTTAAAGGAGTCTTTAAGTATGAGAAGCTATCGAGTGGTAAATTAGACTTTAGAAGTGTTCTTGGAAAATTTAAACTTTTAATTTTATATCTTAGTTTAAAATTTGATGAAAACTCTGCATTTCTGAAATTTGTAAGGGCCCATTTTAAATTGCAAGGATACCCTTGCTATTTTTAAAAATCATAGTAGGACATGCCTTGCCATATATTAGGGGTGTTAAAAATTAATACGATTCAACCCGAATCGATCCGAAAAAAATTGGATTCGGGTTGAAAATTTTCGAGTTGGGTTGGAGGATTTCGGGTTGAAAATTTTCGGGTCGGATTCGGATTGATCTGAATTTAATGTTTAGTGATTTTTTAGAATTAAATCAAATTTTATTTTAAAAATTAAGATATTTTTATGTATATTAATATTAGTATGATAATGATAGAGTGTTGAGATAAAAGTGAAGAATTATAAGAAAAATAGCGAAAAAAACATTTTGAATCGATTTTTTCAGATTATTCAGGTTGGGTTCGGGTTGATCGGGTTGATCGGGTTCGGATTTGGGTGTTTCAGGTTAAGTTCGGTTTCAGGTTGGGAGTTTAAAAAAAAATTCTAACCCGATTCGAATCCGGCTCGACCCATCCGAATTTACACCCTATTATCACCTTTGATGGATATTTACTATTTCATCCCTTTTTCCTCAGTATTCTAAAGTAAAACCTGCATGCTGCATCAGAAGGAAGCATCTTCCATCCATCGACGGCCATCAAACATCTACAAGAAGCAACAACGGCTGGGATTCCATCAGTATAAACCATCGAATCATCCAAGCAGACACCGCCTCTGCTTAAACCCACCCTGTGAGACTGAGAACCGAACGAAAGGTAGGGTTTTTGGCCAGTTCGATCGAGCAGCGCCAGCAGTCCTCGTACACAGGTATCTTATCTCGGCTGGCTCCTGGTCGGTGTTACGATTCCTTTGCGTTCTTCCCCTGCTGCTAGTGCGTCTGCTGTAGACGTTGGTTTTATTTTTCCTATTTATGACAGTCGTTTGTTTCTGTGCTGGTTTAATATATTCGATTCACTCTTTGATCATGGAGATTGTTATGCTTTCCTCTATTTTTGTGTTAACATGATGAAGTTTAGGGTTTTCTCATCGCCTGCTTGTCACAACGTTATCAAATATAGCAGGATAACTTATGTTTTTTTTGTACTAGAGGACTCTTGTTGACGCTATGCATATTTTTCCTTATTTTTATATGTGTCAGTTTTAGCTGCTGAAACATTGAAGGTTCATTGTTATGCTGATTTTACCTACTTATCATAACGTCCATAACTGCATAAACTTAGAGCCAGTGAAGTGTCTGTATGTCTAAGAGGAACACCTTGAAACGATATTGAAATCTGAAGTATTGTGGATACCTGATGCAAATAATTCATTCTTAGATATGCGTATTGGTGGTTAGCATCCTATCGGTAAGAGATAATTGCTCAATGTTGTATGATTTGTCGGTTGGCATGAACTTGAACCAAGATTTTTGAGAAATGAATGTTAGCGGCTCTATTTTGCTTTGTCACATCTGGATGTTGGACACGTGGTACTTTGGGAGACTGATTGTCTTGAACTAGCCTTTGGAAAAAATAGATATATTAAAACAAAACTCTAATTCAATGTCATAACCCTCTCATTTATTTTATTTACACTTTTCTTTTAATCTGCCCCCATCAGTAATCACCATATATCCCTTGTCCTCTTCTCTCTTGGGCTCCTCATCCTCCTGTTCATTTTGCATGGAAAGTACACTTCGATCCTATGCTTGATTTAGCATTTCATTAATTATTTTGAGCCCCTTATGTTGATCAGCAAGTTCTTTCTGGGACTTTCCCATTAGAATGGGTTAAATATAATGAGGTGTGGATAAGTGCCTTTGAGTTGCAAATACAGAATTTTTTCTTCTTGCAGACTTTGAAATTCTCTCATAAAAATGTTAAATTACCATGGCATATGCCTGTTTTTTTTTTTCTCAACATGATGAACTGATTTGCAGATAACTATTATTTTAAGGTGTATTTCTTTTCTATTGAGTTGCTCATTTTGCTTTGTTGAATACAGGATTTTCACAAAATACTTAGTAACCTCCAACATGTCATTCCATTTCTAAATTTAAAGAAACCTGATTTTAAATGTTAAAAAAAATCTGCTGCTCTGTAAATTTAGCAAGCTTGTAGCTTCTAAGTTTCACTGCTATCGACTTCAAGACTATTTAACAAGCTCTTCAAACGTGAGGCTGAAGTAGGGATTGTTAGTGCAATCTTGGTTAGGTCAGGTTTGACCTAGGTTGACTAGGCTCGGGTGAGCTTATCTCTGATAAGCTGGGTAAGCTTAAGGTTGGATGTTTCAATGTTTGATAATGATGTTTGAATGTCTGTTGATGTTTGAATATCGTATGATGTCAAGTGGGTCAAGGTTGACTGGAGGCTTAACTGGAAAAGACCTAGTGGGACTAGACACACCTAGTGGGACTAGGTGAAGTCCAGGTGGATCGGGGAGATCGCACGCTGGCATGGGAAAAGACCTACTGGGACTAGGCACACCTAGTGGGACAAGGAGAAGTCCAGGTGGATCGGGGAGATCGCACGCTGGCATGGGAAAAGACCTAGGGGGACTAGGCACACCTAGTGGGACTAGATGAAGTCCAGATGGATCGGGGAGATCGCATGCTGGCAAGGTGGAAGTCTACCGAGAGACTAGACCTAACTCGAGGGTTAGGCAAACCTGATGGGGAATCAGGTTAAGTCCTAGTTGGGAATTAGGCAGAAGAATTCCAAGTTGGTCAAAGGGGTTGACCGAATATTTGGTAGGGAACCCTAGACTTGCGAGCACAAGTTAGGTTGGATTTAATCGATTGGGTAATCGATTAAGAGAGTTGGTTGCGAGGACAGAAGGTGGCTGAGTCGATTGGGTAATCGATTCAGCCTTCCCTTAATCGATTGATCAATCGATTAAGGTGTCTCTTGATCGATTGGAGTAATCGATCACTGAGGTTTGCGCGAGAGAACAGAGAGGCTCTGAATTGATTGGGGCAATGGTAATCGATTGGCTAATCGATTACGGTTCGAAAATTAGCCGTTGAACGGCTAAGTGTGACGTAGTAATCGATTGGGTAATCGATTCAGAAACCCTAGGCGTCGGGTATAAGGGTTTTTGCGCAGGTTTTGAGCCGTAGTTCTTCTCTCCTTCTTCTTCTTCATTGGTGCCATCTCAAGGGAAGTCTTGGAGGATTTTACTGCTGCATTTCCAAGGTTCTAGAGGCATCCACAAGCTTAAAGATAGCAAGGAAAGCAAAGAGAGTTTATTCATTGTAAATCTTGTAAGATTTCATTTTGTGTTTGCTTTGTTTCTAGTTGTATCTTTGTGAAAGCTTGTAAGAGGTTTCTCCACCTCAAGAAGGAGATTTTTCATAGTGTATGAGAGAGTGAGGAGAGTGGATCCTTGGATTAGTCACCCGACTGGGGTGGATACCAAGTAAAATCCAAGTGTTAGCCATTGCTTGAAGTCTTCCGGCCCGACAAATCATCTACAAGCGAATCGGAACTAATCACCCCCCCCTCTAGCTCGTCTACCGGTCCCAACAAGTGGTATCAGAGCAAGGTTGCTCTTCTTTGGACTCATCGCCAAGAGGGCAAGAGCTAGAGGAAGAAGAAGAAGTTGGAAGAAACCCTAATTTCAAGAAGTCATCATCAAGAGGGTTCCATTTCAAAAATGGAGTTTGGCTATGACACCCGGGCACCTCCACAATTCGACAAGGAAAATTTCAATCTTTGGAAGTCAAAGATTGAAAATTACTTTATGATGGAGATAGAGCAATGGTTTGCTCTAATGGAGGGTTTTGAAGCTCCAACAAGCTCAAAAGGAAAGCTCCTCAAGAAAAGCAAATGGAATGAGGAGCAAATCAAGAGATGCGAGGCCAACGACAAAGTGACCAAGTTATTGGTCAATCTATTGCCAAGCACCATCTTGGACAAAATTGGAGAGTTTCAAGATGCCAAAGAGCTTTGGAGCAAATTGGCAAGGTTTCATGAAGATCCCACCACTCTACCAAATCAAGACAAATCCGAAGAGGGAGATTCATCAAGTGAAGAGGACTCGGAAAGTGAGAGATGCTCAACAGCCGAGGAGGAAAAAGAAGAAGTCTTCACCTCTAGGATTGAGGGGGAGGGAAGGTCATTGACTCCGGAAGAAGAAGAAGTATCTACTTCCGGATCAAGTGATGAGTGCTATCAAATTGGGAAGGTTCATTGTTATGCTGATTTTACCTACTTATCATAACGTCCATAACTGCATAAACTTAGAGCCAGTGAAGTGTCTGTATGTCTAAGAGGAACACCTTGAAACGATATTGAAATCTGAAGTATTGTGGATACCTGATGCAAATAATTCATTCTTGGATATGAGTATTGGTGGTTAGCATCCTATCAGTAAGAGATAATTGCTCAATATTGTATGATTTGTCTGTTGGCATGAACTTGAACCAAGATTTTTGAGAAATGAATGTTAGCGGCTCTATTTTGCTTTGTCACATCTGGATGTTGGACACGTGGTACTTTGGGAGACTGATTGTCTTGAACTAGCCTTTGGAAAAAATAGATATATTAAAACAAAACTCTAATTCAATGTCATAACCCTCTCATTTATTTTATTCACACTTTTCTTTTAATCTGCACCCATCAGTAATCACCGTATATCCCTTGTCCTCTTCTATCTTGGGCTCCTCATCCTCCTGTTCATTTTGCATGGAAAGTACACTTCGATCCTATGCTTGATTTAGCATTTCATTAATTATTTTGAGCCCCTTATGTTGATCAGCAAGTTCTTTCTGGGACTTTCCCATTAGAATGGGTTAAATATAATGAGGTGTGGATAAGTGCCTTTGAGTTGCAAATACAGAATTTTTTCTTCTTGCAGACTTTGAAATTCTCTCATAAAAATGTTAAATTACCATGACATATGCCTGTGTTTTTTTCTCAACATGATGAACTGATTTGCAGATAACTATTATTTTAAGGTGTATTTCTTTTCTATTGAGTTGCTCATTTTGATTTGTTGAATACAGGATTTTCACAAAATACTTAGTAACCTCCAACATGTCCTTCCATTTCTAAATTTAAAGAAACCTGATTTTAAATGTTAAAAAAATCTGCTGCTCTGTAAATTTAGCAAGCTTGTAGCTTCTAAGTCTCACTGCTATCAACTTCAAGACTATTTAACAAGCTCTTCAAACGTGAGGCTGAAGTAGGGATGTCAGAATGATCCAACAGTACATCGGTCGATTATTTGTGTTTTCCTTTGCAGCCGAAAAAAAGAATTATCTGTTTTATTGTCCATATAATTCTCAGGTTAATATGGCGTTTGCAAATAGAGTTGGAAATCTCTTGAAGAAATCTCTGGTTTCCAGTCCATTATTCCAAGCAATACGATACATGTCATCTTCAAAACTTTTTATTGGAGGTTTGGCAAAATACATTTCAGAATATCTTATTGCCTTGCTATTGATTTTCTATTACACAGCTTATGACGCTCTTATTACTTCATAGGTCTTTCATGCAGCACTGATGATCTGAGCTTAAAAGAAGCATTTAGGAATTATGGTGAAGTTGTTGAAGGTAAGCCGTGATTGTCTTTCTGATTTCTTTTTAATCGTTGCAGTAGATGATTATACTCACTGAGTCACTGGTATTAACCTATGCAGCTAGAGTCATCATTGACAGGAAAAGTGGAGGGTCTAGAGGGTTTGGTTTTGTGACTTTTGCATCCAGCGAAGAAGCTTCAGCTGCTGTCAATGGCATGGATGGGAAGGTAAATATGCTTTGCTGTTCTTTTTGTTTATTTTAGATAATGTTCAAATAGAATATGTAGATGTTGTTGCATCATTCATTTAAAAAAGCATGAAAGACGCTTTATGGGATGCATAGCACAAATTAGTAATCTGATTGCATCGAACTATGGTTGGCTCACTAACATTAATAAAGGAGGATAGTACCTCTGTATGTTGTTTAACATGCATGCATGTTTTCAATCTGATGTTCTACTATAAACAATGAATCTTACTGTGTCAGGTTCTTCATGGCCGGTTAGTGAGGATAAATTATGCTAATGAACGAACTGGTGGATTCCACAGTGATCATGGTGGCGGTGGTGGAGGTGGTTACAGTGGTGGAGAAAATTTTGGAGCTGGAGGATAGGGAGGTGGTGACAATGGACTTTCAGTCAGTGAACTTCAAGCATTCCAGGAAATAAATATGTAAACCCTAAGAATCAGATAAAATGTATCTAATGGATCTCTCCTGCTATTTTACTTTCGTGACAGACTAATTTAGACATGAAATTCAGCCTTTTCCTAGTGCATGATTATACTTTTCTAGTCTCTCCATATAAACACGGTTGTGTTGGAATCCTATCTCTCTTGACCATTAATTTGTTTGTCGTGCTGTGGAGTTGTTCATTTGATGAATATTGTAGACCTTTGATACGTTGTTCATATTGTATCAACTGACATGTTACTTTACTACACATTTTACTCGTTATATTCCCATAATAATTTGGAAAATAAGTAAATTAGGGTGGTCAATGGTTGGATTTGGCATGGCTTTATTTAATGGTTTGTTAAAAGTGAATGTATAATATTACATTTTAAATCGATGCTTTATAAAAAAGAATTCAAGGTTTCAAAATTAGTGTCTTATCTAAATTAATATGCTAAACATTGATAGAAAATAAAAAAGTGTCTTTTATTATCATTATCATCAAATCAAATGTCTCACTGTAAAAAAAAAAATTAAAATAGTACCTCTATTTATAAAGTTTTATTTTATTTACTTCGTCGTAAAGGTCTGTTTGACAAAATTACATTAAACTGTTTTACCAAAGGTGCTCTTTTGAACAATTTATAATGGTCAGCTTTGATCAATACTATGTTAACAAAGTTTCACTTTGATTTTTTTTAGTAAGATGTTTTTTGCTAGAAGTAAATAAAGTATCATACTTCATTTGTTCTCGGATATAACAACACAAAAGATTCACTAAACTAACTCTATCCGGCATCCCTACTGTTCTTATCTAATGGATCCCTGACAACAATTGTGCCTCGTGGGAGAGGCTTAATAGGTGATCCTAACTAATATAATTAATGAGATTGAGTAACGTTGAATATCGGATGATCGATTCAGTCTTACCAAAGTTTTTGATCGACTGTCAGATAAATTAAGAAGCGCTCGCGGCGGACGATTCAAAAACTCAGTGTCTCAGGATTTGTATCATATTTGGAAGAAAAAAATCATACAAAATGAGTCGTAATTGAGAATCAAATCTTGGATGCCGGAGATGATAATTAATCATCATTCCACTGTACCATAATCCTGAAAGCTTGACGACATTTAAGACGACGATTAACGAGGTTTTTCAATCTCCGATACCCGACTCAGTTTCATGGAAAATTTTCACCGGTTGCCAAGGTAAAGTATTTGCGGCGGTCGATCCAGAAGCTCAGTGTCTTAGGATTCACGTCATATTTGGAGAAAAAAATTCCTTCATAATACATCGTAGCTGGGGATCGAACCGTAAATCTCTGAAATGATAATTAGTCACCCTTCCGCTCCATTATAACCCGACGTGACGACATCTATGATGTTGGCAAAAGATGATTCTGTAGCGGCCCCGCCTCTATGGTCCCCGCAGGTAACCCTCTAGGTCGGCGACCCTACGGTCTTCCCACCCCTTGCAGTGGGTTTTTGCCTTTCCCAGGATTCGAACCCTTGACCTCCAGGACAAGTACAATAGTTCCTGAATCCTGGTACCAATTGAGCTACATAAATAAATTGTCACGCCCCGAGACCATTGGAGCCGCTGATCCAATATAAAATCGGACAGCATCTCCCCTGTCCGACGGATAATTTACACAAACATAGAACACACGCAGTTATAAAATGGCCTCAGGCCTCAAAACAGGTATATATAACACATAAGATAATGAAACAACACAACACTGAAACATAAAACTCACCTGAGCTGCCCCTTGGGGCAACACGTAGTAAAACCACAAACACAAAGTCCAACAGAGGACTCAAAAATACAATACCGTATGAATAAATCCAATACAAGCCCTCGGTAACATAACGAATACAAAACATATACTATGCTATCAAAAGAAAACCAAAACCAGCGGAAGCTCCCATCCAAATAGAGTCGTGGGGACCCGGGACTGGCAACTGGATTCCTCCGGCGAGCTATCAACCTGAAAACAAAAATATTACGACGGGTGGTGAGTCCAAGTGGAGTCGCGGGTATATAGATAGATATGCATGGCTGAACAAGACAGCTGAATAAGCTATAAAGAAACAACAGGATACAGTCTCAACAGGAATAGCAGAATATGCATAACTGAAAGTAACAATAGACTGTACATACCAGAAATCAATCTATCCATACCATAAAAGACTCGTACCACACGAGCTAGTGCAGGGTCATCAAACCACACATGAGCATATCCTGTACATGCATGTCAAACAAGTGCAGCAAATAAATGCAGCAATCACAATCAAAATGCACAATGCATCATATGCACATGATGCAATGTCATGGTCACCCCCTAACTCCAGTCAAGCCACCGAGACAGGTGATACTGTGTCGGCCGAGTGGGTAGAGCTGTGACACTGTACGCACCCTGCTATCACTACTCCTGAGTGACCGAGTGGACAGGATGCTGGCGGGGGACCACCCCCCTACCTCATGTATATATGAGGGGGCGTCGCTCTCATCTCCTTTGGTCTATGGGAAGAGAAGGGATCCCTAGCTGCTACCACGCACCGGAACCACCCTCCAAATTGTGACCGTGCGGAGCAATACCGGGCAAATGCACACACCCAACGGTATCCACTAACCCATGAGTGGCCGTGTGTGCATATCATGTACCGAAAGACGATAGGCTCAACCACAAGGGAGTCGCTGATCGCCGGCATGCAACAGTGCATGTATGGTGCATGACTCAAACACATGCAACCCCTACCAGGTCATCATACATTACTCAACATAACATGCACAGGTCAATCACAGGTATAATAACCTAACCATCGTGCATCTAAGTGCACATGCAAGTAATAACCGAATCAACCAATGCAGATATCAGGTGACATGACACAATAACTCAATCAATCCATATCTAGACACACGTACAAGTATGACCAGAATCAACCAATACAAATATCAGGTGACATGTCACAATAACCCAATCAGTCCATATCTAGACACACGTGCAAATATGACCAGAATCAACCAATGTAAATATCAGGTGACATGCCACAATAACCCAAGCAGTCCATATCTAGACACACGTGCAAATATGACCAGAATCAACCAATGCAACCATACAATGGCATGCTAATCCCTATCCACATACTCATACTCATACCAATGCTATACAGAATCAGATAACAATAAACGAGACTGTATAGAAAAAAATTCAGATTATATCCAAGGTCAAGTATAAGTATCAAGCAGGATAACAAAACAGTAACAGATAAAGGTCAATATCAGCCTACTGCATCAATAACAAATAGTCATGCATAAAGATAACGTGGATCTAAAGAAGACAAACAAGAAGTACCCACCTTGAGGTGGAAGTCTGTGTCCAAAGAAAACCTCCACATCCAGATATCCGAACCAAATCAATGTCCTGTATCAAAGGGTATAATTTTAGCTACCATAACAAATGATAACTAAACCACACATAACTATACCCCTAATAAAACTATTCTAAAGTAATGATCACTAATTAACTGTAATCAGTAATTAGCTCCCACTTAGTCCAACTCCTGATTCATTTTATATTTAACCCCAAGCTTAACCCAAGCCATCACCTCTTCACCACAGTGGAATATAATCCTTAGCAACCCTTAACCAAATCATGATCATGCTAGAATAAGTATCCAAAATACAAAGTATACACGGCAACCTCTATTTAGGTTTAACTTCAAACACAGAGTAATCTTGTGAAGGAAAACAGAGCCAATGCATTTCTCCACACGTACTAACAAAACTAACAGATCAAAAGAATAGGAAGGCAGCAACTAAAACTTCCAAATCAGAATCACCATAGATCCATACTCCACACACTACTGATCCAAGAACAACATATATCGAAAAGTAATTAAAAAAACTCCACAAAATCAGAAGCTATCCGAAGTAGCTTTCAATATCAAATCCATGGATCCCCAACACAGCACTGTTCCACACTACAATTTACTCACGGCAGAACCCAAACCAAAGCCATACCCCTAACCAGGAATTCACAACACAATTAAACCCATTCAACCTCGGATCAAAATCCCTGACAAAAGAGAACTCACGTTAGAAACCAATTTGGAACAAATCCAAAACATCCAAAACAACAGATCAGAGGATAACCCATACATCTCCAATTCAGTTGGATTCAAGCTACCTACAATCTCAATCCCAAGGTATATTCGAATTTCAACCAAAAACCAAATCCATACAGATCCACTTCGAGATTCAATCCAATCAAAGCTCACAGTAGGGATAGAAAACAAGAACAGTTCAACCAGGGGACTCATTCAATTGCAACAATACAATCCGAGCATAAGCCTTAACTCATCTATACAACCCACACCAGATTTATCATCAACACTGCGTGAGCTTATCTGAAGTGTCGCCACTGGTTTTCTTCCACCGAAGAGCTCAATCAACCACCAAAGTCCTAGCCGCCACAAGGAGAAACTAGAGCACGCGAGGGATGGGATCCTCGAAAGAGAGTCAGAATCTCGGGTCCCCGACGTCGCGAACTCATCTCCGACCGCCGCTTAGCATCGCCCATCGTCCGCGCGTGTGATAGCGGAAGGAGTGGTCTTCGGCTTGGAGTTAGGCGGCGACTAGGGTTCGCTTAGGAATGGAAGAAGAAGAAGAGGGGATCGAGTTGGAGTTTAGCTGCAACCGAGTGAAGAGAAGAGAAAAGGAATCGGGGAATTGCGGCTAGGGCATCGCGAAGAGAAGAAGTGGGCGTCAGCCGTCGGGTTTGGGCTAGGGCAGCGAGGCGAGGGGGAGGTGAGAGTTAAGTGAGTGGACTTTTGCAATTAAGCCCACTAAGTTTAATTAATTACAATCTCACCCTTAACTTTGATTTTTAGCAATAAAACCCCTTCAACTTAGCTTTTAAACCACTTCACTCCCCGTAAGCTCGTCCAAAAGTTCGAAAACCCTAAGATCCATTTCCAAAAAAATTTTTCCAAAACAACACAAAAGTTTCGGATTTAACAGATTCACTCATCCTAGCGCCCTCGCCAATTCGTCCCAGAGCCAACACGGAGGAGGTAAATCACGGGGGCTACTAGCACGGATGCTGTGGTTAGTGCGCGGGGAGGATAGGCACACTGACTTTGTCAGGATTTGACCCACAAACCTCATGTTAGCAATACCTATATATTAACCATCAGATCATCCCGTGAGGACGCGTGACGGCCTCTAAGATGATAAATCAGGCAGTAGACAAATTGAACCTGGGATGACCGGTCCGGTCCCACAGAAGTTCCCACCGGTCACCAGGATAAATCAGGAAGTGCTCGCGATGAGCAATCTAGAAGCTCAGCATCCCAGGGTTCATACCTTATTTGAAAAAAAAGATTTTGCCAGCGTGACGACATCTAAGATGGATTGATGTGTGATGGGTCAATTGGCTCATAAAAAATTCATCATTCGATCGATCCGTAATCAATCCACTCAAAGTGATTTGTGAATTAAACAGACAAACTAGTAAAAAAATAAATTTTAAAAAAATCTCAAAATAAAATATCTAATTTTTAATTTCTCACTTATATATTAATCAAAGTAATTGATACTCAACAAATTCTTAATTTCCACTTAAAAAAATATAATTGTAAATTTATAATCCATTTTAAAAAAAAATCTCAACCCAATAGATTAATCTTGGATAAACTTCTAATTCAATCCATTTAAAATATTTAACAGGCCAGATTCTAATGAGTCTAAGTTAAATTTGACAACACGAGCTCTCATCACGAAGAATACTGTTTGACGTATATACCAAATTAAACAAGGGTAAATTTTCGTAAACTTCTCACATGCTATTTCAATTTTACATGTAATCCTCACACAAATTTTTCTTTACATGCAGTCCCTGATGGGATTAACAAGATAGTTTGGTGAGTATTATTTGAACAAAGTTGAGTATAAAAGTTAGAAAATTGAGTATGTAAGGTTGCATCCACCACATCAATAATTTGTGTACTCAATTTTTACTTTTTTATACTCAAGTTTCACTCTTTTATATTTAATTTTTACTGATGTATATTCTATTTTCACTCTTTTATACTCAATCCATCAGGAAGCAAATGCAAAAAAAATCTCACATGACGAGTACATGCAAAGATCAAATGACTATTGGGATGTTTTCTATAATTTACCGATTAAATAAATAAAAATGATCTAATCAATTATCAAGATTAAAATAGATTTGTCAAACTAGTAAAATAGATCGAGACAGGTTTCAGAGCGATTACTAAATTACTAAATATTTTGAATCAATTTAGATACTTATGTTACATTTATAAAAAAATCAAAGTAAAACAATTACGGATTGAGCAAATCTATTAAACAAAGACATAAATTTATTTTTATTTTTTTTGCTCATTATCAGGAAATTGGTTTGTTTTTAAGCTCCCGAATGAGTTCAATGCCGGGTTTGGTTTGGACGGCGGGTTTAACCCGAGTCAGGGAACACCCTAACTTGCCACGTGTTGTTTTCAAACCAAACCCGGTGAAGAGTGTAAAACCCTAATCAAAGCACGCCCTCCTCCTTTCCTCAACCTCGCATCCCTCTTTGCTCCAGGATATCTGATTGAGGAAGATGGAATTCGGCGGCGGCGGCGGCGGCGGCGGCGGCGGCGGCGATGAGTCAGCACGGCGAGTTCAAGTTCGGTTCACCACCAAGCTCGGGCCTCCGCTTCGGGTGCCCTCGGCATCTCTAGCAGTCCCATCCAACCTCACACGGATGGGCCTCTCCGAGATCGTTAATCTTCTCCTTAAGAACGGTAACTTTCCTACTTCATGCGCATGTTGAGCCTGCGGCACCTTCTAACTAGAGGACATTGAAATTAACCCTACGGGCAGCAAACGACGAGCACGAGGTCCAACCTTTTGATTTCCTGATCGACGGAGAATTGGTCCGACTGCCACTTGAGGATTTCCTGCTGGCCAAGGGAATCTCGGCGGTGTGTGCTTGTTATCTTATTATTATTAGTATTAGTATTAGTATCTGTGGACATCCTTTTGATTTTTTGGGATCTTGCTTTTATTCTGAATTGCAGGAGAAAGTGCTTGAAATTGAGTACATAAAGGCCATAGCTCCAAGGAAGCAGCCAGATCCTTCTTTGCACGATGACTGGGTTAGTTCTGTGGACGGCTCTAATCCAAGGTGCTTTATTTTTCATCATATGGTTTTCGTTAATTTGGTCATCAGCTTTGTATTCGTTTTCTTGTAGTCGCTTCAAAATTTTGCACAACTTTTCCCCCTCTTCATATGTTACTCCTAAATTTTATTTCCATACTTTGCATTCACTTTAGCTTCCATGTTGTTGAATTTTATTGAAGTCTCGGGTCTCGCACTGATAATTTCTGTTGACAGAAACTGTGCACTTTGATATATCTACACTTTGCAAAGGGCATTTATAGCTTTCTTATGTTGTATTTTTAACTTTTTATGGTAGAAAGTGTAGCTTTCACATGGTTTAGTTAAATAAGATTTATACGCGGTGAAAGGCGCAGCATTGGAAATTTAGCTACTTCATTGGCCATTTTTTTATGTATTATCCTTGGTTGACCATTGTTACTACTTCCAGATGGCAGCATCAGCAAGTCATACGCCAAACTACATACACATATGGATTTTATCTCATTACTGACTGTTGAGGCTCTTCTTTTTTTCATAAGTTTCAATTATGCTCAGATAAATTTAATTTGGTTTTTCTGTACTCCTACAGCCATTACCATTGATTTGACTTGTTTAACAAAAGAATTTACACATTATCATCGAACATCTTCCTGTATTTTTAGCTTATTTTCTTTCATTTTTTCTTTGCTTCTTTCATTTTTGTTTCTCTATTTCAGCAAGTGCACACAATCATTCCACCATTTTTATCTCTTCTACACTAACTTCTTTATGCATTTTAAATTTTTTTTTAACCACCTAACAGCACTCTGACCTGTAACTCAAAATGTTATGTCTCATGTCATGCAAAATTTTGGCTAATTTTGTACTATTTGACCTTCCCCCTTATTTTTGATATTATAGCACTTTACTTTTATTATTAGTTTTCTACCTGAATCAACTTTTATTATAATATGCAAGAGACTAAAATGGCCTTTTGATATCTGGCAGAATTTTGAATTGTGCATAAATTCCATAGGCTGTGCTATTGCATACCTTGTCTTGTGTTAACTATTGCCTTTTTTCTGTGGATTTTGTAAAGCATTTGTATTAAATTTTCTTTATTGTGATTAGTTAACTGGTACTGGCTTGATAAAGTACACATTCATATTGTATATTGTTTAGTATGTATCTTTCTCAGTAATAACTATTTGAAAATTTTGGACCTTTTTGCTAATACTGAGTCACACGTGCCGTACTCAACACATTTATTATTGAAAGAGAACTCATTACTTTTTTGGTGTCACTTTATATTTTGTTTTCTGTTTGCTGATAGTCTACCTTTGATGCTCTTGGAGTATAGAAAGATTGCCATTTCAAATTTTAACCTAATGAATTTTTTTCCCCATTGCAGTTACATATTAACAGGTTGTTATGATGGCATTGCAAGGTGAATTTTCTGATTCTCATTTTTGCCTGTCAGTCGTGGTTCTTCTTAGCCTTCTCCATCAAGAGATTAGGCACATAAACAGGAGTGAGACTGCTTGTTTAGGATTTATTTAGACATTGTCTATTCGTTTTTAGGCTGTGGAAAGGAGGTGCTGAGTGTACACATATGCTAGCAGGGCACACTGGTGCAATTACTTCTGCTGTTATAATCAATGGAAAAGGTCCACTCACTTTGAATTAGTATTTCTGCTTGTTAGATGATTAACATCAACAATTTACATATGTGATTCTTCAACAGATGATAGTAAACATACCTTCCACATTGCCACTGGTTCAAAAGATAGGTCATTGAGGTTGTGGAAGGTAGGCTAATTGTGTTTTACAACACTATTTATTAAGAATTTGCTGATTGTTTTATGCTTTCTCTATCTAATAGGTTCCAGTGTCTACCAACTTTGACGGCATTGACTATTCAGAGCAACCAGTGAATGTCAGAGAATCAAAAATTCTACAAGGACACACAGCTTCTGTTCAGAGCATCTCTTCAGACCCTTCAGGAGACATGGTACAAATCCTAATTTCCTTTGATCTGTCATAGATAATGTAACCTGGATTATCTTCTTCTTGGGTCTGATTTATTGCAAATTTTCTTTAAGATTTGCTCAGGTTCCTGGGATGGCACTATTAAGTTGTGGGAAGTGAAGAACTCCGATGCAGATGGTGATAGTGTATCTATAAAGAAAAGAAAACTAGTATCTGACACTTCAAATCAAGTAGAGTCACAGTTGGAGGTATAAATTAATGTGGTTACTCTTTGGCTATTTCCTTATTTTGTTTGCCTTGTCATGATAGGTCGAAGTATGGAACAATTATATGTGGAACTATTAGTAACAAGAAATATACAGTGACCTTTTTGCATGATGTATTGGTTTCTTTGGTGTAATCTTACTGGTTGACTGCAGGGTGTGGCTGTTACAACCCTTGTGGGGCACTCACAGTCAGTGTCTTCTGTAATTTGGCCAGAGCATGAAACAATATATTCAGCATCATGGGATCATTCTATTCGACAATGGGATGTAGAAACTGGCAAAGATACATGGAACATGGTATGATGTAAATTGTCTTATATATAATATTTTCGGATATAATATTACAGATTAAAACAAAATAATGAACTGTCATCAATTATAATGTTTTTTATTTCAACTTCAGTTTTTGATTTGTTAAGATCCTTATCGACTATATAATTATGTGTTAACACATCATACATTTTCATATATGCTTTAGTCAGGCTTCATGCTAGGTACTTTAGTCGGGTTTTGGCCACCCAGTAGTTGGTTAGGGCTGATTTTGGATATTGTTCTCTGCATTCCCTAATCAATGCTCTAGTAATGCTTAATTCACATGTGATATGCATTAGGTATTTATTGAAAATGCTACTTTTGCATTTACTGCACACTTAGTTTTCTTGACATCCTTTAGTCCATGCTTAGATGTGCGGGAAAGTTCTGAATTGCCTCAATGTTGGAGGTGAGAGCTCTGCTCTCATCGCAGCAGGTGGCTCCGATCCTGTCCTCCGTGTTTGGGACCCTCGCAAACCAGGTGAAGCAAATGAGAAAATATTATACCAGTTAAAACATTCTTTGTTCTAGTGGCATTGAAATGGAGTTGCAATCTGTTTGAACAGGATCTCTGGCTCCTGTTTTCCAGTTCTCATCCCATTCATCTTGGATCACAGCTTGCAAGTGGCACTGGAAGTCGTGGTTCCACTTGTTATCAGCTTCTTATGATGGGAAGGTGATGCTATGGGATCTTAGAACCGCGGTAATTTTTTCTTACCTTATTTTTGTTTTTCCACATTACACTTGAATACATTCTTCATCTTTTGATTTCTGATGATAATTTTCATCCAGTGGCCATTAGCAATCATTGATTCTCACAAAGACAAGGTACCCTTGGTCTTTTCCTTTCTCAATTCAGCATCAGAATTAGTCCGAGTTCTGACTTATTCTTTTTGTTGGATAAAGGTATTATGTGCGGATTGGTGGAAGGATGATTCTATCATTAGTGGAGGAGCTGATTCTAAGTTACTCGTATGTTCTGGAGTGTCAATTTAATAGAATAAACGGTGAGAATAATTTTGTCTTGCACCTATGAACATAGACTAACTTGATATGAATATTTTAAGGCAATGAATAGGTTATGAATAGACAAGTTGAATTATTAGGTTCAATGATTAGTAACTTAATTTTACTTGTAGTTTAGTCATCAATAGCAGAATAAGATGCATGTATTCAATACTAAGCAGTTGGGAGTCCTTTGCAATTAAAGATGCAATAAAGATTACGGTAGCATGGATGAAAATTTGAGATGAATTTGCGGAGTTCCTTGGAGAGACAAAACAAGAATGGCCTCATTTTAGGATGGAATGGCTAGATAAATTATTTACGATGTCGAGATTCTATAATCCGGTTGCTTTGAACACCAAGGATTGCTTTCTATACTGGAAGCAGAAAACAGTTGAGAGGAAAACACTTAATGAAAAAAATGTGAAATATTTGTTTGTCTGACTTCTTTCCATGGGCAAGTACACGGATACTTTTCTTATTTTGGTCGCAACAAGCCTTGGAATAGATAAATTTCTTTATTATATATGACTGAATCTAACTTTTGTTGGTTTCTTTGTTAGAATGCAAGTGTATCCTCGATCTTCGATAACCGGTTGAATGTTCCATCTGATGAGATGGGAGAGATCTAACGTATTATCTGCGGCTGATTGGAATGGATGAGCATTCCTCTTTTCCAAATTGAGCAAAGATTATTTATCAATTATTCACTTGTAACTACAACTGTGTTATGACAGGGTAAGCAGTATTGCAAGTTTTTCCATTTTTGAACGACGGTGAAAAATATTTTCTCCATTTTTGCCCGGATTGAGAATTTACTTAGCATACAGGACAATTGGTTTTGTATGGTGCAATTATTGTTTGATCAAGACTCAGCTTTACCATCAATGCAGCATTAACCACTGTTCACCCGATCATGCATACATAAATATTGGTGCATTTATTTGTTTTTTGATATACATTTGTTTACGTATTTGGTAAAAAAAATAACACTTGTCACATATTTATTTTTATATATTTATGTATATATGCATATATCCTTTGGATACATAATAAATATATCTTAACAAAATTTGAAGAACTGGGGGAAACACGGTTATTAAAGCTACTAACAAACGCGGGCCCATCACATGATTCATTCCTCTTTAGTTCCCGGAAAAGAAAAAATCAAATCGTATATATATATTTTATTTTTTTAACTGTAGTTGTCCTCGTTTCAGGGGAATTTATAGTAGAAACAATTTGGTCGAGTTCGAACACGAGGTTTAAGATTGTAGAAGGAAAATTCTGAGCGAAATAAAAGTTTTGCTCAAAAAGTGGCAGCAACGCCACTGAAACATGTTCATCTTCATATAATTTCCCAATTGTAGAAATATATAAATAGAAATAAATGTGATTTCCCCCTCCCTCGAAAATGAACGGGGAGTTTTCTTAACTCCTCATAATTTTTGAAATCTCAGCCACTCGTTTGCCATATGCAGAGATGGGAATTGCAATGAACAGGTCACTAAAAAAGAATTATAAGTACATATCGAGAAGAAGCTAAATTTCTGATTTGGGATGATCCATCGCAACATTTAACAAGAAGCCACGACAAAGGAAGAATAACCAATTCCATGGAGCTCTCAATCATTTCACCACTTCCTGATATGTATACCATTTTCTCACGCACAGTCGCCGTCGTTCTTCACGGTGATTCCCGGACTGTAGGCGTCCACCAACCTCTTCAGCACCGCCACTTGGGTCCTAAGCAGCAGGATGTACTCCGCCGTTTCCTCGAACAGCCGGTCGGCCGCCGCCGCCTCCTCCTTGGCGCCGCTGTTTCGTTGGGGTATGAGACTCCTCAGCGCCTCCAGCCGCTGCGCCACCGCTTTCGACGACGACGCCAGGCCCTGTTTCCTTCCGCCGGCGCCGAGCCGCCGGCGCCGCGTCGAGTGCTTGAGGACCCCCTTCCTTCTCCTTCGCCCGCTCATCCTCATAACCGAGCTCCCGGTCTTCTGATCCAACCCAATGCTCGTTGCCATCGGCGCCGCGGAGATGAGAGACCGAAACAAGTGGCCGCCGGGGAATAAGATGGGAGGCAGCGCCACCCGCTCGACTCTTATGGACCTCCACTCCATTCCAATAGCCCTCTGCATTCGACTTAATCACGAAACTACCACCCACAGAAAGCAACCTAGAGAGAGAGATTCTGGCACGGATGTAATTCCGTGGCCCAGAAAGGGCTAAAAATCCCCTCGAAAAAGTTAAATCTCAGGAAACACGATGTTCGCCCCACCACGCGGCACGTGGGGACCCGAAATATTCACGTGCCTCAATTGCCAAAAGACTCCGTTACGCCAAAAAGCTACCGCCAGTCATACCTCCCAATAACTGCATGGCTCGCGTCCGCGGGTGTTTCTGTGGGTCAAGCTTCGTACGCGTCGTCTGCCACGGAGCGCCATGTTACTTGCACGTGGGCGCCAGTGCCTGCTTGCTCCCTCCCGTAACGTAACGCTTCTTCCTCGAAGGCGCATTAGCAGCTCCCCGATCCCACGGCTATATATAACGGCTTGCGATAGCGGGCGTTACGTTGTAACTGGAATGGCAAGCATGTGGGCCCTCAGTGCGAGATCCCGGGGGCCACATTGCCAGTGTCAGTGTGACAATCACATCCACAGAGCGAACATCTTCATGTGCGTCGAGTTTCTTGAGAACAGTGTGAACCAGTGCATGCCATTATTGTTCCAGGTCTGCGAATGGAAACACAGGTATACAGATTGCGAATTTTCTATTTTGTGAATTCAATTTCGAGCATGAGATTTGTCTGGATAGTGAGCGCGGGTGGACTGAAGCAGGAGGGGACGAGGCACGCCTGACGTCTCTGGCAGTGACAGAGGGGGCTGCATGCATGCGCTGGAGAAAATGTGGGATGGATTTGGCAGAGTGGGTAATGGGTGGAATGCATGTGAGGAGCGGGAAGAAGGCGTCGCATCCGCCGTCCGCGTGGCCGAAGAATTACAGAAGATGGCGCAGTGAAGTGGAGCACGAGGGGGTTCGTGGCACATGGTGGAGCATGGGGATGTGGGGGCGCGCCGAGGTGCATGCACCGCCACATGATGCGTGACGAGCTGGACAGGGAGTGGACGCCTGGCGCGGTGCGCGAGATGCGCTCGCTCGCGGTTTGATGGGCCGGGCCAGGCATGTGCTCAGTAGCCCATGGATTGGACTGGTAAAGCCCGACAAAGAGACCTGTCTGCCGATTAATGTTCCCATAAAAGGGGGCAGCATCGATTATAGCGACTAGACGGTTTGGTCCAGCAGATTGGACCAGAGTTTTGCAGAGTACCTACTATCTGTGGCAGCTAGCTCTTTACGCTGCATCGATCGTGATGCTTATGATGATTAATTTCGGCAACAATTTCATCAATGTATAGATCAAACAATTTCCACGTTCAAAACACTCTTTACCTCCTTCATGCATATCCTTAATGTCTTTATCCTCAATTATGATATATTTGTAGGAATTTTTCTTTCAAATAGAACGTAAATTTTGGGACGCTGGGCTTCTAGACCGCTCACTACGAGCGCTTCCTGATTTACTCTAGCGGCCGATGGAAAACTTTTGTATGACTGGACCGATCGCCTGAGATTGATTGGAAAAACCTTATTAATCATTTTTTTTCGATATCTTTATGTGTCTAATCTCCCTCCTGTAACGAGTAAGAGATAGGTAAAGTATCTTTAATAATTTATTTATCTATATTTAATTAGGAGAGTGATATTGGATCTATATTTATAATTGATCATTTCCCTGATAAATTATAAATGATGGATTTTGTGATTTATTTTTCTTTTCATAATCTTGAGACCAGAGTTCTTAGGAAAATCTGAAATGAGTATAATCATATTTCACTATTATGCATATCCTTGATGTTGCCCTCACGAATTTATGCAATTGGCATCTATATAAATGTTTGATCTCAGGTAAATTTTAAAATATCTTATTGGGTATTTGATTTTTCACTAAGATAAAATATCCTTCGTGATTTGTTTATCTATATTTTATCATAAAATTATTTATATTAATTCGTTTGGGATGGATGATATTATATTTTATTTTAATGTATACACTTAATGCTTTAAGTAATTCGTTCCTCGACAAACGGAGTCAGAGAGGGTTATTCATTAATTTGTGTAGGCCGTAGGCACATGAGCACCTCGCATCATATAATTCGTCTCCGTGCACCTTCCATGTGGTTCGGCTGCACTGTGGCAGCTTTGATGGATGGTGACAGGTTGAGGATGAATATAGCTGCAAACAATCCTACGTTTATGCTTGGTTTGTTACTGTTTGCAAATTTTGAATCCCAATTTCTATTACATTAATCTAAAAACTTACCTTGGAGAATTTTGAATCCTCAACCTGTCCCAAGTTCTAGTTGAACATCACATTTGCCACTATACTTGTATCACTGAGGAAGACATGCACAGCTCACTTGGAGAATCCCTCCATTGTCATACTGAGGTAATCTCTAAATTTAATTATAGTTAATAGCTAATTCTATTGATTATTACCTTCTAGCGTGAGCCATTACCCGCAAAGATGATGATGCACCAACAGCTGAATTAAGTTGCAGATGCTAGTTTCTTATTTTGGAGAATGGAGAGAGATCACGGTTTCAAATGCCCTCACCAATGCCTGCACTTTGCTGTTTCTCTTCTCAGCAAGTTTGCTTGCAGTTTCTTCAATCACATTGTTGAATAGACCACGCAGGTCCTTTTCCAGAACATCTTGATGCCTAAGCCCCAATGCCGCCGCCTCAGGATCAAGATCAGATGGAACCTCCACCGCAGGCATTTGTAGAAAGTCTTTCCTTCCAACTCGAGCACAATTGTCACTCTCAACCACATGTGGAATTCTTCTTCCGAACTTCAGCAAGCAAGGCACGGAAAGATTTTCTTCAGGATGAACACTAGCGGATTGTTTCAAACTCCTCCCTCCGAACATTGAAGTTTCACTATCACTGCCACTTTTGATTCTCTCAGTTTCGTACTCTAATTCACTGAATTCGCTGATTGCAGAATCTGATTCATCGATTTTGGTGTCGCTGCCAATTTCCGTTTCTTCGGTTTCATCCTCTGGTCCAGTTAATTCAGTAATTGCAGAATGTGATTCCACAGTTTCTTCATCATATGCCAAAGAATGGGATGACCAGTCATTGCTAGATTCCTGCTCTATGCCATTTGGATAATTCTCCTCTTCCGCTGGGGAACCTAGAGTGACTAAAGAAAAGTCAACAGATTCTGATTGTGGGGATTCAGGCTGTGAAGAATCTAGAATGCCCTCTAACTTACATGACATCTGAGTTACGGAGACAAAACCATAATTCTCCTTATTTGATCTTTGTTCAAGGCCATCAGAGTTGCTATCTACTTCGGGCTGAATAGCAGTTGTTTTATCCTCATTGTTTTCTTCATCAGGTTTCACCATTTGAAATTCTTGGTTATTGTTCATTGCCTCCAAGCATGGCTCATCATTGTCAGCATGGTTGTATGAATGAGAAGGCATTTGCGATTTCATTGTTTCTTCTACCATTCCTGGCATACCTCTGATATTTCTTTTCTTATATGCTGTCTTTCTAGAACTATTTGAGCTGTGAATAGTAGGCTGAGATTCAATCCTTACTGGAATTGTGTTTGCCTTTGCAAGATAAGTAATAGTATCAATCCTCTTGGTTGGTAATGAAGCTGTTTGCTTAAATCTGCGGTTTGCATAAGCTTTATTGCTGCTTTTTGTAGATGTCATCTTATGCTTGTTGTGTTTTCCAGGAGAATATGCTTTGTTTAAGCGAAAAACAGGTTCTTTTGCTTGATATTTTGTCTTAGACTCACTCTTGTCTTCACTTCTGGAAGCTATACGAGCAATTGTCTGCTCCACAGCTGCAGTTCTTCCAAAGTTGCTAGATTCTTTCATCCATCTAGTCTTCTTAATGGCATTTGGTTTATCTAGATTCTGTGATGTCTTCATATGAGCATTTCTAGTCTCTTCTAAATCCAAATTGTTCACTTGGCGTAAACCTTTATGTTGCACTTCTTCACCCAAACTTTCGGTAGTGATACTTTTACTGGCATCTTCAGTGACATACTTGATTCTATACTTGCAATAATCATGACAAGAAGCCTTAGGATTTCTTAGGTGAATAGGAAGAGACTTTCTGTGACTATCAGAAGAAAATAGTGGACCTCCAGCAATTGTTGAACGAGTCGATTGTCTTCTTGTTCCTTCCATTGGTTCTACAGACATTCTATCTGCTGAGTTCCACTGCTTTTTCCTGCCTGTAATTATAGGAACAAGAGTTTGCAATCTTTAGCAGACAGCTACAACTGAATGACTCTTATGAAGCATATAAGCAAGATGAACATCTTATAGAAAAGAGAATTAAGGAGTTTTGATTAAGAAGAAGAAACTACTGATTAGTTCAATGACAATTGTTTGTAAAACAACTATGTTACATTTTCTTATTATTTTATGAATTTACAAAGTAGACAAACAGCAAATGAACTTATAATTCCAGTGTAGTGACAGAAAGAAAATATCAGAAGCATCTGAGAAAAAGTACCTGATGAGTTATTCAAATGTGCATTGGAGTTCCGCATTTGATCCCAGATCACCTCATTCAACCTGAGAAGATAGTTAAAGAAGTTACAAGAAAAATAATGGAAAATCAGAATCTGCTAGGGTATCCATCCAAATCTACTCAAAACTGCAAATCACTATTTACACCATCAATCTCAACACTTGGGTTTATATTGTGAGCCTAAGAAAACAAGATCATGGTGTTGATTTGTGAACCAGATCACATTATGTATTGACTATTAGACAGAATGACCTCATGCACCGACTCTGGAGGAAAAAAAACTCTTTTAACATTTGATGGAAATACGTCTTACAGCATCTGCCCAACTGGTGACAACAAGTAATCAAACATGAAGAAATCGTAAGGGCAAACACATGAAAACGTGGGAGTTGTATTGAATTAAACTCTTGAATCAAAATTGCCTTTGCAACCCAATATTATTCAGTTCATGTCCACCTGATGAAATTATGATAGGGATTGCATGGGATGTGCATATCGCAAAGCTGATACAGACTGATTCAAAGCAACGAGAGTAAAAACAAAGAAAATAAGTCGAGAATCTCAGATATATATGAGGGTAAAGAGATCTAATCAAATTAAAAGAGAGAAATGAAAGGGCGGAGAACTAGAAAAGATCTAAGCCACCACTCTATGTCATTGGATAGGACATAAATCTTCAAATACACAGAAACGACCGAAAAAAATGAATAGAATATTCCTTTATAATGTACCAGAGAAGTGAAAACTGAAGATATATCGCTGAGATGATTCACATTATTACATGATACGGAATCCAAAATAAGAGTAAGACCACAACTTCCACAACATGGAAGAATCCACGGAATATTGCCTTACGGATAAAAATGGTACCTTCATAATCCCCACTCATCTAACTCAACTGAAGAAATCACCATCATCTTTAACTTTAAAATACGGACATAGACATTCCAAAATCCCCCTGATCCTGTCGACAAGCGAGGACCGGTTCTCGCTCGGATGACTCGGTCTGACCAAGACAACCCGGTCTGCTGTACCTTTAGGGTCGGGGTCGGGCTTGAATGAGGGTAGAGCTCAAGTCGCTCGGCTCGGACCAAAACTGAGCTCACAAAGTAGTGGTGTGGTTGCAAAATGACAGCAATCCCCTTTCTGGGGCTCAAATGGGGTTTATATAAAGCAGGGGAAAAGTCCCTCGTCGTGCGGGACGTCACATCTCATTAAGAGTCGCTCAGTGGTCAGACTGAGCTATTGGATACTTCAGTCACGGAGTGAGACTGCCACAGCCGCCTGACAAGTTGTAAATTTGTCCCTTCTGACCTTAATTAATGCTTGGCGGCTGTGTCAGGTAATGATTATGTCAAAGGTCTTTTCCTCTTAGTGAATAGTCCTAACAGATCTTAACTGCGGACATGGCTCTTTGATTACTCGGCCTTGTCAGGTCGGGTCCGCAGGATTGTTTACCCACCTCAGCTTTAGGGGACGGCGTTGAAGTACCCTACCTCGAGGGTTCTACCCCGAGGACCTTACCTCGAGTACCCGGCCTCGGGGGTGCGACCCCAAATGTTCGACCTCGAGTGTTTGGGCTGAGGCGTGCGTCCATGAGCATCCCACCCCAAGAACTCAACCCGGAGTGTCCGATCTCAGGGTGCCCGACTTGAGGTGTCCAAGCTCTAGCACCCGACCTCTTGGTGTCCGAGCTTCAGCACCCGACCTCTCGGTGTCCGGGCTCTAGCACCCGGCCCGCAACATCAGGGGTGGACGGGTCGGATTCTCCCCGACCCGGTTCATACCGGGATGACTCCGACCGGGCCCTCCATTGTCCTAAAGAAACAGATGGCCTGGATCACCCCCCCAGGAAAAAAACATAACAAGTCCCCCCAAGGATCGATCTTTGAACCAGAAAAGAACACAAGAACAATAATTAACGACGAAATCCGATGCAGAAGATGTCACCTTTAAGCGAATCTGAGCAACCGGAGAAAGAAGAGGATGAGGTCGTCGGGAGGCTCACACAACGAGTCAAGGAAGATCTTGGAGAAAAGTTGAGGGCATTAGGGCAAGATCCTTTTAAAGCCACGGGTCTGTTCATGGATGGAGGAGGAGAGCGAAAACTGATGATGACGTGAACGGAGGGCTGCGCCATGAATGAAACCGTCCGATTCGGCCGGAGCGGTGACAGTTCGAAGGCCCCGACTCTTCTGATGCGGAGCACATGATTAAGGAAAAAGATAAACCGAATCAGGTACCAGTACCGTAGCCGACCCAAAACGTGGGGCCAACAACAAGTGGGAACCACAGGAAAAATGCAATTTTTTAAAGTCTTCCTGAATTTGTCTGTCCAAAGCATTGGAAAGGTACATTTATTATTTTCTATGATGTATAAAAACAATAAATCGAATTGAATGCAATTTGTAAAAATATATCTGGTATGCATATCATCAATCGGTGTTTATTTTAATTATATTTTCTCTTGGACCTCTTTGGTTAGAGGATGTCTTACTGAAAAACTTAGAGCCGTAGATCGATCAAAGATACATCGATCCATAAAAATTCATCATCCAGTGAACTTGGACGGGGCAAGATAGACTAGCCTACATTGATAGATTTGACCTTCCACATCAATACTATGTACTATGTGAATAGGAAGTGTTTATGGGATAGACTGATGATTAAAATATGAATATTATCATTTTCAGATTTGAGAGTCAAAATCTGATAAAGTCAGTAATCCAGGATAACTCGGGAGAGGGTACGCAGAGCCGGCCCTGGGCCAGGGCAACCAGGGCACCTGCTCAGGGCCCAAAACTATTAGGGGCCCAATAATATATATATATATATATATAATGTTATATTATATTAAATAGGTTTTATCTTTCTCTCTAAAATCTAATCCCTGAACGGTCTGAATCCCTCAACGCTCGACTCTCATCTGAAAACCCTAGTTGCGCTCCTCTCGCCCTTTGATTCTCCTCGGCGTCCTCGACTCCTCGCCGAAGTCCCTTGCGGCCTCGCTGAAATCCCTCGCGGCCTCGCCGACTGAGCGGCTGTCTTCCTGCAGAAAGGTGAAAAGCAGAGCCGGCCCCAGGGTGGTCAACCTGGGGCCGGTGCACAGGGCCCCACCTGAGGTGGGGCCCTCTTTTTTAAAAATTTTTAAATTTTTTAAGTAATATATAATATAATAAATATGAATTCACTCAAAGAAAATTAATTAAAATGATATGATCTTCAATACTAATAAAATAATATCAAAATTAAATTAAAAAATATAAATATAAATTTTAAAACATTATGTATTTTTTAAAAAAATATCAAAAAATACTCAAGTAAACATTTTCTTCCTCTATGTTAATGAATTTTTTTATAACATCATTTTGTTATTTTTTATAAATATAAAGATTTTTTTTTTGTACAGGGCCCTTCGAAACCCAGGGCCGGCCCTGGTGAAAAGGTAAAGGTTGAAATGACTGTATGGTTTCATCAGATTCATCAGATTTTTTATAGTTTCATCAGATTTGATTTTAATCGCTTACAAAAAATTTTGTTCTTGTTGTTCATCAAAAATTTTTTGATGGTTGTATGGAATTTTTGTTGATTAGAGTAAGTCTAGAGAATGTCTTGAAATATCGTTGCATGCTAGAGTTTTGTTGTTCTTTTGGATGGTATGGTTTTGGAACCAGGCCATGTTTGCATGCTTGATTTCAAGATCAGCTGTAATGAGTTTAATCTTTAACAAGTTTCTCACCTAATGACTATACATTTCTAAAGTTAAATTAAGTGTTGTGTAGTGGATATGCACATTGATTCATGTAGCATCCAACTGAGCTTAATCCTAAGATTTTACACAATTCGTATTAATTAATCCTCCCAAAATGTAGTGTAAAATTAATTTCTTCAAATGTTGATAAATGATAAACATATCTCAGTTGCATTGTTGTTTAGTATCAGAAAATTGTTGTTCTTTTTGTTTGGAATAATTAGTGAAATTGCCGTTCATATATGTCTTCTCATGTATGCTATTTTTTTCTCATCTTATGATTTTTTTTGTGAGATACAAGAACTTTTTTATTGGTTTGCTTTAAAACACAATTGAATTGTTGCATTTATTTATAAACTTGCAGGATATCTGTGTAAGGTCTTATATAAGTGGATTTTAAATCGAAGAAAAATTCTTCATATCAAATTTTATTGTTCTTTGTTTATTGCTTATTGTTCATAATTTTCTATCATCATGAAACAACTCTCTGGATATCAAAAAAGACAAAAAAAAGAAAAAAGAGGAGGAGATAGCCCAAAGTTTAAGAGGTTCATTGAATAAATATTTTAGTAAAGAATCTCATAACACAATGGAAAGCTTAGATCAAATTTTAACTAATGAATCAAATGCAGATGTAGATTTTGTTGAAAATAAGAATGATGAAAATGAAGAATATGTGAGAAACGAAAGTGATGAGAATGAGAAATTTATAAAAAATAAAAACAAAGATAATACAGATTTTAAAGATTTGGATGAAACTGAAATTCATAAAACTAAAGATATTGATAATTGTTGTAATAATGAGCTTACAAACCAATATCAATGTTCAACACTTAGATATGATTTGAACATATTTGATGCAAGAGTTTGGGATAATCTTGATACAAATATGAGAGATTTACTTGTGGAAAGAGGACCTAAAAGAAAAGATATTCTCGAGTTTCCTTTAGATAAAGAATCTCGACACTTTGCTCATACTTATTATGTTCAAGTGTTACCAAATGGTGAGACTCGTGATCGAAAATGGTTAGTATACTCGAAAGAGTTAGACAAAATATTTTGTATTTGTTGTAAGTTGTTTAAAATAATGCACACCAAAAGTAATTTAGCAAGAGAAGGAGTTAATGATTGGAAACATTTATGTGACAAACTTAAACAACATGAAAATAGTGTTGAACACCTCACTAATTTGAGAGCTTTTGTTGAGCTACAAGTGAGATTAAAGAAAGCATTGACAATTGATAAGGAAATACAAGAACAAATTAAAAAGGACACAAAACATTGGAAACATGTTATGCTAAGAATAGTTGTTGTTGTCAAATGTCTAGTTATACATAATTTGGCATTTCGAGGTACACATGACAAAATTTATGAAGATGGTAATGGTAATTTTTTGGGTCTACTTGAAATGATTGCAGATTTTGATCCAATAATGCAAGAGCATTTTCGACTCATTCAAGATAAAAAGATTCATTATCACTATCTTAGTCATAAAATTCAAAATGAGTTAATATCTATTCTAGCCTCCAAAGTTAAGAATGCAATAATTAGAAAAGTAAAAGAGGCAAAATATTTTTCAATAATTCTTGATTGTACATCGGGTGCAAGTCACAAAGAACAAATGACTCTTATATTAAGATGTGTAGATGTTTCATAGACTCCAATTAAAATAGAAGAGTACTTCTTAGAATTTATAAATGTAGAAGATACAACTGGTTTAGGTCTTTTTAATGAATTGCAAGTTGTTTTACGATCTTTAGAACTTGATATTGATAATGTGAGAGGGCAAGGTTATGATAATGGATCTAATATGAAAGACAAAAATCAAGGTGTGCAAAGGAGATTGTTTGACATTAATCCTAGAGCATTTTACATGCCATGTGGTTCTCATTCTCTTAACTTAGTTGTTTGTGACATGACAAATTCTTGTGTTAAAGCAAAATCATTTTTTGGAGCATGTCAATGTATGTACATCGTGTTCTCTAATTCAACAAAAAGATGGAATGTTTTGCTTGACTATATTGATGGATTAACTTTAAAATCATTGTCAACTACAAGATGGGAAAACCATATTGAAACAGTCAAAGCAATACTAACTCAAGCTTCCCAAATCAGAGAAGCTTTGTTCAAATTAGCAGAAATAAGTGAAGATAGCAAATTCAGTAGAGATGCTGAAACTTTAGCATCTGGTGAACTTTCAAGTTTTGAATTTATATTAAGTCTTGTTATTTGACATGAAATTTTGCATAAAATTAACTTAGTTAGCAAAAAATTACAATCAGAGGATATGCCTCTTGATGTTGCTATAAAATAATTATCTGGTCTTGTTTCTTTTTTTGAAAAATATAGAGAAAATGGTTTTGCTTCTGCTATGGTTGACACAAGAAAAATAACACTTGATATGGAAATTGAGCCTGTATTTCCTACAAAACGTAAAATTTGTAGAAAAAGACATTTTGATGAGATTGCTAACACTGAAAGGGAAAATCAATCACCGGAAGAATCTTTTCAAATAGATTATTTTATCTTAGTGGTTGATATTGCTCTTGGGCAATTGAAGAGTAGGTTTGAACAGTTACAATATTTTGAATCTATATTTGAGTTCTTGTATGATGTTACAAAATTAGTTTCATTGGATGATGATGAATTGATGAGTTCTTGTGTGAATCTTGAAAACACTTTAAGAAACGGTGATATTTATGATATTGATGCAAAATATATATATTCAGAACTACAAGTTTTGCAAGTAATGTTACCAAGTGAATCTTATGAAGCAAATAAAAAATGGTCTTCTATTCAAATATTAGAGTTTTTAAAGACAATGAATATATTTCCAAATGTGATGATTGCTTATAGGATATTATTGACAATACTTGTGACAATGGCATCTGCTGAAAGAAGTTTTTCAAAATTAAAATTAATAAAATCTTATTTACGAACCACAATGACTCAAGATAGGCTAAATGGATTAGCAATTTTATGCATTGAAAAGAATATTTTGGAAAACATTGACTATGATGCTATTATTGATGATTTTGCCTTTAAAAGTGCATCACGAAGACATTTTAAATGAGTTATCTCTGTATTTTTTTAAGGTATATTACAGTTAACAATTTAACTATATCCTCTGTTTTCATTCTCATTTGAAATTTTGTAATTGTTTTTTTTTCATAAGCATGGATCCTTCCATAATCATGACTTCATCTCTTTGAGGAAAGATTGACAAGGAGATTGACATATGCATCTGTAAGCTATTGGAGAATGTTGGAATGCTGACTGATTGATGTTGTACTCAGTATGCAATGAGTTGACACATGCAAGAGTTAAATGGACATTTTACTATAAGTTTTACGGGTTAGTTTGCTTTACTTTCTCTAAACCAACATAGTCTTGTATATTCAACCTAGTTTACTTGTTTATCTAATTTAGATTTTGTACAAACATCTTCTAGTATTATGAAAGGAGACATCTTCTAGTATTATGAAAGGAGAGGAATTAATAAGATTTCTTAGTGAAATGGATATAATTCATGTAAAGTAGATACTTTTAAGTTTTAATTCCACATTTCTTGTTGCTTTCATCTAATGGAAATTGACAAACTTTACACAAACTTTTTTTGCCGTGTTTTGTGGTGGCTCTTAATCATCTTTTAAGGAAATTTCATGTCACTTCTCAATGTATAAATTATAAGACACTATTATCATTTCTACTTTAATTATCATTTCATTCTTGATGAGTCATGGAAATCAAATTGGTTTTAGCGATACCAAATCTAAGATATATATAATTTTTGACTTATTTGATTTCATTTTTTAATTAGTCAAGATCTTGCCCTTCTCTTCATCACAGCACAGTCAATTCATTCTTATTGTTATTGGGGAACATATGTATTCATTGTGATATTTTTGTGTGGAGTTTTCAGACCGGCAAACTACTGAAGGAGATGGAAAAAAATTGATCATCAGAAAATGATTACCACCTTATCAAAATATATAGATTACTCTCATTTCCTAACCGATTCATCGGATAAATCTGCCAAGGTGACAACCACTTTTATCTAGAGTTTTTTTATCTTACACTTCAATTTTTTTGTTTACTTCATAAATTTTGTTTTTCCAATTTCTTTAATTTAGCACTTCAGCTTTGAGATGCAAGAACTTTGACTCTTCTCAAAACTTATGTGATAGAATGTCTACACGTCTGGTGAATGCTTATGCAATATCTCCACTTCTTGATCATGTAAGCAACTATTTACAAAATATTTTATGCTAGTTTACCTTTTCATTGATTGATTCTCTTTATCAATTTCTATTAAATGAAAGTAAATCTATCACAAATACGATGAATGCAAACTCGAAAAAAGTAGTATTCGGAAGATAAAATTTTATGATGGATGATGTAAAAGTTTCTTTTTGGAAAAAGTAATATTTGGAAGATAAAATTAGGGCATAATTTATAATTTTGCCCAGGGCCTATAGACAATAAGGACCGGCTCTGAGGGTACGGACCCGCCCAAGTGGGACATGTAGGAAGACTTAACCCACGCAAAGCTCACAGAACAGAGCAGTCGGCCGAGGGCCAAGTTGATGGCTGGCCAATCAGACCATGAAGGCCCGGTCGGCCAGTTTGAGGTGATGCTCGGTCAGCCGGACCAGCCAGATCGATACGCCAAATGACCGGTCTAGAAGCCTGGGCCACAGGGATTGTTGATGCAGTCTGACCCGATTGTTGTTTTGGTGTTGACAACCGATTTAGTTTAGGTGGCATGATTATGATTGGTTAAGTCCTGTCAGGCGGGATGACGCTGGTAGTGAAAGGTCCTAGCTTGGAAGGCTAGGTTGAAATCCCGGTGAGTGAAGCCGGGTCCTGGTGGGTGAAGCCAGGTGATTGAAATCCCGAGTGAATGAGTGAAGTCGGGTCCTAGTGAGTGAAGCCAGGTGATGGAAATCCCGGTGAGTGAAGCCGGGTCCTGT